>CAUYUJ010021431.1:0-7500 GCA_963575745.1 Prorocentrum cordatum
TATTTGACGTTGGCATGGCCGCCTCTTGGGCCCAGAGAATGAATTTTTACATTGGGTGTTGATCATTGGGTTTTCACCTTAACATGGCCTCCGATTGTATAAAACCAATACAGGATGCATCGCGCGCGCGCGCGGATGACCCGGCCCCGCGCGGGTCACCAGCGCGCCCGCGCTCGCCTCGCCCATTGTATTGTGTTTTCTATATTTGACGTGGGCATGGCCGCCTCTTGGGCCCAGAGAATGAATATTTACATTGGGTTTTGATCATTGAGTTTTCATATTAACATGGCCTCCGATGGTATAAAACCAATACAGGAGGCATCGCGCACGCGCGCGGGTGACCCGGCACCGCGCGGGTCACCAGCGCGCCCGCGCGCCGTGGATATTGTATTGTGTTTTCTATATTTGACGTTGGCATGGCCGCCTCTTGGGCCCAGAGAATGAGTATTTACATTGGGTTTTGATCATTGCGTTTTCAACTTAACATGGCCTCCGACTGTATAGAACCAATACAGGAGGCATCGCGCGCGCGCGCGGGTGACCCGGCACCGCGCTGGTCACCAGCGCGCCCGCGCGCTTCGCATATTGTATTGGTTTGTATATTTTCCACATTTATATGGCCGCCTCTTGGGCCCAGAGAAGGAATTTTTACATTGGGTTTCGACAATTGAGTTTTCACCTTAACATGGCCTCCGATGGAATACAACGAATACAGGATGCATCGCGCGCGCGGGTGACCCTGCCCCGCGCGGGTCACCAGCGCGCGCGCGCCTCGCATATTGTATTGGTTGTATATATTCCACGCTTATGTGGCAGCCTCTTGGGCCCAGATAGTGAATATTTACATTGGGTTTTGACCATTGAGTTTTGAACTTAACATGGCCTCCGATGGTATAAAACAATTACACGATGCATCGGGAACCCCGTGACCACGTGGAGCCGTCTTGGGGCGGTCTTGGAGCGTCTTGTACGCATGTTGGGAGCTATATTGAGTCATCGAGGGCTATCTTGAGCGATCTTGGAGGTCACCTTGAGCTCTCTTGGGCCCTCTTGGCGCCATCTTAGGCCATCTTCGGTGACCCAACGACCCGCGAAACGCCCCTTCCAGGCCCAGGGGGAGGGGGTAGGGGGAGGGGTAAAACCCTCCCCCAAGGGGAAGAAGGGGGTTGAGGACAGAGAGGGCTCTTTAAACCACTCACGCCCAAAGGGCTGGTGGGATTTTTATATTGTGTTTTGGCCATTGCGTGCGCTGCAGAGATGTGTGTGCATGGTGAAGGCCACGTTGGCTTTTCTCGGGCCGACGTCTCCATGTTGCGACGACGTCTCAGGCGAAACGGCCCCAAGCGGCCCTGCAAAGGCACCAAGGGTGAAGCAGAATGGCTTCCCCATCCTTCCCCCAGTCTATCTTAGGAGTTCTCCGGAAACAAACGAACTGTCTATCTGTCGCGGCCTCGCCGGTCGCTGTCGCACCGACGGCGAACGTGCTTGGTTACGTATTGTGCATCTGTCTGGCCACCCGCCGTCGCCGTCGCACCGAAAAAATTGCGCGCCACACGTGGTTGAACTTCACTGTCCACGGCGCGCCCATCGCACATCGCACAACTTTTTACAATAACTTCTCAATAGTTCCGTGCGGCGGACAGATCGTTTTTGCGCATCTGTCCCCGACGGACCCGTCGCCGCCGCATCGGGGTGATCATCGTTGGGGGAACCCCCTCATATAGTAGTAGTCGTAGTAATTGTAGAAGTCGTAGTCGTAGTCGTAGTCGTCATCGTCGCCGCCGCCGTCGTCGTCGTCGTCGTCGTCGCGGTCGTGGTATCAGTGCGAGTTTTAGGAGCAACAGTTGTCCTAGCAGGAAGAGGGTGGTGATGATGATGAGGAAGAGGATGACTGATGCATATTTGGCAGCAGGACCGCGCCTGCTGGAGGCGGCGGCGCGTGGCCTGACTTCCCACGCGCCGCGTGCGCGGCCGGCACGTGCACCATCTTGTTTGAGGGCACGAACGTCCTGACCACTCAATGGCTTCGCCTGCACCGTGGGCGTGTGGGCATAGCCGCGGCCTCAGCACATCCTGGCCGAGGCCTCTGACGCCCTGGAACACAGTCGGCTATCCGCAGGAGTGCCCCTTCGACGGGGTGTTTTTTTTGTGTGCGCGGTTTTCGGGGGGCGCGGGGGTTTCAAGCCCAAGCAGCATGCAGGGCGCTACTGTCGCATCGCATGCAAAGGCGGGCAAACTGCGCACCCAAACGCCCCCAGCCCAGAGCCGCTCGCGCGTGCAACCCAGGCTGGAGGAGGCAGGGGGCGGGAGGAGGCAGCGGGGGGCACGATAGGCACGAGAGGCAGGAGGGGCAGGGGAGGCAGGAGAGGCAGCAGGCCCTGGAGAGGCGCGAGGGTCGGCGGTGCGACTTCTGGGCTGGTCCGGCGGGCGGGCTCGCTGGAGGCCCGCGGCGGGGTCGCCGGGGCCGTCGGGGCGCGGCCCGCGACGAGGCGCCCGCCCTGGCGATGGGGCCGCGGGGCTCCGGCGCCCTCGCCAGTGGGGAGGAGGCCGCGGTGTCGGAGGGGGCCGGGGATCTCGCCAGAGGAGGAGGAGGAGGAGGAGGAGAGGAGGAAGGATCGGAGGAGGAGGAGGAGGAGGAGGAGGACCGAGGAGGAGGATGGAGGAGGAGGAGGCGAGGAGGAGGAGAGGAGCGAGGAGGAGGAGGAGCAAGATCAAGGAGGAGGAGGAGGAGGAGGAGGAGGGAGGAGGAGGAGGAGGAGGAGGAGGAGGAGGAGGAGGAGGCGGAGGAGACGCGGAGGAGCGAGGGGGAGGAGGGCGAGGGGGAGGGGGAGGAGGACGAGGGGAGAGGAGGAGGAAGAGGAGGGGAGGAGGAGGAGGAGGAGGCGGAGGAGGAGGAGTGAGGAGACGAGGAGGAGGAGGAGGAGGAGGAGGAGAGGCAGGGGATCGACGCAGCGATTCAAGGGAGGAGGTGGAGGAGGTGGAGGAGGAGGGAGGAGGAGGAGGAGGAGGAGGAGGAGGAGGGAGGGACGCGGAGGAGAGGGGGATGGGGGGGTGAGGGGGAGGGGGAGGAGGACGTGGGGAGTGAGGAGGAGAGGATGGAGGATGAGGAAGGGAGGAGGAGGAGGAGCCAGGAGGAGAAGGACGGAGGAGGATGGAGGAGGAGTGGAGGGAAGAGGAGGAGGAGGAGGAGGAGGTGGAGGAGCAGGAGGTGGAGGAGGAGGGGAGGAGGAGGAGTCAGAGAGGAGGGCGGAGGTGGAGGTGGAGGAGGGAGGAGGAGGAGGAGGGGTGGAAGAGTGGAGGAGGAGGAGGAGGTGGGGGAGGAGGAGGAGGAGGAGTGAAGGTGGAGGAGGAGAAGGAGGAGGAGGAGGAAGGAGGAGGAAGAGGAGGAGGAGGTGGAGGAAGGATGGGGGAGGAGGAGGAGGAGGAGGAGGAGGAGGAGGAGGAGGTGGAGGAGGAGGAGGTGGAGGAGCGAGGAGGGGGGAAGGCGGAGGAGGTAGAGGAGGAAGGAGGAGAAGGAGGGAGGAGGTGGTGGAGGAGGGAGGAGCAAGATCAAGAGGAGGAGGCGGAGGAGGAGGAGGAGGAGGAGGAGGAGGAGGAGGAGGAGGAGGAGGGGGAGGTGGAGGAGGAGGAGGAGGAGGAGGAGGAGGAGGAGGAGGGCGATTTCGCAAGTAGGGTGGACATTTCCGCCCTGCTGTTCAAGCTCGTTTGATGTCGATCTCCGCCCTACTTTGCCTTTGCTGTTTCCGCCTTTTGTGTGCGGAAGCATCCGGCCTATTCCTTTGAGACTCTGAGGTGGAAGTTTTCGCCCAACCGTTTCGCGTCGTTTCGGTTGCATCCCTGGTGAATTTTTGTTGTCGGATATTCAACCAAAGTGCGGCGGATTCGACGTAGGGTTTACCACGAGGCGCGGATTCATAAGACGAAGCCGTGACAAGGGCAAAATCAGACCGGGACAAATCGGGGGTGTCTGAGATCCGGCGGCTCTGGAGGGTACCATCGGGCGCCGCATCCGTCCCAGAGCGCTCCGCAAGGCTCTGATACAGCGGAAACCCATGCCAAGAAACACCCTGCTTGTCTCCAGGGCGCCCGCGGTTTCCTGCGTTTCGATGGCTTTGCTCTGGGAAGCGTGACCTCCCCTCACCACAAAATCAAGGAGCGTCCTTGGGTCTCAGGGCCGGGTTTCTCGTGGAAGGTTTCTTGTGGTCAAGCTCCTGCTGTAGCGTTCATCACGCGCTCGGTAGCGATTCGTCCTGGCCCCAGCCCCGCCCGAGGAACCCCCCTGGCGACCCAGGGCCCGACCAGCCGCCCCCGATCCCGATCGATCGATGGACTGGCGGGGTCGGCGGTCCGATCGGGCGCTGGTCGACGCGCGTGGCTTTCCAACTGAATCAGTTCAGAAGAAGTTTTTTGTTATATATATATATAGTATTACTGTTACTGTTATTGTTATTGTTATTATTACTGTTATTCATATTATACGTGTTGTGGTTGTTATTATTACTATTATTGCTAATATTACTACCATTATCATTATCAGTGGTATCATGGTTGTTGTTATTATGATTATTTTTATTCGTACTTGTATTACTATTATGGTTGTTGTTCTTGCTATTGTTATTGATACTATGCATGTTATTATGATTACTCGTCTTCTTATTTCTATTATTATTGTTATTACTATTATAATTTATTATTATTATTACGAATACATTATTATCATTGTTATTATTATTACTACTACTATTACAATTATTTTTATTATTACTATTATTATTATCAGTAAGGGCTTCGCGCCCTGCCGCCGGCCCCCTCTCTCGGAGAATGGGCCATGGAAAGCTAAGTCATGAGGCCTTGGCGCTGTCGTGAAGCAGTATCGAAACTTCATGCGAAGCCGATTCGCAATCAGCAAAACCAACTGATCACAAGAGGGGTTACCTCACCTGGCGATTGGTAAGACGTGTATGGTTTACGGGCTTGGTTACCACACCTTGCGATTAAAGGGCCGAGGGAGTTCTCGCAGTTTGGGTTACCACGCCTTGCGATGGATGTGCGTGAAGGGTGGCACCGAATTTCAGAAATGTGGCAAATCCCCTGTGTTTTTGGACCCTGACCCCGCGGATCTGCGTGAGGGGTGGCACCGAATTTCAGAAATGTGGCCAATCCCCTGTGTTTTTGGACCCTGACCCCGCGGATCTGCGTGAGGGGTGTGCGTGAGGGGTGGCGCCGAATTTCAGAATTGTGGCAAATCCCCTGTGTTTTTGGACCCTGACCCCGCGGATCTGCGTGAGGGGTGGCACCGAATTTCAGAAATGTGGCAAATCCCATGTGTTTTTGGACCCTGACCCCCGGATCTGCGTGAGGGGTGGCATCGAATTTCAAAAATGTAGCAAATCCTTTGTGTTTTTGGACCCCCGCGGATCTGCCTGAGGGGTGGCAGCGGATTTCAGAAATGTGGCAAATCCCTTATGTTTTTAGACCCTGACCTCGCGGATCTGCGTGAGGGGTGGCACCGAATTTCGAAAATGTGGCAAATCCCTTATGTTTTTGGACCCTGACCCCGCGGATCTGCGTGAGGGGTGGCACCGAATTTCAGAAATGTTGCAAATCCCATGTGTTTTTTGACCCTGACCCCGCGGATCTGCGTGAGGGGTGGCACCGAATTTCAAAAATGTAGCAAATCCTTTGTGTTTTTGGACCCTGACCCCGCGGATCTGCGTGAGGGGTGGCACCGAATTTCAGAAATGTGGCAAATCTTTGTGTTTTTGGACCCTGACCCTGCGGATCTGCGTGAGGGGTGTCGATTTCGAGCCCCCCCAGCAATTCAGACAACGCGCCCAGGGGGTGCTAAAAATCCCGTTTGGGCCTCCCCCCCCTCGCGCGGTCAATCAACTAGTTACAGTAACCAGCAAGAACCAGAACTGTAACACTGGAAACTACAACCTACGACTGGTACAGGAAACTGCGAACCTCGCGCCTACAGCCTGGTGGCCCCACAAGGGGGCCGGCGGATATTTATAGGCATATATCTACATACAGCATGGGAGATCCCGGCCCTGGGACCCGGGGCCAGGACCCCCCTGGTACATTCTGTCCTCCCCCTGCCCCGGACTGGTCTCCTGGAGGCCCCGGGTCCTGGGTTCTCGGGGTTGGGTTTCGTGTGGACGGTTTCTTGTGGTCGGGCCCCCATTGGATTCAGTCTTCCGCAGGACAGCAGAATGACTGTACCCCCATGAGCTTTCTCAGCCCGGCTTCCGCACCGAGGGTCCATCGTGATCCTCAAGACGGCCTAGGCCCCGCTCGGCCGCCCGAAGATGGTTCACGATAGGGCTAGGGCGGCGTCCTAGACCCCCCAGACCGTCCCAGGACGCTCCAAAACGGTTTGAAAAGTACCCAACGTGCCCCTAACTGGTCATCAAGATGCCCCCAAACGTGATCCCAACAGGCATCGGAGGCGCTTCCAAGAAGCCCCTCTCGGAGGCAAGACGGCCATGAAGAGCTTTATGGATTATGATGTTTTAGTTCTGCCACCTTTCGCAGTTGAGAGTTCTTTCAACTCTCCTCTTCCTCCCCCCTTCCTTTCTTCCCACACAGGCTGACACGACCGACCCCAAGGACCATCCTCCCTCCGTTCCTCCTCCTCATTTTTTGCGCATTTGTCTCGCATTGCATGTTGTCCAGACACGCCAGATTCCCGAGGACACGGCCTCGCCCATCCGGTCTTGAGTAGGCCCGGACGCTGTCCGCAAGGGTGGTCGCATCGCATCGCATCGCGTCGCATCGCAGTTGAGAGCTCCTTCCGTACGATTAAGTCGGGCCTGTCCCCCTACAGGAGGAATATTCGAACATCGTACAGAAATAGCCCGGGGTCTATTTTCCCCTGTTCTGACAATGCTGAGCATGTTTCGAGCCTTCCCGTAGCAGCTCTGCCCCTGGGGGGACAGAGGCCCGACTTGACCAGACGAGCTATCAGACAGTCCTCGGGCCCCTGGGCCGCCCCGGACGGCCTCCCAGGAGGTCGCCCCGGCGCCCCCCCCGTGGAGGGCCCCAGGCCGGGCCGCAGGCCGCCCCCCAGAAGCCGGCCCTGGGGCGGCGGAGGACGCGGCCCAGGACTGCGGCCCGAGGGCGGGCGCCGACGGGCCCAGGACGGCTCCAGGATGCCCTTGTCCTCAGGTCTGTGCATACCTCCAGTGCCTGCATCGCCCCCCAGTCGATGCACCCCTCCGCACCACCAGGCTCCTGCCCGTTCCACCCGTCCTGCTTGGTTCTCACTGGCTGCGTCTTTCCTTGCTCTGGACATTCTCTGCTCCTGCAGCTTAACGCCCCCAGGACAGGGGCAGAGGAGGTGGAGGGTGGAGCCTCGACGCCCGACGTCGGTGTGGGCCCGCCCCGCGTTCTCCGACCCTTTCCCACGTGCCGCTTTTTCATCCCGCTGTGTGTTTGAGCTGGTCTGGGGCCCGTTGAGAGACCCTGGAGGCCGACATCTGCCAGAAAACAAATGCA
>CAUYUJ010021431.1:12500-68237 GCA_963575745.1 Prorocentrum cordatum
TTGGGACTAATCTGACTCAATGGGTCTTTAATTTGGTTCAACAGCCTCTTTTTTTTCGCGAGCCCAGAGATTCGAGGTATACTTTGTTCCAATACGCCCCCCGCGGAAGTCGCGACCCTTCCCAGGGGCTGGCTTTGCATCCAGAGTTGTTTTTGACGGTCCCGTGTCCTGGCGACGCCACCCAGGGACCGAACACGGCCAAACTTTCCCGTGCTGTTTTTTTGTGTGATACGTAGGGGGTTGAGGTAGCTTTCACGACGTAGTGAAACATCGCGAGGGCTTTGGGGCCCGAAGCCGAGCGAAAGCGCTCAGTGTGCCAAGCATGCCGCGCCTGGGTATCGTGGTTAATAGCTCTAACGAAGACCTCCCAAAAGTTACCTCTTAATCTTCCCGCCAGGATATCTTTTTTGTATCCACTGGCGCGTAACCGTCGTTACCCGGGCCAACCTCCCCCTCCCCCCTGGGCAATGTGAACGATCGTACGTCGGGGGGGTGGCCTGGACCCCCCCCCCGCACATGCTGGTGCTCGCGCGCGTACCTTGGCGATCTCAGCGCACCTCCGCCCCCACGTGCCCTACCGCGCCCAAGCGTTAGGACCCCGACCCCCTCCCCTCCAGGTAGCGACCCTTCCCGGAAACAGTACGAGAAACAATATTTGCTAGTGATCGTTCATTTATTCATTGTGTTGCCGATCGGCGCGGGCCCTCGCACCTCCCGTCCCCCCCCCCTGGAGTAGATCTTGGCTGTCTTGGGCGCCTGTTTCGAGCAGGTGGGGTCTCCCCCATGGGACGGGCTGGCGCGAACAGGCTGGCGCAAACAGTCGCACTGATCAGAGGTCCAGAGCCAGACTCCCCCCCGTTCCCCCCCCTTCCGCACTCGTCGAAGCGCCGAATACAAGAAACGTTCACCTAGAGCCTGTCTTTTAGATTCCGGCAAGTTTCCTTGCATGGGCGGGGGGCCTGAACCTGAAGCAAGCCGCAAACGACTTGCATTTGCACGACAGCATTCATTGGAAGAGGGGCAGGGGGGGGGGGGCGGGTTGGGCGAACGCCAGCAAGTAAACTTGCTGGAGTTTCGCAAAAGAAGGCTTCTGACCTTCCTGAGCCAGCGCCCCAGCAAGTGCCCCGGCAAAGGTCCCGGGTCGGAGGGTCGCGCCGCACCGCCGATGCGTCAGCGACGCGGCTGGATGTGGAGCCCGTCTTGCTCCACGTCGACGTCGCCGACGTCGACGATGCATCGGCGATGCGGTGCATTCCTCCGACCCCATCTACCCGGACCCCGTCTAGGAGGCCTCTACCACCAGAAACAGTATGAGAAACAACATCTCCTAGTCTTCCCGAGCCTGGCCTCCACCCCAGACCCCCGACGTGTTTTTTTTGGCAACGTCGACCCCCAGAGGTCCAGACCCCTACTCTGGGACAGGTTTCTCATGCCGAGTCTTTTTTTGGCGGCCCTGGGGCCCGGCGAGGGCCCTAGTGGAGGCCGAAAATAGCGAACAGCTTCCCGTCGTGTTTTTTTCAGAGCGCGAGGGGGCCTGGGCCCCCACCCCCCCCTTCATGCCAGGGGTGCCGCCTCCAGCCCCTCCTGCAGTGCCAGGACTGATGGGCCGATTTTCCACCACCACTATCATAGGGAGGAGGAGGAAGAGGAGGAGGAGGAGGAGGAGGAGGAGGAGGAGGAGGAGGAGGAGGAGGAGGAGGAGGAGGAGGAGGAGGAGGAGGAGGAGGAGGAGGAGCCGCGCACCAAAGGTTACTCTTGCCCAGGGCCACTCTTGCGTCCATAGCCGATTCCCGAGCCCGCGCCCCGGCCAAAGGGCCCCGGGCGCGCCCCCGCGGGGCCCGCCCGGCGCCAGCCCTGCGGCGCTCGCGCGAGGGGACGCCGCCGCCCGGCCCGGCCGCTCCCCGGGCCCCGGGCGGGCGCAGCCGCCGCCGCGCGCCTCGCAGGCCCGTCGGGCAGCGCCAAGCCCGGAGACCCCGACGGAGGATTTTCGCCGATGTTCGGCGTTTCCGGCCGTTTTCCGGCCGTTTCGGGTCGGTTTCTGGCCGTCTCGGCTTGATTTCCGGCCGTTTCGGGTAGATTTTCGGCCGGGTCGGGCCGATTTCCAGCTGTTTCGGGCCGTTTCGGGCGGTTTCGGGTTGTTTCGGGATGATTTCCGGTTGTTTCGGGACGATTTCCGGGCCGCAGTTTTCGGCTTCTGGGCCGTCAGGGAGCGACGCAAGAGGAAGAAGCGGTCCTGGGGAATGGGTCGAGACTTCCAGGGGCCCCGCACGGTAAACATCACGACGTCGGATCTCTGGGAGCCTTCAGTCGGGCGTGTGGACCTCTACTGGAGGAATCTTCAAACATAGTCAGACAATCGTCAGGGAGCGACTTGTCGATTAGTTGATTAGTTCTTGTGAATTGTTCGAGTCTGTTCTGGCTATGTTTCATTTTCCCTCCAGACTCCGCCTGTAGGGGGACGTGCCCGACCGAGCCCTGGTGGCGTGTGGGTGTTTTTGTTTGTTTGTTTGTTTTGCTTCGTTTTTTGGTGATGTTGTTGTTGTTGTTTTTTTGTTTATTTTTATTGTGTGGGTGCTTTTTGTTGGTTTTGGTTTGTTTTGTGTGTTTTTTGTTTGTCTGTGTTGTTTGTTTGTTTGTTTGTTTGTTTGTTTGTTTGTTTGTTTGTTTGTTTGTTTGTGGAGTGGGCGTTTTTCTTTTAGTACAAAGACTTCCGGGCGCTGTGCCTCGATCTCGATGCCTCGGGCCCTCCTTGAGTCGGGGAAGAGGACACGCCACAAGCATAAACTTTTGGCGCTCCGCGCGGGCTTCTTGGGCCCCTCTTTTACGCTGTGTTTCTCCCCCACTGGCCGCCCAGTCTGCTGGGCTGTTTCCTGCCAGATAGCTCAGTGCCGCTCAGTGTCGGCGCTGGTCCCCCCCTCGGCGCTCCCCCCGCCGCAGTCGGCGTCTCTGAGTGGGCCCGGCTTCCTTTCCCCGTCGCGCCGGGGCTCTTCCTCCTCCTCCTCCTTCGTGCATCGCGGCTCTAATTTGCATACAGCGTGTCCCCTGTTGCCATTCCGCCGGAGCAGTCGCCCTCTGCCCAGCCGCCGACGCAAAAAATGTGTGAGAGAGAGAGGGAGAGAGAGAGCGAGAGAGAGTTCGATCGGTTTTTGCACCGAGCCGCCCAAAGCAGATGCCCCCCAGTCGCTCGCAGCTCCCGATCGACGTGCCGATGGGCGGGGCATGCGGGGGGGCATCTGTCTGCGGCAGCTCGGTGCACCAGCGGATCGAGCTCGTGCCCCCCCATAGGGTCGCCCCCCCTTTTCATGGGACCCCTCGAGGGCGCGAAGTTATTCACGCTTCGCGCTTCGCGGTTCGGCTTCAATTCCTCCTCATCACCCTTTTCTCCCCTGGGAGGCGGCGCGAGAGCGCGACGTTATTCGCACTGCGCGCTTCGCGCAGCGCGAAGCGCGAAGTTGGGAGCCCTTGCTGTTGGTGAACCCCGCGTCAGGGAGAGGCGCCGCCCCCAGCGCGCGGGGCAAAAACAAACCCGACGTTTTGTTGTTGTTGTTGTTGTTGTTGTTGTTGTTGTTGTTGTTGTTGTTGTTGTTGTTGTGCCCCGCCGTCTCCGACCCTCAGGGGACCGTCGCCGGGCCAGGCAGCAGGTATCGACCCATGGGATATGAAAACACAAACGGCCCCTGGGTAGGGCTCCAGGCCGCCGTCGGCGGCGAGGGATGTGATGGGGGGAAGCGAGAAGGAGGAGGTCTCCTCGGAAGGCGGCGGGGCCTCTCAGAAGCCCTCGCGCCTTCTGAGAGGTTTCCTGTGTCTTCGGGGACTGAATGACCGACAAACCATACACCGAGCGGTGCGTGGGCATGGACGCCGGCATAAAAAAAGCCCAGGCCTATGCCACACGCAAGGGCCACTGCCGTCGGCTCCCAGTGAGAAGGTGTGCTTGTGCTGTGCAGTGAGCGGCTTGAATAAGGAACACTTGCTTTTCCAAAGGGGCTCGGTCGTTCCTTAGGTTTTACATGTGTTATTTACAGTTCCTTATGCGTTGCCTATTATTTATCGTTCCTCATGCGTCACTCCTTGGGATAAAAAGGGGCTTCGTTCCTGATTTATCGCTCCTTAGGTCAGGCCGATGACTGTAGGGCCATGGGCACCATAAGCGGGAACGCCTCGCAAGCGGGTCACACTGGAAGGCCGGGGGGATCCCCGAGCTTTCTGGGAAGGCCTTCTCCTCCTCGCTTTCCCCCCAGGCGCGCCGCCGACTCGGGGGGATCCACGTCGTGAGCAAGTCACGACGTCGGGGGCTCCGGATGGGGTCACCGCCAGGGGGCGTCGCCACCTCCTGGAAGTCGAGGGGGCGAAGTGGGGGGAGGACCCAGGATCGGGGAGGTTAGGTAACTACGCTCGCGGGGCTTCTTTTTCAGGGTTCCTGGGGCGATTCAGCCTTAGATATCCGATGATTATTCTATTGCTAACGAGTCTACCCAGAAGTCTCGACCCTTACCCAAGAGCTGGTTTTGCATCCTTCGTATTCTTTTGATGGTCCTGAGGCCCGGCGAGGGCCCCCAGAGGCCGAAAACGGCGAACCAATTCCGCACCGATTTTTTCAATACGCTGGAGGCCTAGGGCGGCGTTGCAATGGCGCCCGACCCCTATCAGCCAAAAAGGTGTGTGACTGATAAATGTATTATGTGAACGGAAACGTGTCCGAAACTATGACCGAAGACGCAGTATGACCGAGCTTCTTACCGAACCTGAAAATCACAATTGCTTCGAATTCAACTTTTCGGCCCGCCACGTGCTGGCGATGTCACAACCTGCGGTGGTGCGCGGCGCACCTCGACGAGTACTGCCAAGCCAATGGGGGCGTTCGCGGTTGAACCATACAAACCAACCGGAACGTCTCCACCGCGCGCGCGCTCCCGCCTGGCCACCTGCGCGACTGCGCACCCACATGCGCCGCCCTGTCTGAACGTTTGGTGCGCCGGCCCGTCCCTCGGAAACCTACTCGTTCCCCGGGCGGGACTGCTCGCGCTATGGGCGCGCGAATGCGCGATCGTATGAGCTTGGCGCTGGCGCGCGCGCGCATGCGCGCGCGCGGTCAACCGGGCCCAGCGCCCGGCGCAAATGTGGGAGCGTTCGCCCAAGTGCGATTATTTCGCACGGGGCTGAGCTTCATTTGCCTCTCAGCCAACTTTGGGCGGTCAGGCCGAGCGCTGGCGGCCGCCGGGCAGGGCTGCGTTGGCGCGCAGCGCTGGTTCGCCCATCCGCAGCATGGCATAACTGATGTAGTGTGAACACATGGACGCGCGACCCTGACCGACCGTCGCGAGTCTACTAACGGTGGGCAAGGAGGGGCGCGCCAGTCGCCCGTGGACCCCGACTCGGTCCCAGTCCTGGGGAGATGCTGCTAATCTCTGCTCAGTCCCACTCCGTGGGAGATTACGATTTTCGACTACTCGCTCCCATCTCTTGGGAGGTATCTTATACTTGCGTCTGCTGGCTCCAATTTCTGGGGAAGTGCTTGATCTTATTTCTTGGAGTTGTGACTATGGCAACTCCCTCTTATTCACTGAATTGTACGACGAACGTCACGAAAGAGATGCCACCGACGACTGGCGCTGGGCATCGGTCATGGAAGCATGCGATATCCACCGCGCGCGCCTGTCGCGCGCGCGGCCTCGACTCGCAACGCCGACGAGAACCGCCGCGGGCATCTGGCCCAAGCTTTGGCGCCGGCTGCCCGGTGCACAGATTATACGTGCAGAGTGATCCAACGGCGGGTCTGGACTCCAAGAAGCGTCGAGGCCTAAATGCCAGAACATCAACCCATGCAGAGATCCGCAATATCATCAAGACAGTTTCGTGCATATTCTCATCCTTTGAACAAGTTTACCTGGTCGAAAACTTCGACCTGGATCAACCAGCTTGCTCTGTTTGGCAGTAGTCGCCGCGACAGCGCCCGCGTGACAGGTCGCCGACGTCGCCGACCGCTTCCTGGCAGTGACTACTTCCAAGAGTGCCATTGCTCTCAGGCGCCCTGGTGCGCGTTGGGGAGTGCGCGCGCGGGTGGTCTCCGCGCTGGGCGCGACCCCTTCGACCTCGCGCGCCTCGCTGGCGCCTGCGACGGAAAGAAGAGGGAGAGGGCGCGCCGCCGACCGCCGGCCGCGCGACGGCCGCCGTCATGACGTGTTCTACCAGCACTCGAATGGGAGCCCGCGTGCCCGTCGGCTGCCATCCTAGCTCGCGCGCTCGCAGCGCTGCCGCCGCGCAGATCAGCCGCGGCGCGCGCTGACCAAGGAACCGCGCCGCCCACTGCGACCGCGGGCAAGGTGCCGGGTCGCGCCTGCGCCTCCGCCCGAGCAGCGCGGCCTGGAAGGTCGCGCGCGGCTGCGCGATGCTTTTGCGGCGCGCCAATGCGCGCGCCGCGAGGCCATGCGACTTGTGCAGGCCTGTGCATCGACGAACAACTTGGGCCCAGTCGTGCGCTGGCCACTCGCTGATCTCGCGCGCAGGCGCCGCTTCCCGCGGCGCCAGGCTTGGCCGACAGCCAAGGATGTTGCCGGACGCGCTGGCGCCCCCTGGCCACGCGGTCGGCGCTGCGCGCATTTTCCGCCGACTGCGAGAGATAGTGCTACAACGAATCGCAGAGGACTTTGCCATCTCGCGAATCAGCCGCGCCTCCAAGACCTCGCCAGAGTCCCTGGACAGACCCATGAATACAAGCCAGGAGGTCTCGTCGATTTTGATCGAGCTCCATCCGCCAAGGACATGGGCGTCTGGAGTGGGCCAGGAGGCGTCCTCAAGATGGTTGTTCAACACGGCATTGGCTGTCAGTTGCCACGGCGCCGAGCGCTCATGCCACCCGGGTAACGTGCGACGGCTTATGGTTTTGGAGGGCTAGTCCATGCAGGCACCGGCCAGACTATTGCACCACGCGGTCAAGCATGGATGATCGTAGAATAACCGATCCTCAGCCTTGCGGCGAAAGCACTGCGACGACTTCGCCTTGCCGACAACGGCGCCGTCGCCACGGGGGCCACCTCGCGACGCCGAGTTGCCATCGGTCTCGAGTATGCGGCCAGGGGTGTGTTTGATATTGCCAGTGTCGTGTCTGTCCAAGTGGGGGATGTTCGAGAATGCGACGTCGTCGAGGACAGCCGCCACGGGTCTCTATTGGCCTGGTGGAGACAACTCGCAGGATGGATGACTCAGCCTCATTGGTTTCCTAGGCCCAGATCGCGCCGAGACGTGTTATCTGTTATTTGCCATGCGGAGTCTTGGTGGCCGCTGTTTTGCATATCTCGTGGAAGACGAGCTCCAACTGGCGGACGTGCGGGGGGGCGGCGCCGACGCCTTTGAGGTGGGCGCGCACCCTGGCGAGTCTGCCCGAGATGGTGGCCGACTCGCAAGCGCCCGGGAAGGGTTCACGTGGACTCATTGGGCGACGTGCGCCTCGTCGACTCGGCCTGGCGGGCATTCCTGGCGGCCGAGCAACAGACCCGCGCGCGCGATATTTTCACCACGGTCTCCGAGAGACCGAGCCGCAGCCCCCCGCCCCGGTATATCCACCGCCGCGCGCTCTACATTCGGGGGTGCAGCCTCATCGCCGCCACCTGGCTGTCGATGCTGACCTCTCGCGCCGTCGGGGGCAATCGGCTTCGACGGCCACGGAGACGCTTCTCTGTGGAGATGATGGCGGCCACTGTGCCCGACTCAGGGTCTACTTGGCAGGATCACAGAAGGCCGCGCCCGAACGCGACGCCCACCTACTCGCCGTCGCGAATTCCGAGGGCACGCCTTGGCCGTGGCCGCCGTTTTGCTTGCGACGCCCGTAGCCTGGGTAGACCGATTGTTGCTCGCGGCGACCGCGCCGAGGAGCCAGGAGAATCTGCGTTTGCAGTGGGCAGGGCCATGAACATCGCGTCAGGAGAAGGTGAATCCCACGCGGGAGATACCGATCATTTGCAGGCGATTGACTGTGCGAGGCTTCGAAGACGTCGCCGCCGACCTCATCGCCCCCTGCGCCAGCACCTCCTCGCGACTCCCACTGCGAGTGAGCGTTGCAGAGGCGGCCTGCCGATGATGGGCGATCGACGCGTGAGATGTCAGGATAGTCAGCCGCAGAGGAGCCAGCTACGAAGAACTCGCAGACGCAACGGGTGAGGATGAGCGCGAAGTCAACTTCGAGCTGTCCCCTGAGGCCGTTGCTGTCCTTCGGGTTTCGAGGGCACGAGGACTTCGATCCAGCCCTCGAGGCCTTTCACGTGGAGGAACCAGGCGCCAGCTGCAAGGGGGCGCTGGGGTGCTGCCCCGTCCAATTCACCAGGGCCACCCACGGCCTACACAAGGCCGCCCACCGCATATATCGGGCGCCAGTTTCTGTCAACCTCGGGCCGATTTTCGGCCACAGCTTCGGCTGCTGCACCCCCTTGATGGAGACGAGGCTACGTGACGGTTGGCCCCTTCTGTTGATTCCTGGCTTCCCAGATGGGGGCGGAGTAGGATGGGTCGGAGGATCGCGCCGCATCGCGCCCGATTTCCCCCCCCCACCGACGTCGCCAATACATCGCAGACGCCGCCGATGTATCGCCGATGCATCGGTGCTGCATCGACGATGCGACGCGATCCTCCGACCCCATCCACTCTGACTCCATCTGGAAGGCCTCTGGTGATGCTCCCCCCATGCATCCAGTCGTCCGACGATGCGATTTTTTTCCATGTCCAGAGGGTCGAAAGAGCGCGTTCTGTAGTCGCTTGGAGGGGAGGGGGCGTTTGGAACCCGCCCCCCCCCCTGGATGGAGGGGGGCGGGGTTCGAACCCCCCCCCCCCACACCTCCTCCCCTGCTTCTCCTCTCTCCCTCTCCTCGGGCCGGCGCCTGCGTCGGCGGCGGCTGGCGGCGGCGGCGGGGACGACGACTTCCTTTTTCTGGGCCGGCGCCTGCGTCGGCGGCGGCTGGCGGCGGCGGCGGGGGACCGTGGTGATGGTGGTGGTGGGTTGTGGTGGTGGTGGTTGCGGTGGTGGTGGTTGTGGTGTTGGGTGGTGGTGGTGGTGGTGGTTTGGTGGTGGTGTGGTGGTTTGTGGTGGTGGCGGTGGTGATCTGTGGTGGTGGTGGTGGTGGTGGTTTGGTGGTGGTGTGGTGGTGGTTGGTGGTGGCGGTGGTGTGGTGGTGGTGGTGTGGTGGTGGCGGTGGTTGGGAGGTGGTGCTGGTGGCGGTGGTTGTGGCGGTGGTGGTGGTGGTGTGGTGGTTGGTGGGGTGGTGGTGAGCGTGGTGGGGTGGTGGTGGTGTGGTTTGTGGTGGGTGGTGGTGGTGGCGGTGGTGGGGTGGTGGTGGTTTGGGGCTGGTGGTGGGTGTGGTGGTGGTGGTAGTTGGTCTGCTGGTGGTGGTGGTGGTTGTGGTGGTGGTGTGGTTGGTGGGTGTGGTAGTTGTGGTCGACTGTGGTGGTGGTGGGTTTTGTGGTGGTGGTGGGTGGTGTGCGTTGTCGTGGTGTTGTATGCTGTGGTGCTGTGGCGGTGGTGTGGTGTGGTGTGTGGTGGTTGGTGTGGTGGTGGTGGTGTGTGGTGGTGGTGGTGGAGTGGTCGTGGTGGTAGTGTGGTAATCGTCGCTGCGTCCCCGCCGTCGCCGTCGCCCGGCGCCGGCGCTGCTGGCCGCCGCCAGCGCCGCGACGCCGGCGCCGGCGCGGGGGGGGGGGGGTTTGGACCCCACCCCCGTGGGCTGCCTCTGGTTAGCGTCGCTGCGTCCCCGCCGTCGGCGCTGCTGGCGGCCGCCAGCGCTGGCGCCGACGCCGGCGCCGGGGGGGGGGAGGGGGGTTTCGGGGGGGCGGGGTTGTGGGGGAGGGGAGTCCCCCTGGTTCTGATCGACGACGCCGGGTGTTGGGGGGGGCCCCCCCCGTTTCGAAACGCGCCGCCGAATGTCCCCAAGACAAGCGCCCGTGAAACGCTCTCTCAGAGGGTCCAGACTCTTTCCCCAGGGTAGGCTCTCGCCCCAGACTCGTTTCTGACCACTTTGGGGCTCAAGAACTGGCCCAGAGGTCAACATCGAAGAAGAAAAACGCTACGAAACAAGCTTTTAGCTCTCCGCGCGGATTTCTTGGAGCCGCGCCGGCGGCGCCTCCGTCGCTGCCCCTGGCGCGCTCCGCGCGCCAGGGTGGGGGTCCTGCGCAGATCCAAGAAATCCGAGCGGAGCGCCAGAATATATATATGTATATATATATATATATATATACATATATTTATACATATATTTATACACGCATATATACATACATAACCAATGCATGCATACAATGTCCATATATATGTATAATTAACAATCTTATTTTATAAGCATATAATATGGAGAACAAAACGAGGGAACTTAGTAACATCGTACCAGGAACTTGGACACGCATGGCGCGGCCGGCTAGGGCGAGAGCCAGGTGCACACGTGGCCACACGTCTCTCCAGCGCCCGGCCCGCGCGTGGCCAGGCCACGCCGGCCCTCCGCACGCGTGTCCACGCAGGGGACCTCCAGATGTTCCGCATGAGCGACGCATAAGCTCGTAAGCTCCAGGGCGGAGGCCCCAGTCTCCTCCTCCTCCTCCTACCTCCTCCTCTTCTTCCTCCTCCTCCTCCTCCTCCTCCTCCTCCTCCTCCTCCTCCTCCCCCTTCTCCTCCTCCCCTTTCTCCTCCCCCTTCTCCTCCTCCTCCTCCTCCTCCTCCTCCTCCTGCTCCTCCTCCTTCAGCATGAGCGACCAGTGAGTTGCCCGCGTAAGCTCGCGCGGAAGCGCCCTCGTCTCCAGTGTGGCGTGCCGCGCCGGCGGCCCGCGTACAGTCGGCCCGTATCATCAGGATGCGCGGTAAGGCTGCACGGGCCTTGGGAGGCCATGTCGACACTGTGCAAGTGGGGCGCGGCCAGCGAAAGCGGCCAGGGATGGGCCGCGGAGGTAAGGATGCAATGAAAGGGTACCCTGGGAGGATGCCCATCCTTACCATGCGGGTTGACTGCCAGCCGCGGCGTGAGGTCGCTGTGCCATCTCGCGTTACGGCCTGTTTTTGGCCGTCGCCCACGTGGGAATCTGGCCACGTACGGTAGGTTCGTGCGGCGTTGGCGCGCCGGCGACGCCAGCGAAGGCGTTCAAGGTTGAATTCTGCGACGCGGAAGCACCGATTGGCACGGTAACGCCATTGGACCCGATTGAATTCCATCTTGAACGATCGATCGGGGTCGCGATCGATTCAGCCTTGAACGATCCACGCGGTGTCAAAAACGTTTGCGCGCGCCGACGCCGCACGAACCTACCGTAGGTCTCTTGGCACCGCCAGAGATCTGGGCACCTTGGCGCTGCCCGGCAGGTCTGGTCTGCCTCCAGGACCCCCCGCGCGGGGGTGCGCGGCCGGCCGCCGCTCGGCCGGGAGCCTCTCTCGTGCTGAGCACATTTTCCACCCCCTCTGCCAGATGTAGGACGGGGGAGAGGGGAGGAGGAGGAGGAGGAGGAGGAGGAGGATGAGGACCTCCTCCTCCTTCCTCCTCCTCCTCCTCATCATCATCATCATCATCCTCCTCCTCCTCCTCCTCCTCCTCCTCCTCCCTCCTCCTCCTCCTCCTCCTCCTCCTCTCTTCCTCTTCGTCCTTCTCCTCCTCATCCTCCTCCTCCTCTTTCTCCTGCTCCTGCTCCTGCTCCTCCTCCTCCTCCTCCTCCTCCTCCTCCCCCGAGGGTGGGGGCTTGGCACCTGTGTTCATGGTGTCAGTGTTGTACACCCTCGGGGCACACTGTATCATTGGCATGCAGTGAGCGGGCAGGGTGTGAAGCAACCGGTCGAATTTCTTCGATACGGCGGGCTCTGGGACTGGGGGTGGACGTTGCGAAACCTGTATCGGCGGGGCTCCCGTCGTTGGGTGTAGCACGGCCCCCAGTCTCAGCTTAGCCCTGCTGGTGGCAGCGTCAGCGGCGCCCGTGCGGTCATTTCATTGCGATCTGGCCCTCAGGGATCTGGATTTCCTCGGGAGGCGGTGGCTTGTGCCACGTAAGTCCCATGGGGCCTTGTGTCCACCCAGGGCTGGGGAGCTCGTGCTCCTCAGTATGCAGTGCCAGTCGCTCCGGCTGGGATGCCTTTTGGCTCCCAATGCACCAAGCCGGGACGGCTGGGCCGCGAGTCGCTACAGGCGACGAGGTCTTCACCTGTACCCTGTCCGTGCAGCCTTTGCTGCTCTCGCCTCGGTAACTCGTGGGCCGCGGCGTGTGCAATGCACTCCAAGGCCCGCGGGGTGCCGACCCGCGGCGCCGAACTCCTCCTCCTCCTCCTCCTCCTCCTCCTCCTCCTCCTCCTCCTCCTCCTCCTCCTCCTCCTCCTCCTCCTCCCCCCTGGGTATAGCCAGGACCCCAGGTGAGGGGACCTGGTTAGTAGTAGGGCCCTGGAGCCCCCTAAACTGGCCAGAATCACTTAACCAGGTCTGCCGTCGCTGGTGTTTTTTGGGTGAGGGCAGTTCCAGTTAGTGGAACGGGCGGGGAGGGCGTCCCCCAGTACACATCACTAAACCGGGTCCCACTAAACCCAGTTCTGCCAACGCTCGATCCTCCCCCCCCCTCCTCCTCCTCTTCCTCCTCCTCCTCCTCTCCTCCTCCTCTCCCTTCTCCTTCTCCTCATCCTCCTCCTTCTCCTCCTCCTCCTCCTCCTTCTCCTCCTCCTCCTCTTCTCCTCCTCCTCCTCCTCCTCCTCCTCCTCCTCCTCCTCCTCCTCCTCCTCCCTCTCCTGCATATGGTAGTGGTGGTGTAAAATGGGCCTGTCATCTCGGGGCCCGAGTCTGCCAGGGGTCTCTTCGAGGCGCGGCCTCGCGGCGCGCACGAGGTGGCGGCGCGGCGGGCGATGGCCTTCTGGGAGTTTCCGTGGTGGTTCCAGGCCTCGGGTCCGAGCAGATGGGGTCGGAGGCTCGTGCCACTTGACTATTGCCGTTGCGTCGGCGATGCGGCTCGGTGTGGAGGCCGAGTTTCTCCACGCCGACATCGCCGATGTGTCGCCGACGTCGCCGATGCATCGCCGATGCCTCGCCGATGCGTCGGCGATGCATAGGCGATGCGGAGCGATCCTCCGACCCCATCTACTAGGACCCCATCATGGAGGCTTCTAGTGGTTCTTTCGGCCACTCGCAGAGGCGGGCAGGGGGAGGGGGAAGGCTTCTTAGAAACAAGCCTGCTTCTCAGAAGGCGCGGGCCTTGTCTGTAGATGTCGGGCCGTCGCCTTCTGAGAAGCAGTTTTGGCATCCTTTGGTTCCATGATGCCGCGACTGGAACCTAAGCGCGCGTAGCGCGGGCGTGATTTTAGTATATATATATATATATATAAATGTATCAGGGGGAAACACACACACAGACACAATTAATCGACGATCTCCCACAACATATGGGAAACTATGGGAAGTGGGGGGAAGACGAACACCAAGAAAAAAAATACGGGGAACTGTGGGGCGTCCTGTTGTTGGCGTGTATCTGTTTGTGTGCCCCAGGGCCCCCTTTCCATGGAGAGAGACTGAGAGAGAGAGAGAGAGAGAGAGAGAGAGAGAGAGAGAGAGAAAAAAAAAGAGAGAGAGAGAGATACAAAAAAGAAACATAGAGAGAGAAAAAAGAGAGAGAGAGAGAGAGAGAGAGTCTGCCGAGGTCGCAGTGCTCGTGGGCCTGCGCCCGCCGTGTCTGCTCCCGGGCCGTCGCTCTGGCCTCGCGCTTGCGGGGTGCTCCGCGCGGGGGGGGGGGGCCGGGCCCGGCCACCCCCTGCAGCACACGGCGGGGTTCGGGGGTGGACAGAACCCCCAACACTTACACGTCGATTAGTGAAGTGTCCGTTTTCGGTTTTCGAGGGGGCGCCATGGCCGTTATTTCCCAGGGTTGCGCCTGCCAGGTTTGGGCCCGAAGTCGTTTTCACTAAACCACGTTTTACTAAAGGGAGGTTTGTCCATCCTTGAGGGGGGCCTGGCGAAAAAGGGGGTGCTCTGCCGACGGGGTGTTCTGCCGAGAGGGGTGTCTCTGTAGGGGAACAAGAAGTGACACAGGCATAAAAGCTCGGAGGTCCGCGCGGAGTTCTCGGATCGGCGCTGGACCCCCCCTCCCTGGCGCGCGGAGCGCGCCAGGGGCGGCGCCGGAGGCGCCGCCGGGGGGCCCCAGCGCCGATCCGAGAAACCCGCGCGGACCTCCGAGCTTTTATGTTTATGCCACTTTTTGTTCCCCTAGTTTTGCGGAAGGGGTGCCTGTTCCCGGGTCGTCGTTGACGGGTATTCGGGTGTTTTGCCGACGTGTCCGGATGCAGCTCTTTGGAGGTCGAATTCGGATTTCTCCCCGGGGTCCGAAATCCGGCTTACTCCGGCCTCATCCCGCTTCCTCCGGCTCCGTCCCGCTGAATCCGGCCTCGTGCGGCCTGATCCCGCTCAATCTGGCTTCGTCCCCCTCAGTCTGGCTTGATCCTGCTTGGTCCCGCTCAATCCGAGGCCCTACTCCGGCGTAGCAGCCCCCCAATGGGGTGTAATCCTCCTAATCCTCCTCAATCCTTCCGGCGAAGACCTGGACCAAGGAGCCGCAGGGATGGTGGCTCTGTCGGCGACCGTGGACTTGGGAATTCAGCGGGCCCTCTAGAGATTCCATTGTAAACATTTTTTTCTGACTAAGACCTCCAGGCAGTTGCCTCCTAGGCTGTGGCAGCGGACCTCGGGGCACTGGAACTGCGCGGTCCGCGCGCTCGGCGGGGCGTTGCCCAAGGGGCACGGGGTAGCCGGCGTTGGAGGGAGATCCGCACGCGTACTCAAGCAGTGGCGAAGCGTCCTAGCTCGCCTATACAAGGTCTCCCTCGAGGGCGCGAAGTTATTCTCGCTTCGCGTTTGGCGGTTCGGCTCCGATTCCTCCTCGTCCTTCTCTTCGCACCTGGGAGGCGGCGCGAGAGCGCAAAATTATTCGCACTTCGCGCTTCGCGCAGCGCGAAGCGCGAAGTTGGGAGCCCTTGCCCACCAAATAATGTTCTAAGAACCTCCTGTGGTCAGCACGAAGTGTTCTTAGAACATTTCTGGCTTGGACTGTCTTGTTTTAACACACCGGGCTTATGTTCTAAGAACATTGTTTTGGTTCTCAGAGCATTTTTGGGTTCTAAGGACATGTCGCGATTATAGGAATGCCAGGACGGTCGGTCCTTGCTCAACATACAGAGCCAGCCACGGGGCTACATCTTTTGTGGCGACGCACGAAGCCACACGCGGATCCCTTCCGAAACGTTGTTACTCAAGCTTGGTGACTGTTCTGCACGCCACCCGCCCGCTCTGGCACGAGCCGTTGCCGACGGGATTCGGTAGCTGGCGATCCTAGACAGCAGGGGGCCAATCGGCGCACTGAACAAAACGTTGACGGGGAGGTTTCCTTTTCCCCCCCTGGTTACTTCGGATCCTCATCTTCTCCCGAGCCGTGTTCGTCGTACTGCTTCTACGCTGGCTGCTCGTCTTGACCCTCTTTCTCGTCCTCCTCCCATCCCTCTCCATCCCTTGCTTCCCTTCCATCCTTCTCGATCTCGCCGTCGTGTTTTAGCCTCAAGCCGCTGAGACTCACACGCACGCTGGATACGACACTCGCTGATACACAACGTTTGTTTGCATATCATACTCCCTATCAATCTCGCTTTCTTGGAGTTGTTGATACATGCGAGGAGCTTTACGATGAAGCAGTTTCTTTGCGTTCTAATGACATCGGTGCGCGACGCGAATCGCGAACGTTACATATTCAGCTGCCTGCGGCTAGCGCTGCCACGATGCCAGCGCAATATCGGAGTTCGAACAGCATGGTCAAGCCGAGGTCACCCGAAAACAGCTTCTAATAGTTATGCTGATTCTTGGAGGCTTCTAATTCTATTTGCGGCTCATCGGGGGCCTCTTGGGAGCCTTTTGGGTTCTCCTCGAGGGTCCCCTGGCTGTCTCTGGAGGACCTATGGGGGTCTATCGGGCGTCTCAGGGCCGTCGTGGGCGCGATGGCTCTGTGAAGCTCTCCCGAAGATGCTTCCTCCGGCCTTCACAAAAAAAGGGGGTGGTCTTATTTGGGAGGGGGTCTTCCCCCTCTTGCATGCCGGCCAATTCGCTTTGTAGTGCCCCTGCATCGCTGCCACGCTGGAGCGGATTACTCCGCCTCGCCGCCGACGAACAAAAATGATTTGGGAGTGGTCTTGATGTGAGCTGTCTTGAAGGGTTCCAAAGGATCTGGGCGAAAGGCCGCCCTCTTTCATGGCCTGATGCGGGGGGGGTGTCACATGGCCTGTCTGGGAGGGTTGTGACCCCCTCCATTACAGCGGGGGTCCACGCCAAGAACCACCCTGCTTGCCTCCAGGGTGCCCTGGCTTTCTTGGATTTCAATGGTTTTGCCATGGCAAGCGTGACGTTCCCACACCAAAAGTAGGTGTACGCCCTGGGGTCTCAAGGGTTGGGCCCTGTGACTTTCCCACACCAGAAGTAGATGTACGCCCTGGGGTCTCAGGGTTGGGTTTCTTGTGGAAGGTTTCCTGTGGACTGGCCTCCACTGCATTACGACACCCGGAGTCTGTGAACCGTCTCGCGGCCCTCTGGGCGGGTCTCGGGGCCCACCTCCGAGCTCTCTTGGCGCAGTCTTGGGGGCGCTTCGTGGGCCTCTCGGAACGCTCGGAGAACTTCTCGCAGCGATCGCAAGCTCCAAGGTGCTTCGGAGGTGGCGACCGCTGCAAATCCACAAGTTCTTCAGTGGCTCTGCCCTCCCAGAGCACCGCTGCAGCCTTCTTCGGGTGTCCTTTGGAAGCCTCCGGAGGCATCTTGGGAACATCTCTGAGCCTCCAGGGTTTGTTTGAGGTGTGATGAGGCCTTGGGAAATGTTGCAGCTATCTTGCGGCGGTCTTTTTGGCCGTCCTTGGGGCATTCTGAGGGCAAGAAGGGGAGCAGATGTTAGAACGTGGGTGGGTCTACCACCCAGGTTGCGGATAGGAGGGCGTCCAACAAAAACTACGGCCGTCGTTGTCCTTCTCCCATGTGGCTGTGACGCTTTATTCCTGAATTCGTTTCGCTCAGTTTTCTGCTCCAGTCTCCCGCGCCGGGCAAGTGGGGTGACGATTTGATTGGCAATCTGTCGGGTGCGTCCTCTCCTTTCGCCTTCCCTCGGAGGTTGATAGACCACCTACCCTGACACGTCGATTAGCGAATTGGCCGTTTTCGGTTCGCGAGAGGGCGTCGCGGCCGTCATTTCTGAGTGTCCAGGTCCGTCGGTTTCGGTCCTAGGCCGTTTTCATTAAAGGGTGGTTTATTAAAGGGAGGTTTGTCCACCGCCTGTTCCCCCCGAACAAAACCACAGAAGTCCTACCAGACAGCTATCTGGCAGTCTATCACGGCCCAGCGTGCCGATGGCACGGTGGCGGATGCGGTGCCGGCGTCTTTGCGGCCATGTGCCTCGTCTGCGATCTGCTCGCCTCGTGCCTGCCCCAGCTCTCCCCGTGGCAGCTGTGCAGCATGGCCCTCTACGTGGTGCTCCCGGCCGTCATGTACGTCTTCGCGCTTGCGAGCCGGGCGCACGAGGAAGGGCACGCCGGGCGCGCCGAAGCTGCTTCAGCGAGGAGCTCAAAGGTCGACCAGGCCAGGAGTCGGAGGGCGCCGATCGTAGCCCAGCGCTGGTCTTCGCCGGGCCCCACGTGGGCACCGGATGGGCCCGACCAGGATCGGTGCGGAGAGGGCGAGCGGCTGCCGGGAGAGCGGCCGCACCCGGTGGCGCAGCGGCCGGCGGGGAGTGGTCGCCGCCCCGTCGGCGCGCGCGGCCCAGGGGCCGAGGCGGCGGCGGCGGCGGCTGCCCTGAGGGGTTGTTGGCAGGAGGTCGGAGGAGGAGAAGTTGCCGAGGCCGCCGCCTCTCCCCCTCGCCTATCTCCCCCCGTTCGGGCTTCTCTCCGAGAGGCCCTCGTGGCCCCCGCCGGGCTCGCAGCGAGCTGCTGGTGAGAGCGCACCCCTCGGGGGTGGACAGAACCCCCAACAGTGACACGTCGATTAGTGAGTTGTCCGTTTTCGGTTCTCGAGAGGGCGCCGTGGCCGTTATTTTCCAGGCTTGCGCCCGCCAGGTTAGGGCCTCAGGTCGTTTTCACTAAACCACGTTTTGCTAAAGGGGGGTCTGTCCATCCCCGAACCCCGGGCGAGGTCCAGGGAGGGACGGTGGAGGCATTCTGCAGGGAGGCCCTGCTTCCGGGCGGAGCCCTCGGACGTTCCTTCTACTGCAAGGGTTGGCGGGCGCAGTTCGGCGCCCGCGAGGATGCTTTGGTGATGGGCACAAGCAGGAGGGGGAAAAACACACAGACACAATGGATCGGCGACTCCCAGAAAATATGGGAAAATATGGGAAGTGGGGGGGCGGCAGAAACTCCGAAAATATGGGAAAGTATAGGGGGATATGTTTATTTGTGTGTATTTATTTGTGTGTCCCAGGGCCCCTTCAAAGCCTTGCTCCCAGGCGGGACCCTCGGGCATTCCGGTGAGGGTTGGCGGGCGCAGTGCAGCGTCCGTGAGAATTCTTTAATGATGGGCACAAGCAGGAGGGGAACAAAACACACAGACACAATTCATCTTCGATTCCCCAGAACATATAGGAAAATATGGGAAGTGGGGGGAGACGAAAACTAAGGAAATATAGGAAAACATGGGGCATAGTTTCATTTGTGTGTATTTATTTGTGTGTCCCAGTTCCCCTTCACACAAGCCCTGTTGGTGGGGTCTCGACCATTCCTTAAAGACTGAGGAACTTTGCCGAGCGGAGCCTCCGCGTTCCTTCACAATGGCATCCTCATCTCAAACCTCCACCGTGGCGGTATCTAGGGGAACGAAGACAGACACAAACATAACAAACTCTGAGGTCCGCGCGGATTTCTCGGATCGGCGCTGGACCCCCCCTCCGTGGCGCGCGTTGAGCGCGCCAGGGGCGACGCCGGAGGCGCCGCCACAGGGGGGTCCAGCGCGGATCCGAGAAATCCGCGGGGACCTCCGAGTTTTATGTTTGTGTCATTCCTCGTTCCCCTAGTATCGGTACCTTTTACAAGAGCGCCCTCGAGGGCGCGAAGTTATTCGCGCTTCGCGCTTCGCGGGTCGGCTACAATTCCTCCTCATTCTCCTCTTCTCCCCTGGGAGGCGGCGCGAGGGCGCGAAGTTATTCGCACTTCGCGCTTCGCGCAGCGCGAAGCGCGAAGTTGGGAGCCCTTGCCCACCACAGAATGCACTGAGAACCCTTTAAAATATTTCCGGCCGGGACTGTCTTGTCTTGACACACTCGGGGGCGGCAAAGAGGGGGGTGATGACTAGAGGGGGTGGATATCATGGCGTGGGCCATGATGTTTCCCCAGATTTCATGGCGCCTCTTCTCACTTCGCGGCGCCCCTGGCCCCGCCCTTGGGCCGCGCACGTGCCGCCGGCCATGACTTGCACCCCCCCCTTCTTGGACGCCCCCCTCTTTGGCCGCTCCCGATTCCAAGAGCACTGCTTCTGTCGGGCCGGACGAATGGGGGGGATTGGGAACGGGGAGGTTACGAAATTTGCTGCATGCAGCTGGTTTCGGCCCCGCCGAAGGGCCCATTCCTCGATGCATGGGCGCCTCCCGGCGCCGGGAGGCGCCGGGAGAATCAGCTGCGAGAGCTGATATTCTCACCCCCCCCCTTTGCCATCCCCCCCTTGCGCCCGACCCGAAGCACTGAATGCTCATTTTGAACAGGACTCGATGTCCACGCCGCCGCGGACTCGATGTCCCCCCCTTGCGCCCGACCCGAGATTCCAAGAGCACTGCTTCTGCCCCCGGAAGGGCGCGGCGCCGACGCCGGGGAGCCGGGCGCGGCGGGCCGCGCAGAGCCCCGCGCACGCCGCGGCGGCGGGGCCCGGCCGCGGGGCCCGCCGCGCGCCCTGGGCCGCGGAGGAGATCCCCGGCCCTGGAAGTCGGGCACGTCCCTCCACGTTTCCTCCTCCTCCTCCTCCTCCTCCTCCTCCTCCTCCTCCTCCTCCTCCCCTCCTCCCCCCTCCCCCTCCTCCTCCTCCCCTCCTCCTCCTCCTCCTCCTCCTCCTCCTCCTCCTCCTCCTCCTCCTCCTCCTCCTCCCTCCTACTCCTACATTTCCTCCTCCTCCTCCTCCTCCTGCCTCCTCCTACTCCTACATTTCCTCCTCCTCCTCCTCCTCCTCCTCCTCCTCCTCCTCCTCAAGCAGCGCTGGGCCGAAAAGGCGTGCAAATTGGCCCCAACGCACCAAGTGAACTCTAAAACTCCAGTCGGGCCACGTCCCTCCACAGGATGCGAGGAGGAGGAGGGGGGATCTGGGAGGGGGTCCTGATCTGGGAGGGGGGCCTGATCCGGGAGGGGGTCCTGATGCGAGAGCGGTTTCGGAGGGGGCCTTGGGAGGGGGGGTCCTGATGTGGGAGGGGGTCCTCCCCCCTCCCGCACGCCGGCCCATTCGCCTCGCAGTGCCCCTGCATCGCTGCCACGCTGGAGCGGATTGCCCCGCCTCGCCGCCGACGAACAGAAATGATTTGGGAGTGGGCTTGCTGTGAGCTGTCTTGGAGGGTTCCAATGGATCCGGGCGAAAGGCCGCCCTCTTTCATGGCCTGTTGTGGAGGGGGACGAGGATATTACAATGCTGTTGACGGTGACGTCCCGATCAGCCTGTGGCGAAACACACAGAAGGAAAACGATTCCAGGCAAACGACTGCCCATAACAGCACAAGGCCGGTTTCGCCAGCATCTCCGAAATTATTGACCATCATCCACAAACACGCGCGAAGTTTGACGAACGACGATTCTATCGAGATGCTTGTACATGAATTCGATGACGTTGAGTGGGATATATGGCTATAAACGAAACCTGGCGGACTGAGCCCCAGGAGATGTGGACTACAAAGCATGGCAACCGTTTATTTGCAGCATCCGGACACGCCGACGCATTACGAGGCGTCGAATCTCTCGTTCTCCAGCGACACGCCCAACACGCGAAGTGCTTCTCACCCATTAACGAGCGCGTCGCTTACATCGACCTTGACCTCCCCGAGCAGTTTCTGAGAATCGTCACGGCGTATTCCCCTCACTCGGGTTGTGCAGACTCTCACATCCAGCGCATGTATGACCAGCTGACGGCATTACACTGACGCCGCCCGAGAAAAACGGAAATATATTGTCACAGGGGACTTCAATGCACAAGTGGGCAGGCATCGGTTCCACGACGACGACGACCGACCAGGGAGTAAGAGTCGGAGAGACACTGTCGGCAAATTCGGAATGGGCACATGCAACCCACGTGGGACATGGCTGCGAGCTTGGTCCAACGCGCAAGAGCTCATCATCGCGAATCCATTCTTCCACAAACATCACCGCAGCTTTTTTTGGTTTCCTTTTACAAGTAGCAGCAAGGACTGGATTCAGACACAACTCGATTACATTATCATAGACAGGGCGTGTCGCCACCGAGTGCTCGACTCGTTCGCTTCCAACGTCCCGGACCTTGGCTCTGATCACCAAGCTGTGTACGCGAAGCTCGACTTGATCGCAACAAAGACAAAGGAAAGAAAACGGACGCACACACGAAGTAGCACACGCTCCCATCCGAGACACAACGACTCGCTCTACCAACAGTGCTTGCAACAACACCTGGGGAACCAGAGCCACGGCACAGACTTCGACAACACATACAATCCAATTGGAGATGGGCTCAAGCTTGCTCAAAAGGAATATCAGCAGCACCACTAGCAGTCATCTGAAGACCACGTGGACGACTCCGACAACAGCCCAAATGCACGGCTCAAATCATTAACCCAACAACGACGAACCACCGCCCCAGGGAATACAGTTCAGAGAGGAAAACCATCAGCAAACAATTCTACGAAACATCAGGGCGATTAAGCGCATCACGATGAACGCCAAGCTCGACGAAATTGTTTGCCATTTCGAATGCTTGAAGAACATCGCCGGGCTCAAGACGAGCAAGCAGAGAGACATGATCGTAGCAATGAAGAGTTCTGATGGCAGCGAGGAGACCGACAGACAAAGCATAGCAGACGTCTTCGCGACCTTGTACAAAGAGCTATACAAGGACCCTTGCAACGCAGACAGCCCAGACAACGCCTCGACAACAGCGCAATGTGACTCAACAGTCCCACCTCTCACAGCGAAGGAACTCCACCAAGCAATCCAACAGCTCAAAGACGGCAAGTGCAAGGACACCGCGGGACTTACAGCAGAATTACTCAAAGCTGGTGGGGCCAGCATAAGAGAGCGCCTCCTGCGACTCTACAGCGACATCATCAAGCCAGGCCAGGCACCCCCAGAACAATGGAAGCGCACAACTAGCACAGTCATCCACAAGTCGAGAGACCCGAAAATCCCAGGCAATTACCGACCGATTGCCATTATACCAGTGCTTTACACGCTGTTGTCTCGTCTCCTTTGTAACCGGCTCGGCGCTTTCTTCGACTCGCAGCAGTGCCCTGACCAAGCAGGTTTTCGCAGAAACTATTGTACGGAATATCACCTCTTCACCGCAACAATGTTACACGAAACGTTGTATGAGTGGCAGCTCCCGTTTTGGGCAGCGGCACTAGACTTCAAGAAGGCTTTCGACTGCGTCAACCATGAATCGTTGTGGGCCGCTTTACGGCAGCAGCATATCCCACCTGCCTACACCAACTTCATGCCGCAGCTGCACCGCGACCGATGTGGGACAGTTAAGACGGACACCAGCAGCAGCCCTTTCAGCATCGAGCGGGGCGTAAAGCAGGGAGACCCACTCAGCCCCTTCCTCTTCAACGCCGTCCTCGAGCACGTGTTCAGACGAGTGAAACCTTCTTGGTTGCGAAACAAGTTTGGGATCCAACTCGGGTTCGCACCACAGACGCGCATTACAAACCTGCGCTTCGCTGACGACGTGCTGCTCTGCCCCCAACTTACGCCAACTCCATTGCTTTCTTCGAGACGTCAACGACGAAGCAGCAAAGTGTGGTTTATTATTGCATCCATGCAAAACGAAAATTCTGACAAATGTTTGCCGGTGGGAGGGGGGGACAATCGATCATGTTATCATTGACGGTGGACGGGTCGACATTTTGCGGTCTGACCAAAACGCAAACTAGTTGGGGAGCAAGCTGACGTTCTACAATTTCCATGACGCAGAACTACGCAGCATAATCGCAGCTGGTTGGGGCCGCTTCAACCAACTGAGATACGAATTGACAAACAAACGTTTCCCACTACACAGCAGGATGAACTTATTCACAAAAAAAAACTCAGACTCATCATGGGCGTGCCGCGACGTCGCAACGCATGCCAACAGAACGCTCACGGCGGACGTGGGAACAACCAGACTACGACCGACAGCATGACAACAAATGGCGAGGACCCATCACGCAGCACGGTGGACGACGAATGGAAAGACGGATTGGAACTGTGGGCAGAAAACATGCGCAGGGCAACCCGGACAGCCACAGAGTACGCCAAGCGTTCACGTGTAGTATCATGGGCCACGACTTACCTCACACGGAAATGGAGATGGGCATCGCGAGTTGCGACGCACGACCGCGGCAGGTGGACTTTCTTATCTAGCAATTGGGAACCAAGCTGCCACGACCATCGATCAGCACACCGACGTCATGGAGGCCAAAAGAAGCGCTGGGACGACGACATCACCCAATTCCTCCGCACCACAGGCGCAACACAACACAACGACGCCCACAACGACAGCAGACAATGGTTATGAATCGCAGCGAACTGGCACGCGTGGAGGGTTTTGGGATATCAGTTCTTGGCCCACAAGCAATTTTTACGGCTTGACATGACAGATTCTTTCCTCAATTCCTCAATGTCGTCTCCTATGCCATGCCTCCGACGTCTCCGACTCCCGCTCCCATGCTGCCGACTCCAGCACTAGTCTCTGCCCCTTCTACGATCCAGTTCTGTAAGACCCGACTCCAGCATCTGAGCGGGGATGAATGCTTCTCGGCGTTCTGGCGCCACCGCCGGGCTCTCGTAGGGCCGCCCCCCCCCGGGGCGACGCACAGGCGCCTCGCCTCGCCTCGCCTCGTCTGGGAGGGTTGTGACCCCCTCCATTTTGCAGTGGGGGTCCATGCCAAGAAACACCCTGCTTGCCAGGGTGCCCTGGGTTTCTTGGGTGCCGATGGTTTTGCCATGGAGGGCGTGGCGTTCCCACACCTAAAATCGATGGACGTCCTGGGGTTTCGGGTTTGGGTTTCTTGTGGAAGGTTTGTTGTGTACTGGCCCCTACTGCCTTCGATAGTGGTTGAAAATAGTCAGGGGACGGTTTTTCGCTGCTTCACTGCTAATTTCTGGAATCTTTGTTTTTTCTCATGTAAACAAATCCGCCTGTGAGGGACATGTTCGATCTCACCCCAGGCTGTGGAGGAGCCCCAGCCCGAGCCGCCCGAAGAGCCGCCGATCGCCCCGCAGAAGGCCCTCAACGCGCGCTTCGCGCGCGCGCGGCTTCAGCTTCGCGCGGCTTCGCGGGCGCACGGGCCTGATCGTGAGGGGGCGGGCCTCTCTCTTCACACCCCTGGACCGTGCGGCTTCGCAGGCGCACGGGCCGCCACAGAGGGCGAGGACACCACGCAGGCGCGGCGGGATGGCGTGGAGCCCAGCGCGTACGAGTTTTCGATGATGATGCTTGCGTGCACCAGGGACGGCTGTGCGGGCACGGCGTTGAAGCTCTTCAACACGATCCTTGAGCAGGGCGCCGATTCCGACTACAATGTCAAGAACCTGCGCTTCGCCACACGCAGCAGGTTCTTCACTCTCGTTGCGGAGCATCTAGATGACGAGCGTCTGAGGAAGGACGGGCTGCAGGTTCTGGAGGCGGTCCGGGCCCACGGGATCCCGCCGCCGCTCGCCCTCCAAGACCGCCTGGTGTGCGCCTGGGGAAGCAGGCTCCCCGAGCAGGTCCTGAGCTACTTCGCCAGGATGCAGGAGCAGGGCCTGACGCTGAGCTCGGCCATGCGCCAGTGCACAGCAGCCGACGCCACGGCCTCGACGAGTGAAGGTAGGCGGCTCGCACGAGGGGGTGTCGCGAGGAGGCTGGCTTTCTAAGAATGCGGGGGGGCCTCTTGAGAAGCCCTCCTAGATGCTAAGAAGCCTTCTTGGAAGCCTCCAGGCGCTTCCAAGAAGTCCGCTGCCCTCTAAGAACCCCTCCGCCGTCTTAGAAGGCCCCCTTCCCCTCGTGCCGCCCCCTGGTGCGCGCCGCTAAGAAGGCGGGACGACGTGCCACTCCTCGACGGACTCCACGATCGGCCAGGACGACGCGGCTGGCGACGTCGAGGAGACGTCCGCAGAGGAGGAGCCCCGAGACCCGCGGACTGCCGCCGAGCGCACGCCCCTGCGCAGGGAGGCATCGACGTCCGTCCCGACAGCCACTGAGGGTCAGTGTCGGATGCCGCCTGCGGCGCCGGCGTGGTGCCGTTTGGACGCTCCGGGCCAGTGCGCTCAGCTCCCGCAGATTGCAGCGCAGCGTGTGGGAGGTCAGCGCGACGAGTGCACCACGGTGATGCTGCGCAATCTGCCCTGCCCCTTCCTCCGCGAAGATCTGATCAAGGTGATGGACGCAAAGGGCTTCGCGGGGTCATATGATTTCGTCCACATGCCCATTGATTTACGGACTGACGCCAAACCCGCCGATCCATTGATATGTCTGAGACTGCGGTTGGCCGCTACTGCAGTTGGCCACTGCAGGCTTTGGCTGAGGGCAACGGGGAGCAGTAGCGTAGACAAAAAGGGCCGAAAACGAGGGGAGAGTGAAAGGAAGGGTGAGAAGCATGAGGAAGATGATATGCAGGGTGAAGGGAGAGGGAGAAAGGGAGAGAGAGAGAGAGAGAGAGAAAACGAGAGAGAGCGAGACGCCGAAAGCGGACGAAGCTTCGTCCCACCGCCGCGACCGCTAGTGCCGCAGGCTGAGCACTGACGGCCAGGGCGGGCAGCAGCGAGGGTCCCAGGCCACCTCGGCACGCGTGGGAGGTGCGCGACAGAGAGAGAGAGAGAGAGAGAACAAGACGCCCCAGCCACGACGCAGCGCGCAGGACTTAGGGGCCGCAGAACAACCTCGGGGCTCAAGAGACCGGGTCAATGCCAACGGGGGTCAGTCAGAGCGCCGGACCTTGCAGGATCTTGCAGGAGCCAGGGCTGCATTGACCCGGGTTCAGGTGCATGATCCTGCAGGATTTTGCGGGGTTCTTCAGGATCTTGCAGGGCCGGATTGACCCGGGTCTGGATTGACCCGGGTCAGTAGATCCCCGAGTACTAGGCGGGCGGCTTGGAACTCGCGACGGCGCGCCGTCCCGCTTGGCGGGAAGGCACCCGCGCTGGGTTAGGGGAGTGGAGGGTCGGGGGGAAAGTGTCGGCAGCCCGTTTGGAGAGCAGGCGTTTCCGAAAGTTGCTCTCATTTGTTTGTCAGCATTGCACTGGCGATTCAGCACCATAAACTTTGGTTACGTTGTTCCGTACATGCATAAAACTTGACTTTCCAACTGAGGCTTTGTATTCAGCTGCCTGCGGCAAGTCCCGCCACCGTGCCAGCCCAGCATTCTAGGTGGCGAGTGCTCGAGGGGGTCCTGGAGGCTTTCACGTGCGACGCCTCGTGTCTCCAGGCCTCGGAGAGCTGCGATGAGCACGATGAGGATTACGAGGGTGATGGGGGTGATGACGATGATGGGGGTGATGACGATGATCATGATGCTGATGGCGATGACGAGGATTATGATGGTGATGCTGATGGTGATGAAGATGATTACGTATGCAGGTGATGCTAATTTTGAGGCTGCTGATGATGGTGATGATGATGCTGACGGTGATGATGGTGACGATGATGATAAGGATGATGATGCTGCTGATGATGTTGGCGACGTCGACGATGACGATGACGATGGCGGTGACGATGATGTTGATCAGGATGATGATTCTGGTGATGGTGTATTAATAACGACGCTGGAGACGATGGTGATGATGCTGCTGCTGATGATGATGATGATGATGATGATGATGATGAGTGTAGTGATGATGATGGTGATGGTGATGATGATCGTTTGGTCCGTCTTGGGGTTCTCTTGGCCTCCTCTGAGGCATTCTTGGGGATCCCTTGGGGCCCTCTTGGGCCGTCCTGGGCGCCCTCTTACGCCAGCTGTGTAAGGTGGGCCGGAGGCAAAGGGTTGGACCGATCGTGTTTTCCATACAGTTCCGGGAAATTTCTGGGACAGTTCCGACTTAAGAATAAACTCGTATATCGATGTTCCATTTTTATGTGCGCCATCTGTATTCGGAATCGTATGCATTAATGTGAGCCATCGAGCAACATTATTTCTGATTGCAAATTTCGAATGCGTTTTTGCTGACAAGGCTTTTCCTACTCGTCATGGATTGGTACACGTTAATGAGGAGTTTTGATTTAGGATATATGTTTGCGTGTTCATACACAAATGTTTTGAAACATGCCCGATCTTCACAACGTCGCTTACATTGGTATGCAAAGCCAGTGCATGTCGTTACTTATTCAAAATGTAGCATCAGGTTTTTTTACAGATGACATTTTATTGTTCGTCATCCCATCACATAGGCAACTACTTAGATTTCAATCTTGTATGTAAAAATTTGTTTCTGGTTGGACAAACTGGTTTTCACTCTCAGCATTCTTCACGAAATCGCATACGTCAGTATGAACAAGTAGCGAAGTTATCATTTCAATTCAAAGAGATATTTTCTGTTTTTTACATGCATATGTTTTTGAATCACCATTGCATAATCTAAAGTTGTATGAACAATTGGCAGGGTGTTTTTTTTGCATATTTCTTGGAATTTAATTTCTTAGTGTAGTCTATCTAGAGTTGGTTTGGAACAGCCATCCAACTCGTATTTGTTGTGATGAAAGTAACGACATCTTTAACATATAACTCTTTCTTGCCATCGTTGAACCATATGCCTTCATATGCTGCTGTTGTTTGAATTAGCACTCTTGAACTTCATTCGCGTTCACAAACTCCAATTCATGCAGATGCAAACCAGCAGCAGTAGTATCATATCAAACGAGCAATGTGCGATCATACCCGACATGTGTATTCAAAGGGCAAGTGAGGTTCTTCAACTTCGATGCTCAACATATATTTTGAAAAGCATATTTGTTCGTGTCTGAGCTTTCGCAAAATCATACATTCATATGGGGCGACCACAGCATTACCATGCCAATTTAACATATAACTGCCGCTATTACCAAACTGTGCCATGTGCGTCAGTGTAGACTTTGATCTCATATGAGAACCATTTTCCGTTTTATGCAACTAATATTGTTGGAACACATGCATCTATAAAACATCAGATGCAGCATCTCACGAACACGCAGCAGCCAGGCGCCGCCTTGTGGTATTACAGTGTCGGCATCATTGGCTGTTTTCTTATCTACATGGGTAGAACCGCGATTCGCATTCCCCAAAACAGAAGTATTCTGGTGTTCTGTCATTGAAAAATCGTTATGCGCAATCGGCGTCACATGTTCATATGAAGCCACACGGGAAAATAGCAAGCGCTTCAGGTTCATTAATGTATTCCGAGTGCTTTACAGCAAGGTTTGCCCCCTAGCCGCGTTCCTAACCGCCCGTGGGTTACGTACAATCGTTTGCGACATATTATGTTTACATGATACTGGGAGTGGTACCTGTTGAACAGTTATGCGCCCTCATTATTTACATTAGCGCCGCGAACCAGTGTACTTGCAAGTGGTATTGCGTTTTTGTTGTTGTTGTTGTTTTTTTTTGGATTGTTTTTTTTATTATTGTATATCTAGACCTTAGTGTGGCATCATCATTGATTGGGTCATGTCCACACGCCCGTCGGATTTTCTCATATTATCATGCGCCCCTTTTTGTGGTGAACCTCATGCGTGTGAGCGAGTCCCCGCATCATCTCATGTATATTTTTCGATGTATACATACATACCCACAGGAGACAACACCCGTAGTGTTCCACGTGCAAATATTTAGGCCTGTTTCTGCAACACCGTTATGATATAATCTCCAGAGAACCATGTAAGTCCACATGGAACAATACATTTCACTAGCTCGTCGTTGTTTTAGTATTTCTATATATGTGTGTACACGTAAACGTTTATATACGCGTATATCTACGTATGTAGTTATGTGCATCTGTATACCTCATGTTTGAACATGTCTTTTCTTCTGCATTATCAGATGGCGTCGTGTGAACGCCACGCCAACTTATTGTCTGAACACGATCGAGTGGGATCGTTTTGGTGCATTAAAGAGGTCAGCAAGTAAGGCTCGACATGTGTCACGTAGCCGTGTAATTTCATCCATGGCTACAGGTCGTCGAATTATGCGCCATGTAAACGTATGTTCTGCTGTAGCTGGTCAGCTACCAACTCGGTCCGCATCGTAAGAATTCATATGGGCAGTGACAGACCTTTTGTTGTATTAGGCAAGTGCAAATAGTAATGCCATGTAGCATGGTATTTTTCGCGAAGTTCTACAACTTCAGATGTACTTGCATTGCACTTGCATTGTCTTGGGGCTCTCGTGGGCCGTCTTGGGGCCCCCTTAGCCGCGTGGCGGGTGTCTGAAGGCCGTGGGGCCGTCTCGGGCAGCCGGCAGGGCATCCGAGGCCCTTCTTGGTCACACAGGGGGGTTCCCTTTGGGCAGTGTTGGGAGTTTTCTGCGCGCCCTCGCCTCGAGAGCACACGAAGCGTCGCGGCCTCGAGGGCGCGAGCTTGCCGTATTGCATGGGGGTGTGCGGCCTCGGGGGCGCGAGGCGGTCGCATTTTGCGAAGGATTGGGGCATCCGGGAGGGGGCGATGCGCGCGGGGCAGCGCGGCGGGGGGGGGGAGGAATATGCGCGTGACTTCCGAGACTCTGCCATCTAGCGCGCACCAACGTGCCAGGGGGCACGGTGGCGGATTGTTGACGTTGCAGCCGCCCGCCATCAGCGTGGCTGCGGGGGGGGGTGGGCAAGCGACGTCGAATCGTGCATCCCCCTTTCTCCGCCGCTGTGAGCGCGGCTTTGGGGAGCCCGATGGGCCCTCCTGGGCCCTCGAGGGGCCCTCTTGGCGCCTTCTTGCGTGCCTCTTGGGGCTCCCGAGCCCTGGGAGTGTCCAAGAGGGTAGCTCTTGTGTTTTTCGCGCGGAGAACCTCGCAACATCGAACTATACGTCCCTCCCGCCCCCGCCAACGCGAGCGCAGCTGGGAGGGCCGATTTGACCTCGCCATCCTTGGGGAAGGTGCGCTCTGCGAAGTCGTCGCCACTTTCGAGGGCTGCTGGGTGGGCGGGCCATCGGAGCGGGTGCCGAGCGCAGACCCAGATGCGACCTCGGCACCCCTGGGGGCCTGCGGCCTGCGACGCCGTCGCCACTCTCGAGAGTTGCGGGCACCGAACGCAAAGTGAGTCTATATTCCTCAGCATCCCCTGGCCGTGGCTGCGCTCTGCGGTTGCCACTCTCGGGTGCTGCTTGGAGGGCCACCGTGGCTGGTGCCGGGCGGGCGCAGGCTCAGAGTCGACCTTGCCATCCCTGGGGGGCCTGCGCTCTGCGAGGCTGCCCCCGCTCTCGCGGGCTGCTGGGGCGGGCCGGCACTGTCGGTCGGTGCCGGGTGCGGATTCAGATGGGACCCCGCTTGCGAGCCTGTCGCCGCTTCGGCGGCTGCTCGGAGGGCCATCGTATTCGGTGCTGGGCGCAGACTGAGTTTGGACCTCGCCCTCCCTTGGGGGCTGCGCTCTACGAAAGTAAGGCTCTTTTCGAAGGCTGCTTGGAGGGCCATCGTATCCAGTGCCGGCTATAGACTCATATTGAACCTCGCCGTCCCTGGAGGGCTGCGAACTGCAAAAGTGTCGCCACTTCGAGGGCTGCTTGGAGGGCCAGCAGAGTTTTGAGCTCGCCATCCCTGATGGGGGGGCCTGCGAATTTCGGAACGGTCTCCGCTTTCGAGGGCTGCTTGGAGGGCCAGCACAGTGGGTACCGAGCGCAGACTCAGATTAGGCCTCGCCATCCTTGGTGGCCTGCGCTCTGCGAAACCGTCGCCGCTTTCGACGACTGGTTGGGGGCGGGCAGCGGAGTGACGCCTTCCTGCAGACTCAGATTACGGTCGGTTCGCGTCGCGTCGGCTGGCGCGGGCCCCGCCGCTGGCCTTCAACGTGGAACGCCCCCGGCGACCCAGACTCTGTCGATGCTGAACGATGTGACGCTTTTCTGAAACGGCCTATCGTTCAAGGTGGAGCGGTCCCCGCCGGTGTCGCCCCGTCGTAGATCTCGCCGCCCATCCCTGGGGAGCCTGCGAGCTGCGAGGATTGTCGCCCCTCTCGAGGGCTGCTGGGCTGGGGGGGGGGGAGGGCCGCGCAGAGGCGCCCGCGGCCTCGCGCAGCTCCTGCAGTCTCTGTGACGGACTGTTGGCATGCCTCGGAGCATCGTCCCTCCTCCTCCTCCGCCTCCTCCTCCTCCTCCGCCTCCTCCTCCGCCTCCTCCTCCGCCTCCTCCTCCTCCTCCTCCTCCTCCTGGGCGAAACCCGCCCGAGATGTGCGATGGCGTGGGAGCCGAGGAGCTTTCTCAGCGAGGCTACGCCATGGGCGGAGAAGTCCAGGGGAGTCCAACTGCAGCACTTTTGGAGGCTTCTGTGCGCCCTCTCTTTTCCGTCCCTCTTGTTCGTCTGCCTTTTCTCTCTCCGTCACCATTTCCTGCCGCCATTTCCTCTCGCCGCTGCCTCGCTGGCTGTTCAGTTGCCCATCTGCCTTTTCCCTTTGGTCCTCGCCCTCGTTCTATTCGAGGCAAGGGCGTATCTAATTACCTCCTGCAGGTCCTTGTCTATCGATCGGCGTCCTGCGAGCCGCGCAGCTCGCCAGCTGTCGTTCGCAACCAGTGTAAGTCCTTGCCGCGTTGTCGTCCCGAGGGGATTTTATCCAAAACACTTTGCGCCAGGTTGGTGTACGCCGCGAAGGTAACTTTACCTACTGATATTGTGGCTGGCACGACGGCCGAAAACGTGTTTTTTTGGGCCTCGCGCTGTGGTCGGTGCCTTGGGGATCTACCAGGGCGGTAGCCGTCGAGCGGCGCCCCCCCCTCTCTGCTCCGACTCTGAGGAGAGGCTCCGATGGGGGGGGCATGATGTTTGCTTTCTGACAGCCGCCGCCTTGGCTTAAGGCGCCAGTGCCTGATTTGCACGCGCAGTCGTGCATCCACTGACTGGGTGCTATCAGCGGCGGCATGTGTGTGTGTGTGTGTGTGTGTGTGTGTCTGTGTGTATGTGTGTCTTCTCCTTGCATGGTGGCACAATTCGCTACAACGGCATCCCCGTGTAGTTAGCTCTCCGCCAGCGCAGTTACTCTGCCTAGCCGCCGACGCACAGCAAGTGTGTAGGTGTGTGCGCGTGGGAAAAATCATACCATTCCCACATCCTGCCGCCGCTGACGTCCACTTTTCCTTGATGTCCACCGCCAGACGAGTCTTCGAAGCTTCTTGGATGGCCGCGACGACGTTTCAGAGCCCTCTCGGGACACCTTGGGCGCGCATGGCGCCGTCGGCCCCACCCAATTTTCCACGTTGCTCCAGTCGGCCCCTCCTGGAAGGGATTCCAGGCTGCTTCAACGGGGCCAGGGTAGGTGGAGTCGGACAGTCCCGCTGCATCGCCACATTTCCGATGTATCAGAGATGCTGCGCGAGCCAGAGCAACATATTTCCCATTCGCTCCGTCGCGGCTGCATCGCCGGGTCGTCGACGTTGCGGCGCGATTCTCCGACCCCATTGGCTCCGGTCCCGAGTGGTGGCGTCCTTGGTAATGGGACGCGTATGTATTCCCCACCTCGTCACAGCCAGGGGTCAGCGGATTTCCATACCTTTCTGGGCAGGGGATACGCGATCGTCAACCTGATTTCCGCCGAGGAGATGCAGCGCTTTAAGCTTGCGTTTGAGGGGTTCAAGGCCTGGCCTCTCACGTCCTCGATGGTTTGTGCTGTCGTCCCGTCTCGGACGCAGGGCTTGGAAGCAAACATCGCGCGGTATCGGAGCTCTGTCTTTCGCGACGGGGTCCCTGAGCGGTTCATGCCAATGCTCTTCGACGGGACGCGGCGGGTCCCCTTCCCAGAGCTTCCGGAAAAGCTGCCGAGCTTGTCGCGTGATGTGGGCTTCACGAATTTGGCAATTCAGCAGAAGGAGGGTCGGCGCGACGAACGCACAACGGTGATGCTGCGCAATCTGCCGTGCCCCCTGCTGCGCGAAGATCTGATAAAGCTGATGGACGCGGAGGGCTTTGCGGGGATGTACAACTTCGTCTACGTGCCTGCGGACTCCCGGACAGCCGTGGGAATGGGCTACGCGTTTGTAAATTTGGTTTCCATCGAGGAGGTGCCGCGCTTCACGGCAGCCTTTGAAGGATTCAGGTGTTGGCCTTTTCCGTCCTCGAAGGTCTGCAGCGTCGTCTTGTCTTCTCGGATACAGGGCCTTGAAGCAAACATCGCGCGGTATCGGAACAGCCTTGTCATGGCCGACGAGGTTCCTGAACAGTTTAAGCCAGTGCTATTCAACGGAGCGGAGCGGGTCCCCTTTCCGAAACCCGAGGTGAAAATTTGAGATCACGCTCTACGTGCACTCCGATTGCAAGTGTCGAAGACGTCTATGGCGAACCACCGCCGTCCCCTGCCTTTTGAAAACTCCTGTGTGGCCAAATGTTGAGCCAACGTCTGGCTAGGATATTGGACTATGTGCTCCCACAGCCGTCGTGGAAACCATTTGGAGCACACTTGGGGCAGGAAGATAGAACGGACGATGATGCTGATGATGAAGCTGATGCTGATGATGTTGATGAAGATGATGATGATGCTGCTGATGATGATGATGTTGATGATGATGATGCTGATGATGATTATGATGACGGTGATGATGCTGATGATGCTGTTGATGATGGGGATGGTGATGCTGTCGTTGATGATGCCGATGATGAGGATGATGATGCTGATGAGGATGATGATGCTGATGATGCTGATGATGCTGCTGCTGCTGATGATGATGGTCTGATGGTCTGATGCTGATGCTGATGCTGATGCTGCTGATGATGATGCTGATGATGATGATGAGGATGATGATGAGGACGAGGACGAGGATGAGACGAATGATGATGATGCTGCTGATGATGATGAGCGATGATGATGATGATGATGATGATGTTGCTGCTGCTGCTGATGATGCTGATGCTGATGATGATGCTGATGATGTTGATGATGATGATGAGGATGCTGATGATGAAGATGCTGATGATGCTGCTGCTGCAGCTGATGATGATGATGCTGATGATGATGATGCTGATGATGATGATGATGATGCTGATGATGGAGATGATAATGATGATGATGATGATGATGATGATGATGATGATGATGATGATGATTATGATGATGATGATGATGATGATGATGATGGTGGTGGTGGGTGGTGGTGGTGGTGATGATGATGATGATGATGATGCTGATGATGATGATGATGATGATGATGATGATGATGATGATGATGATGATGATGGTGATGATGATGATGATGATGATGATGATTATGATGATGATGATGATGATGAGGAGGAGGAGGAGGAGGAGGAGGAGGAGGAGGAACCAGAGCCAGAGCCGGATGAGCAGGAGCAGCAGGAGGATCGGGAGATGGAGGGACGGATGACGGATGACGGATGACGGATGACGGGGATGCGGAGGAGGAGGAGGAGGAGGAGGAGGAGGAGGAGGAGGAGGAGGAGGAGGAGGAGGAGGAGGAGGAGGAGGAGGAGGAGGAGGAGGAGGAGGAGGAGGAGGAGGAGGATGTCTCGTGGGCCTTCTTGGGGGCCTTTTGTGGGCCTCTTGGGCAGCTTCGGGGCTCCCTTGGCCCGTCGGACGCCCTCGGGGGCCGCCTCTGAGGCCTGTCTGGGAGGCCGGGGGCCATCCTTCGGCCCTCTCGGGGGCCTCTTGGGCTGTCCTGGGGTCTGGAGCCATCTTCGGGGCCTCTTGGGCTGTCTTGGGGGCCATCTTGGATGTCTTTGTGGCCGTCTTGGGCCGTCGGAAGCCCTCAACTCAGAGCGCTAAGCTCCCTCAAACACTGACTGGAATGACATGCTATCGGCCTCTCGGAGGCCGCCTCGAGAGCCTCATGGAGCCCTGTTCGGCGGTCTTGAGAGCCGCTTGAGTCGTCTTGAGGCCGTCTTGGATTGTTTTGAGGCCTCCTGTGCCATCTTGACCCTCTTTGGCCGTCTTGGAGGTCATCTTGGACTGTCTTGGGTCATCATCGGGCCGTTTTGGGCCATCCTGGGCCATCTTGGAGGCAGGTTGTTTTGATTCTGCAATTTTTCTGGATCGCCAGCGGGTTTGGCCAGAGGCCATTGGGAATCTGTTGGAGGGGCCCAGACGTAGTCGCAAGTCCGGCGCGCCGAAAAAGGCTCCCATCCGCAGAACTGCCTCCGGTTTTCGGTATCCGCGTGAGGCTTCTCAAATAGCCCTGCGGAACGGTCCGGGCCACATCGTACAGCAGCGCGGGGGACCGCCTTCGGATTGGACGCTCTCGGGACAGGCAAATTATAGTTCGTCGGTCTCGTCCTCGTCACTGTCCTCATCATCCTCCCTGTCGCACCCCGAGGCGTGTCGGTAGGGCGGGCTGGGCGTTTCGCCTGAGATTTCCCCACCGTTCATGAGTCAAGTGGCCTGCGCCATTCCGCCGACCCCTCACAGGGAGTGAGTATTTGAGGCGATCGTTGAAGTTATGTCTTGGGTCAGGAGACTCTTGGATACGTAAGAGGGGCTCTTGGGGTGCTTCTCGGGGGCCTGCTGGAGGGCTTTCAGGGGCATCTGGGGGGCCTTCGAGGGCTTCATGGAGGTCTCTTGGGGACGTCTTGGGAGCCGCCTGGACGGGCTTCGTGCGGGCTTCTTGTGATGCCTCTCTGGGGCCTCTTGGAGAACTCTTGGGGGCATCTGGGAGGCTTTTTGGGGCCTCGTGGGGGTCTTGGAGGGGCCTCGGGGGCCTCGGAGGGGCTCCAAGGGCCATCTTGGTGGGAAAGGCTCGACATGTCAGTTCGTATTCCCCCTCTTGGGCTTTCTTGGAGCCCGCTAGGGGCCTTCCAGGGACGATTTTGGCCTCTTGGGGCCCTCGGCGATCCCCTGGAGGCGCTTTTGGGTTGTCTCGGGGGCCCCGTGGCCCATCTTGAAGCCATCTTGGATCGTCGTGGGGCTGCCCTGGGCCGTCGTGACGCTCTCTTCCACTGTCTTGGCGCTCTGCCTGGGCACCGTTTGGCTGTCTTGGGGCTTTTCGCGGGCTCCGGATGCCCTGGAGGTGCTTTGACGAGCTCGTGCCCCCCTTCCCCCCCCCCCCCCCCCCTTGCCCTGGAGGTGCGTTGACGAGCTCGTGCCCCCCTTCCCCCCCCCCCCCCCCTCTAGAACGGCATTTCGAACCCCAGGGGAGTGGGAAAGGGGGAGGGGAACAGCCAAAGGTCTCACACGCCTTTTCACCCCCGGCAAGCGCGGGTCGGCGGATCCTTGAGCTGAACATTGGCAAGAGCTTCACGGAAGGAGAGCGGGCCGTTTTCAACATGCGGTGGTCCTCGCTGCAGCGCCGCGCACATTCGGTGTAACAAACTGCAAGAGTTTCACGGATGGAGGGCGATTTCTTTTCAACAGGTGATTCTTGTTTCAGCGCCGCGCACATTCGTTCAAGATTTTACAACCGTTTCAAGGATTTCAAGCGGGTTTTGGTACGATGTCGGACTGTCAGGGCGCAACAGTTACGTTGATTCGCGGTGTGGACGTCCCATGAATGGTGTTCTGACACGATTCAGGGTCGTCTAGACGCAACACTAATTGTGATTTGCGGCGTTGAAGTCCCAGGAATATTTTTCTGGCACAGTTCAGGATGTTCAAATTGTTGTCGTCCACCGGGGCACTTCCCTCAGTGATATTGAATCCTTGTACGTAGGGGCCTGTAAATAAGGAGCTCGGAGGGAGGCTTTAGTTTTGTATCGTCGACGAGTGTTGGGTTCGCGTAGGTCTCCTACTCATCTCTCTGCTCCTCTCCTCCTCCTCCTCCCCCTCTTCTCCCTCCTCGGCTGTTCGGTGCCTGCCCACGGGCCGTTCCGTGGGAGCAACCGCCCCCCTCCTCAGGATGAAGGAAGGAGCTGGGGGAGGAGGAGGCGGAGGGAGTTGTCAGAGGGAGGAGGAGGGCGGGAGTGAGGGAGGGAGGGAGGGAGGAGGGAGGAGGATTTTTTCCCCCAACCATCTTGTGGTGTTGGGTCCTCGGTTTGAAGAGACGCGCCCGCGCCACTCCTTCTTTGTTCTTTCATCTTCGCGCTCCTCCCTGTTCCCACCCCTGCCTCTGCCCTCCGCATGTGCTCATCATCGTCACCATCATCAGCCCTCATCGTCCTCGTCGTCTTCATCCGTGATGCTTCGGCACGCCCATCACACGTTTCGTGGCCCCCCATAGGGAGTTCCACCTAAGGCGCCAGTGGCCGTCCTTGCATGCGGCTGCCTTGCCCATCTCGGCACACCCCTAGCACTTTTCGTGGCCCCCATAGGGAGTTCCACCCAAGGCGTCAGTGGCCGTCCTCGCATGCTTCCCTGCCCATGACGGCACACCCCTTGCTCGTTTCGTGGCCCCACAGGCAGCTCCACCTAAAGCCTCGGCGGCCGTCCTCGCATGCGGTCCCTGTCCATTCTGCCACACCCCGTGCATGCTTCGTGGCCCCACAGGGAGCTCCTCCTAAGGCGCCAGTGGCCGTCTTCGCATGCGGCTCTCCCGACTATTTCGGCACGCCCCTCCCACGTTTCGTGCCCCCATAGGCAGCTCTCATGCGGTTCCCCGCCCATTTGGGCACACCCGTTGCACGCTTCGTGGCCCAATATGGGAGCTCGACCCAAGGCCTCAGTGGCGGCCCTCGCATGCGGCTTCCCCGACCATGTCGGCACACCCCTTGCACGCTTCGTGGCCCCATGGGGAGCTCCACCTAAGGCTCCAGAGGCCGTCCTCGCATGCGGTTCCCCGCCTATTTCGGCACACCCCTCACACGTTTGGTGACCCCACAGGGAGCTCGACCTAAGACCTCAGTTGCCGTCCTCGCATGCGGCTCCCCGCCCATTCCGGCACATCCCTCAAATGTTTTGTGGCCTCACAGGCAGCTCCGCCTAAGGCCCCAGTGGCAGTCCTCGCATGCGGTTCCCCGCCCATTTGGCCACACCCCTTGCACGCTTCGTCGCCCCCTCGGGAGCTCCACCTAAGGCCCCAGTGGCCGTCCTTGCATGTGGCTCCCCGCCTATTTCGGCACGCCCCTCCCACGTTTCGTGCCCCATGAGGGAGCTCCACCTGAGGCCTCAGTGGTCGTTCTCTCATGCGGTTCCCCGCTCATTTCGGCACACCCGTTGCACGCTTCGTGGCCAAATAGGAAGCTCTACCTAAGGCTCCTGTGGCCGCCCTCGCATGCGGTTTCCTGCCGAGCGTGGCACACCCCCAACACATTTCATGTCCCCACATGGAGCTCAACCGAAGGCGCCAGTGGCCGTCCTCGCGTGCGGCTGCCCTGTCCACTTCGGCACACCCCTGACACGTTTCGTGGCGCCACAGGCAGCTCCACCAACGGCCCCAGTGGCAGTCTTCGCATGCGGCTCCCCAGCTGTTTCGGCACGCCCCTCAAACGTTTCGTGGCCCCACAGGGAGCTCCACCTATGGCCCCAGTGGCAGTCCTTGCATGCGACTCCCCGCCCACTTCGGCACACCCCTTGCACGCTTCGTGGCCCCATGGGGAGCTCCACCTGAGGCCTCAGTGGTCGTCCTCTCATACGGTTCCCCGCCCATTTCGGTACACCCTTTGCACGCTTCGTGACCCCATAGGGAGCTCTACGTAGGGCTCCAGTGGCCGTCCTCGCATGCGGTTCCCTGTCTATTTCAGCACACCCCTCACACGTTTCGTGGCCCCACAGGGAGCTCCACCTACGACCTCAGTTGCCGTTCTCGCATGCGGCTCCCCGCCCACTTCGGCACACCCCTTACACGTTTCGTGGGCCCACAGGGGGCTCGACCAAGGGCCCCAGTGGCAGTCTTCGCATGCGGCTCCCCGACTATTTCGGCACGCCCCTCAAACGTTTCGTGGCCCCATAGGGAGCTCCACCTAAGACCTCAGTGGCCGTCCTCGCATGTGGTTCCCTGCTCATTCCTCGCCCCACAAGGAACTCCACCTAAGTCCCCAATGACCGCCCTTTCGGTTTCATGCCGCGCACGACCCGCGCGCGTCGCAGGAAATCCTTCGGGGCGACCGGCGCGCGTACCGGGGATGCCTCTGCGCTCCGCTTCCATGCGGGCGAAGAGCTTCCCGAGCGCCCCATCGCTCGTCGCCGCTGCCCCCACGTGCCTTCATTCGCCCTCCTCTTCCTCCTCCTCCCTCTCCTCCCTTTCCTCCTCCTCCTCCTCTTCCTCCTCCACCACGCCCAGGTTTCTGCTCGGCCGCCCTCCTGCTTCTCACCAGCCTCGCGATATGCGCAGCTGCATATTGTTGAGTCCTTTGCCAGGATAATGCTGGCCTCGGCGGCACCACCACAAAGACGTCACCGCCAGCAGTGTGGGACTTGCTGGCGGAGACTGCAGAAAGCAGCCGTATAAGATATCTAGTGCGCCCAGTCCATGGGTCAAAGAGTGCAGCCATGAGGCTAGACACTGGCCAGGCGGTCATGGTCGAACTCGGACAGGAGCACGAACAGGGAGATTGGTCTCCTCGCCACATGCTCGACCTGGGGCGACGAAGCCTGCGGACGGCGTAGCCAGTCCACCAACCACCAGCCCGAGAGAGGAGACTGCCACGGGGCACAGCCAGACGTCAATGCAGCCTCAAGAGGCTTCATGCGCAGTACAAGCACAGGCGGCGAAGCGGCAGCGTTTCCGCGCAAGCGAAGGCGGTGCAGGAGATGCTCTCGTCCCACGTTCCAGCTGCCGAACGGGGGCGAGACATCGCTGCCAATGAGAGCCGCAGCGGGAGATGTTCTCATCGTACGTTCCTTCGCCAGTGCCCAAGCGGAGTGGGAGATGCTCTCATTCTACATCCCCGCTGCCGAGCGGGGCCGAGACATCGCTGCAGATGAGAACCGCAGCGGGAGATGTTCTCATCGTGCGTTCTTTGCGCCAGTGTCCAAGCGGCGCGGGAGGTGCTCTCATCCCACACTCCCGCTGCCGGGCGGGGCCGTGAGCCTCGCAGCCAAAGCAACGCAGAACAAGCCCCCTCCTCCTCCTCCTCCTCCTCCTCCTCCTCCTCCTCCTCCTCCTCCTCCTCCTCCTCGTGGTCGCGCTCAGCCTGATGCGCAGGCGTGGGGGATACGGGGGCTCCACCATCAGGTGGCAGGACCAACGCACAAATGCTAGTGGCGTCTTCGAACACGTGTGTGTGTGTGTGTTATGTGTGTGCCGAATCATGCTAAACATTTGCCCGTACGTGCCCATATTTACATTGTGCTTCAGCTTCGAGTTCTGTGGATGCCTGCCCTTGCAGAAAGCATCCCAGCCATGGTGAGCTGCACGGGCGGGCGGCACAGCACATTCAGCTGCGAAGCTTCTGACTGATGCTCCCGAGGAGTGCTATCCGCACGCCAGGCAGATGCGTAGCACCGAGCCGCCTGAGCAGTCGAATGCCACCGTACAGTGGCCGAGAGCCGGCTCCTCTGCCGAATTTAGCAGAGAATCATTCGCACAGCGCATTTGAGGCGGCTTAGTATCCGCACGCCTGCCACGTAGGCATTGGGCACACCTCCATTTACCGACCACTCGGTCAAAGGCACAGTCGAAACCGTAGGTGAGTAGGGCACGCCGAGTGGTAACTTGGGCCAGAGCGGGAGCACATTGACAGCAATAGTGCAATAATGCTCTTGTCGCACAAGATCGGAAACGCCATTAAAAGGCCCAGGATCATTCGGGTGCAGCTGGTTAACGTGTTCCGCATCGATATCCGCGTCCGAATTCCCCTTGCGCAAGAACCTCTGCCTCTCAGAGGTTCCACTCTCATCTAAGTCGAGGTGCGCCTTCGCCTTGACCACCTCTTGGACCAGGTGCGCTTCGACACTGGTGGCTTGTGAGATCATTCCCGGATAGCGTGCAGGGGCATGGAGTTGGTTTTGATGAACCACGTTAGCACAATCAGAGTGCATCACCGATGCAAAGAAACACAAGAAACCACGCATCGAGCTGAGAACTCATCACGCCGAGGGGTTTGGGGCATACCTCCCCACACGGGTCCTCGCACCTTTTCCCAGGCATCCCCCATTACCCAGAATTCTAGACACTCGCCAGCTGGCCCTGGACAATTCCTTCATCGGATGGCGCTGGCATGCGCCATCTATGAACGAGTGGCCCACATGTCTCCACTGGCTGGGGTTCTGGGGCCCTCGGGGCTGTCGAGGTCGGTACGATATCAGGGATACACCAGGGAGTCGGTACCCTCGCGAGCAGGCCTTGACAGGTAGTCGACGGGGTGAGCGAAAGCTTTTACCAGTACAGGCACATGGTCTCATGGTTGGCCTCAGCTGTCTGCACTTCTAAGGCCTCACCAGCGACCTTGGCTGGCACCAGCTTGCCCCGAAGCTCCGCAGCATCGGCACATGGGCAAACTCACAACTGGTGCAACGGTGACCCGTAGGCCTGCCGACGAAGTGAGCACAGCGGGTCGACGTCGTATCCGCGCTGCAGAGCGCGGTCGACAGTCCAGATCGCACAGTTCGTGCGTGCTCTGATCCAGCCACCCTTTGCTGGACAAGACTTCTTAGAGGTGCAAGCCGCCTTAGGAATGCCCAGACAATCTCTTTATTATCCCGCACTTGCCTCTCAAGTTGCTTTCCAGACCCTTTGCGAATGCATCCCAGCAGAGAGGAAGCTCAAGCAACTTATGAGAGGTCAGAACGAGACGGGTTGGGTAATCACGGTCGTCAGCTATGTAATCTTGTATTTTCCATCCGAGCCCAAGGAGGGAGAGGCGGAGGGCAGACAGGGGTGCCTTCACCCTGGGCCAGGTAACTCGTGCAGCAGCAGCAGCAACGACCTGCCAGACAGCCCCAAGTTCTGCGAAAAGGATCGAACCTTCGAACGTGCTGGTGCGAGTGATCCACCCTTCTCTGCCGTATCGCAGCGCTGGAGACGACGCCACACGCCAGCACGGATCGCCCGAAAGAGTGCTAACGACCGTCGAGGAGCGCGGCCCTGAGCGAGAGGGCGAGCAGTCGTCGAGAGAGCCTGGCGCCTCGCCGGCAGACCCCGGCCCCGAGCGGCCGGCACGGGCCTCCCTGCCGGGGCTCGCCGTCGGAGCGAGCGCTTTCCCTCCGAGGTGGCCCAGGGCAGCTGCGATGTCCCGGGCCGGTTGCCTGCTGCGGCTGCAGGCGGCGGAGCAAACTTTGTCGAGCGAAAGCTGGCAACCCATCTCCGTGGTAGCCACACGGTGCAGCGTGGGGGAGGTCGAAATTCGAGGAGGAAGGAGGAGGAGGAGGAACAGAAATCGCAGAAATCATTTGAGGAGATCGCACGTGGGGGGAGAGCGAAGAAGGAGACAGATGAGGCATAGGAGGGGACCAAGGTACTGGGGAGGGGAGGGAGGGAATGAAATGCTGAGGCCTGGGAGGGGAGGGAACGATACAGCTCGGAGCAGGGAGCACGGGGAGGTGGACGAGTGGAGGTACAGGTACGCAGAATGACAGCACACAGGGACAGAGGAACAGAGGGAGCAGGGATGCGGATGCGGATGAGGACGAGGAGGAGCAGGAGGCGGAACTGAGAGCATACGCAAGAGGAGGGAAAGGTGGATGATGGGAAGACAGCACGACACTCCGAATGGTAGCTCAACTGGATTGCGTTGGTTCCTACCCCCGTGATGGGGCGTCACAATGCATATTACAATCATCAGCGCAGAGGACGACACTTGAAGGGGCTTGGGAACACTCCACTCTGTGCCTGTCGGTACCGTGGCGGATTTCTGGTGGGTCTGCTTCCGAAGAGCCGCTCTCTGGGGCCGGCCGACACGGAACGACGTGCAACTGGTGCGCCGCGATGTCATCAAAGGCTCCACGGCCCACGCCGTGTCGTGAACGAGCAAGTCGGCCCAATGGCGAGCGTGCAGTGTGACCGCACGTGCTCCGCCTGCTGGCGTGACAGCACGTGCACCTTGTTTGGAAGCCCGAAGCTCGTCCCCAGACCCCCGACGTCGTGCTTTTTTCCCTGATCGATGCTTGCACTGAAGGGGTCCTAGCGGAAGCTGAAAGATGTTGCGAAAGTTTCCCGTCAATTTTGGTAGCAGGCTGGATTCCCGGGTTCCCGGTTCCGGGTTCCCGGGTTCCCGGTCACTGGTTCCGGGCCGATTTCTGTGGGTTTTGGGTTCCGGGGCTCCCGGGCTCGGGGTCGATCTCCTCAGCGAAAACCATCCACTGATTGGGTTTTTTCTCAGGTGTAGTTTTTTATCCTCAGCGCAGACCCAGAAGAAGTCTCAACCCTTCCCCGGGTCTGTTTGTCCTGGGCCGTCCTTTGGCAGTCGGGCGGCCCAGTACGGGAGAACACGGGCAAGACTTAAGTCGGGCGTGTCCCCCTACACGGGGGTTTTCGACGAAAAAAAGAAATATCGAACAAATAGTCCAAAATGGTAAAAAACAAATACTAAAAAAATAGTCCCCCGACTATGTTCAAACTATTTTTGAAGATTCCCCCTGTATCGGGCGACGAAATCTATACATATCCACTGCTCCCTGGCCAGGCCCACTCTGAACCCAGGAGCTGTGTATACGCGTTCCTGGCCCAGCCAGGAGGGTGTGGCGTATACACTGCTGCTGGGTTCACGGTGTGCCTGGCCAGGGAGCAGTGGATATGTATAGATTCGGTCGTCCTACTGTAGAGGGACAGGCCCGACTTAAGACAAGACCATTGCCGTGAAACGTTTCCGAATTGGGGTCTGGGGTGGCTGCTCGAGCCAGTCGCGATCCACGGGCTCGCACCCTGGTGGTACGTTTGTTTTTAGTTTGGAGGTTGGGGCGGCGGTGCTGAAGTGAGGCGGAGGCCCCGAGCCAGGTCGTCGTTCTCTTAGTCATTGTTTTGCCGATCGGGCCGGGCCCTGGCCCCCCCCTCCCCTCCGCCCCCCCCCAAGGGAGCAGATCTTGGCCGTTTCTGGCGCCTGCTTCGAGCAGGTGGAGTCTCCCCCACAGGACGCACCGCTGCAAACGGTCGCACGCAGCAGAGGTAGGGAGCCAGACCCCCCCCCCCGTCCCCCCCCCGCCCCCTTCCTCCCGATGTCGAGACGCCGAATGAGAAGACGTTCTCCAGAGGATCGGTTCCGATGTTGCTCCGCGTCGTGCGTGCGGGCGAGGCGAAGCGGCGCGAGGGCGAGAGGGATCCTGCCCCCTCCGGGCCCCATGTCGAGCTAATTACCACGAGAGTGGCCTTTGTCCCGGGTTGTCCCCTGTTTGTCCCGTGGTTGTCCCCTGTTTGTCCCGTGGTTGTCCCCTGGCTGTCCCGTGGTCGTCCCGTGGTTGTCCCCTTGTTGTCCTCTGGCTCTCCCGTGGTTAAAACTTGGTTGTCCCGTGGTCCCGTGGTTGTCTTGTCGCTGTCCCGTGGTTGTCCCATGGTTGTCTCTGGTTGTCTCGTGGTTGTCCCTTGCTCGTTCCCTGGTCCCGTGGCTGTTCCGCTGTTATCTCGTGATTGTCTCGTGGATCTCCCGTGGTTGGCCCTTGGTTGGTTCTTGGTTGGTCTTTGGTTGTCCTGCGGTTGTTCCCTGGTTGCCCGTGGTTGTCCCGTGTTCGTTTCGTGGTTCTTCAGTGGTTGGCCCTTGATTGTCCCGTGGTTGTCTCGTGGATGTTCTGTGGTTGTTCGTGGCCCCGTTTATAGGAATATGTAGATGTACTGATAGTGGTGTCGGCTTGCATCTGTTCCTCTACTGATAGCGATACCGATCGATAGATAACGATGCATATATATATAGATAGATATAGATATTTGTATAGAGTGACACCCCCATATACGTATACATGTGTATAGAAAAAGTGCGATCGATATATGAGTAGTGAGACCGAACTATTGTGAGTTCGACCAGTTTATTGACAGTGAAATCGGTAGATTGACAGACGAGTGGACAGGTATCAAGATCGGTGCCCGCTTGTTGTCCCATGGTTATCCCGCGGCCATCTTGTAGTTGGCCCGTGGTTGTCCCGCGGTTGTCCTGTGGTTGCCCCGATGTTGTCTCATTGTTTTCAGGTGGGTGTCCCGTGTGTGTGTGTGTGTGTGTGGTACGTGGTTGTCCCGTGGTTGTTTCGTGGTTGTTGGTCTTTGGTTGTCTCGTTGGTGTCCCGTGGTTGTTCCTTGGCTGTCCTGTGGTTGGCCCGTGGTTGCCCCGTCTATGGATAGATGGCGAGAGCGATGCACATATGCGTATATGGACACCTGCCTACACGTATATGTGTGGATGGCGAACACGTGGCGAGAGACCGAAGTATAGGGAGACCGATTGATATTCTGGTAGTGCGGTCGATGACTACCCAGTAGGACCGGTCTGTATTTGTGTTTTTTATGATTATTCATGGATAGGTGTCTCTCTCTCTCTCTCTCTGTATATATATATATATAGAACGATCGATGTTTAGGTACATGAGCATATGCATACACATGTCGTGACCTATACATAATACCTACGCATGTAAGCGCATTTACGACACGATTACATATGTATATGTGTGTATATATATGTGTATGTATATGTATACACATACATATACATGTGTCCATTCATATATACATATATGTATATGTATATATATATAGATATATGTATGTGTATCTATATATACATATATACATATATATATATATATATATATATATATGTATAGAATGGCCTTCGGCCCATCTCGCCCCCGTGCCTGAGTTCTGAGTATCAAGCCTAGTGGATGTTCGTTGGGATCTCGTGGGTGGCCTCTCGGGGGCCTCTTGGAGGCAATAGTGAAGCCTCTTGGGGGCCGTTTTGGGGCCTCTGGGTCTTTTTTGGACCTCTGAGTGGCCTCGTGGGGCCTCTTGGGGGCCTTCGGGGGCTTCTCGGATGCCTCTTGGGCGGCTATTGGGCCTCCTAGGGGCTTTTTGGGGCGGAAGGCTCGGATTTTCGGTTCGTGCTCCCTCTCTTGGGCCCCTTTTGGGGCCGTCTTGGGGCCCCCTCGAGCTGTTTTGGGCTCCTCTTGGGCCGTCTTGGGGCGCTCTTAGGCCGTCTTGCGGCCCTCTTCGAGGCCTGTTGGCCGTCTTGGGGTGGTCTTGGGGGCCTCTTGCGCCGTCTTCGAGCGTCGAAAAACCGAACAGGCGAGAACGCACAAATCCTTCAAAACATAAGGACAATCAATGATTTGTGCCTCTTGGGGTTCTCTTGGGAGGCCTCTTGGAGGCCTCTTGTGGCGTGTTGGAGGCCTCTCGGGCCATCTTGAGGCCACCATGGGCGTGTTGGAGCGATCGTTCGGCGACTCGGGGCCCTCTTGGACTCATGTGGGAGGGTTCGGGAGATCGCTTTGGGGGGGCAAGCCCGGGACCCCCCCTGGAATGTTTGGAACACGATTGGTCCGGGCCCTTGAAGACTTTCAATTTTCGCTGCAGAAGCAGCACAGCGTCAACCTCTCGCTCTCAGTGCTGCATGGGCTTTCGGAGCACTCCACTTCGTGCCAGAGGCACGGTGGCGGATACACACACATATCTATATATATATATATATGTATATATATATATGTGTACATATATACATATAGGTGTATAGATGTGTCTATGTATGTGTATGTATGTATGTATGTATGTATGTATGTATGTATATATATATATATATATGTACACACGTTTACGCCACCGTGCCTTCGGCACGTGTTGGAGTGCCACACGGCTCGTGCAACTCTGAGAGTCAAAGGGCCCGCAAGGTGGTTCTTAACGGCCCGTACCGCTAGCTTCCCAGACTCTCTTGGGCGTTATTGGGCGCTACCAGGGTATGTCGCATGAGCCTCTGGGACGGTGACCCCGCCCGGAAGGGCCCCCAAAACGGGCAAAGAGGGCCCAAGAACCCCCCCCGCAGGGTCCAAGAGGTCTCCGAGACGGCTCAATAACGTTCTAAGACGCCCACGATGGCCTCCAGACGGCTCTCGAGGTCTCGAAGACTCCCAAGAGGGCCCCAAGAGCCAAAACTCGCTTAATTCCCGGAGGGAAGCGTAACCTTTTAGCATGTACGACTTTTCGTTTTTACGGTGTTCAAAACAGCCTAGGAGGCCCCCAAGATCGCACCGCGACGGCCCAAGAGGCCCCCAAGAGGTGCCCAAGCAGCCCAAGATAGCCCCGTGATTATCCAAGAGGCTCCGAAGATGGCCCAATAGGGCCCCAAGAAGGCCCCCAGTCGGACACAAGAGGGGGAACCCGAAGCGACAAATCGAGCTTTCCGCCCCAAGATACCACCAGGAGGCCTCAAGAGGCTCACAGGAGGTTCCTAAAGACCCCCGAGAGGCCCCCAAGACGTCCCAAGAGGCTCCAAACCGGCCCCAGAGTAAAATTGCCCCCAAGAGGCACCTCAGAGGCTTTCCACGACATTTCAACGAACCGCCAAGTGGCCTGTGGCCCACAACCCAGTCACGGTGGCGGGATGGGCCGAAGGCCATTCGAGCCGCCGCCCAGTGGGTTTGCCACAGGGATGCCTTTACCAGCCTGAGACATATCTCTTCCCCTATAATGGGCATCATATTGTCCCGATGCCGATCGTAAGGATCCCCTTGGTTTCTGAGGGCGCATCCCTAAGATTGTCATTGATTGTTGGCATGTCGGTTTTAGGGATAGGGATAGGGATAGACTAGAGACTGGTTCTGTCTGGCGTGCAACATTCCAGGAGGCTTTTAGTTCTTCTAGAACTCCCTCAGGGGCTTCGGCCGATACGGCCAGCCACGCGAAACATGTACGTGTCAATGACTTTTCTCGCCCAAGATGGCTCAACATGAACTCCAAGATGCTTCCAGGTCGGCAAAGATGGCCCAAGATGGCCGTCGAGTTCGCCCAAGATCTTCCATGACGGCCACCACGACGGCCCCAGAAGGTCCAAGGTGCCTCCAAAGCCGCCCGAGAATCCACCAAGACAGCCCAAGACGGTTCCAAGATGGGCTAAGACGGCCCAAGGGGCTTCCATGAGGCCTCCAAGACGGCCCAAGAACCTTGCAAAAGGGCCTCCAGGAAGGCCCGAAGAGACCTATATCAGCGATATTCCGTAGGTTTGTTTGAAGGGTTTTGGCATCTTCTTTGTTTGGGCCTTCTGACGGCCCGAGACGGCCCAAGAGCTTCCAAGATCGCCCTAAGGTTGTCCAAGAGGCCTCCAAGATGGCCCTCGAATGGCCCAAGGGGCACCAAGACGGTCCCAAGAGGGCTCCAAGACGGCCCAAGAGGCCTCCAAGACGCCCAAGATGGCCTCCAACACGGCCCTTGCGCACACCAAGGGAGGCCCCGAAGACGACTTCCGACGGCGTCAGACGGGCCACCAACGCCCTAAGACGGCCAAAGAGACCCCCAAGAAGCCCCCAAAGGCCAGGAGGCCCAAGGAGGCCCCCAATAGACCTCCAAGATGTCCCCAAGAGGCTCCCAGGAGGCCCCAAGAGTCCTCCTCCTCCGCCTTCTCCTACGTATTCATCTTCCCTCTTCTCTGCTTCTTCTTTCTCCCCCGCGTGTTCCCCGAAGGGTTTCCACAACGGCTTGGGGAACCCATGCTCCGTTAGCTTGGCAGAGCCTTGGCCGCAGCGCTCGACCACACGGGCGGTTCCAAAAGGCAGGGGGTGGCGGTGGTTCGCCGTAGGCGTCTTCTATACAGATGTGCACGCACATCTGTATATATATATATATATATATATATCCACATTCCAACTGTACACAGTAGATGTAGGTAGCTGCACCAATCGGAAACCGAATGCTGCACCCGTCCCCCCAACCTCCTTATCACCAGGAGGGCGTTATCATGTGTCTGCAGTTGGCCGAGGGTCTCTTCGGCAGGAGCCGGAGAAGTGCCAGCGGTGCGGTGAGAACTCCCGCGGGCTGGCAACGGCGCACCGTCTTTTCCCCTCTTTGTCCAGTGGCACGGCCACTTCTGCCACGGCCGATCCTCTCAAGCAGTGGCGAAGCGTCCTGGCTCGCCTGTAGCCCTACGAAACAATCTTCTAAGAACCTTTTGTGGTTTCCGCGAACTGTTCTTAGAGCATTTCTGGCGGAGCCTGCCTCGTTTTGACACATCGGGCTTAGGTTATAAGAACACTGCTTTTGTTATTCGACCCTTTGTGGGGTTCTAAGAACATCTCGTGGTGGGACTGTAGGCCTTCCTCTGGGGTTCTGAGACCTTTTTTGGGGTTCTGAGAACACTTCGTGGTAGGACTGTAGGAATGCCGGGACGGTCGGTCCCTGCTCGATCCTCTGGCGGCCGCGGGGCCGATCGCGGCTCGCTGCGCGCCCTCTCCGCCTCCAGAGCACGCGCGCGGCGTCCGGGCGTAGCGCGCGGCGCGTCCTGGGGCCTCGTGCCGTGTGCAGGGGCTCCTCCCGGGGCAGCCCCCTGGGGGCCCTGGGGCGGCCTCGCGGGAACACCTCTGGGGGGCCTCTCTGGGGGGGCATCTCTCTGGGGGGAGGGCGCTGCGCGGCGTCTCGGGACCACGTCCAGAACGCGCGACGTCCGAGCGTTGCGCGGCGTCTCGGGATCTCGTGTTGTGCAGGCCTCCTCCTTGGCAGCCTCTTGAGGACCCCCTGGGCGGCCTCGTGGGAACACCTTTGGGGGGCACCCTGGGGGCGTCTCTCTGGGGGGAGGGCTCTCGGGAGCCCTTCCCAGCTTTGGGCCTCCCTGAGGCCGTCGTGGAACAAGGGCGCCCTCGAGGGCGTGAAGTTATTCGCGCTTCGCGCTTCGCGCTTCGCGGTTCGGCTCCGATTCCTCATCCTCCTCTTCTCCCCTGGGAGGCGGCGCGAGAGCGCGAAGTTATTCGCGCTTCGCGCAGCGCGAATCGCGAAGTGGGGAGCCCTTGTGGAAGCCTTGTGGGCCGTCGTGTAGCGATTTTGGACCAGCATTGGTTGTTTTCGAGAGTTCCGGGCCATGCTGGTCTGGTTTCAAGCGCGCGCTGGAGTGTCTTGGGCTTTCGGAAAGTTCGGAAAGCGAAGCAACTCAAATATTTCAACAACCTGATGCGGATCCAACATTGTTTTCCTTCAGGACATTTTGGAGTCCTCGTGAGGCCCTCCCTCTTGGGGCGTCTGTGGGGCTTCGGATCATTCTTGAGGCCATCGTTGGAAGCATTTTTGTCCGTCTTGGAGCCTTTTGGGCCGCCGTGGAGCCCTCTTGGACTGTCTTCAGGCTTCTGGGGCGGTCTTAGGTGAGTGCTGAAGCTCTTAGCTTTCGGAATGCCAGGCAAGCGTAACAACTATCTCCTTTGCTGTGGCCGTCTTGGGACCGCATTGGAGCACTTGGAGGTGCTCTTTGGAGTGTGCTGGGCCAGCTTGGGCTCTTTGGAGGCTGAGTTGACGAGAGCGTTCAAGAACCCGTCACACATGTTTTGGTGGCGAATCCACAGCTCTTGTTTCTTGAGGCCCTCTTAGGGTCCTCGTTGGGTCCTCCCTCTTGAGACGTCTGTGGGCCCTCGGGAGCTGTCTTGAGACCATCTTGGCCCGTCTGGGGCCCCCTGCGAACACTCTTGGAGTGTTCGTTATACGATGAAGCGGTGGAAACCTATCCTAATATGTATGGAAGGGGAGCATTGAAGCTCACATACATAGTTAGCGCTATAATGTTGTTGCTGAGCACGCCTTCGCTTTCGCTTCTGGACGTTGACCCCGCTTCGCGGGGTGCACGTTCGGAGCCTATAATTCGAGTCAGGGTGTTTTCGGGCACCTCGGGGGCCTCTTAGAGGCCTTTGGATTTTGGCCTTAAGGTGTCTCCCGGAAGCTGTCTTGGACCACATAGGACCATTTGGGGGCTATTTCGGGGCCTCTTGGAGCTGTTTAGGTGCCATCGTGGGGCCTGCCACCCAATGGTTCCCGCTTTTGTGCCCTCTCAGGGCCCTTTTGGATCTGTCGTGGAACTCCTGGGGCTCTCTTGGCGGTCTTGGGAGGTCTCTTGGAGCCCTTGAGGGTCCCACTTGGAGCCATCCTTGGCGATCTCGGAAGCCGTCTTGAGGCCTCACTCAGAAGCCCGCGGGGAGCGACAAGGCGAGATTGCCAACTCCATCGGTTAACAAATGGTGCTCGAAGGATTTCGATCTTCCGGAGGCCATATACAGTCAACCCGCATAGCAAGGATGAGCGACTTTCCAAGGTTACCCTTGCATCCTTCCCCTTCGGCCCATCCTTGGTCGCCTTCGCTGGCCGCGCCCCGCCCGCAAAGTGTCGGCATGGCCCTCCGAGGCCTCTGCGCCCCTGTCGTGCGTCCCTGTTGTGCGGGCTCACTGCAGGAGCTGTCCTGGACCACCCATGGGGCTCCCTGGGGGCCTGCCGCCCATGGACCCCTCGCTCCCCGGCCGCTCCCATGGAGCTCTCCTCGGGCTCGCCCCAGCGCTCCCTCGGGGCTGCCCTCGGGGTCCCGAGGGCCACGCCCCGGTCACGGGGCGCCCTCGAGGGCGCGAAGCCGCTCGCGCTTCGCGCTTCGCGCTTCGCGCTTCGCGGTGCGGTTCCGATTCCTCCTCCTCGGGATTGGAATGGGGGTCTGAAGGCATGTGACTTGGCTGCCTATCTGAGCGCAAGGACAAGGGGAGATGAAGAGGGAGACGGGGAGTGGTCAACGGAGGGCATGCCAGACTCTCACCGACTCCCCCCAGTCCTCCCCTGAGGAGGTGGGCACATCGCAGAAGGGTACGAGGGTGTCATTCAGAGCGGACAGAGCAACTTCAGGCAACCATGATGCAAGAAGCAAATCCTCACGCACCGCCTCCTCCTCCTCCTCCTCTTCTGCCCTTGAGGGCCGGCGCGCGCGAGGTGCGAAGCTTGTGCGCCCCTGGAGTTCCGGCGTCTCTGGCGGGAGTGCCCTTCGGGAGTGTCACGAGATCGCTGTCAGTCTTTGGGGCTCTCCAGAGATCGGGGGCGGCCAAGAGGGGGCTGCTGACCACAGTGGAGGCCCATGCCAGGAAGCACCCCTCTTGCCTCCAGGGTGCCCTGGGTTTCATGGGTTTCGATGGTTTTGCGATGGAAAGCGTGACGTTCTCATCAAAAATCAATGGACGTTCTGGGGTCTCAGGGTTGGGTTTCTCGTGGAAGGTTTCTTGTGGTCGAGCCCCTACTGTATGGGGGGCCGAACCTCATGGCCGGGGCCATGCTGTCTCCCCGAATTTCATGGCCCTCCCTGCTTATTTCAACGCGTCCCCTGGCCCCCCCCCCTAGTTTGTGCACATGCTTCGGGCCTTGATTTGCGCCCCCTCCCTCTTGGACACGCCCCTCTTAGACGCCCCCGAGCTTTGGATGCTCCAAAGAAAGAGGCCCAACACTTTCTGTGCTGTGGGTGTGGCGTGGCGCCTGTGTACGGGGGGTGGGGCGGTAAGTGCGGGGCGTAGAAAGGTACAACAAACAGGTGTTTCGCGGAGTTTCGCCGAGCTCCTCTGGCTGGAAGAGGGTCGCCACGAGCTGCTGTGTTGGACGCTGGCGGAGACGAGCAAGCAAAAGGCAGCCTACCGAATCTAACACACCAGACGTTGACAGCCAGCACGTGATGTTATCTGCCAGCAGAAGACAATTTGTGTATTCTTTCTCTGCCGAGCAGTGCTCTGCACCGGAAGACGGAATCCTCGAGATGCCCTGTTGAGAGCTACGGCGCTGCGCGCCCATCCCCGTAGTCGGTACAGCTCTGCCGAGGCGTCGCCCGCCAACATACCAAGACAACCTTGGACACATATGTTGTAATCATACGGGCAACCTTGCATTACCCAGTAGGCTCGGGGAACCCTGGTGCTCAGGACGTCTACGTCACTCCGCTTTGCTCCTGGACGTGGATTCCTCGCACTTCCCCAGAGGCACGTCTGGAGCGCGTGGATCATGCATGTTGTGTGGCACACTGGAAGTATCTAGAGGGTCTCTTGCTGTCCGTCTTGGGAGACTCTTGGTTTGGGCCCTCCATGGCCGTCTTGATTGAGGGTCTCTCAGGCCGGTTTGGGGTCTTTTGGGGTTGTCTCGAGGCCCTCTTGGAGGCGTCTTGGCTCGTTTTCAGGCGATCTTGGGGGTCGCTGTGGCTTTATTGTGCTGCTGGAAGCCTGCAAAGGCGAGAGTGCGAACATGTATTCAAAACCAACGGGCATTGAATTATTTTGGTTTCCAAGGGTTCTCTTAGAGGACCTCTTGGGGCGTCATTTTGGCCTCTTGGGCCGACTTGGGGCCAGCTTGGGCCGCCTGGGAACTTCAGGAGGGCCAAAGAGACAAACGTTCTTCAACACAACCGAATGCTTGCTTATACGTTTTTGAGTCCAAGCCAGAGAGGGATATGTTTCACGTCAGAGTAGTCGACATCTGTGGCGTGGCACTTGTTGGGGATGTTCAACGATGTCACCCAACATCATTTGAATAATCAGAGACGTGTAAGACATTGCTTGTGACGCGTTCGACGTACCCGCTTCAGCAGCACGTTCTCGTTTTGCTTTGGAGGTGGAAGCGCACTTCGTCGCGGGGGACGCGGCCAGGCAAACGCTGCGTCCGCCCATGGGTTGAGCCCCCGCCGCTTACCTTGGGTCGCGGGAGGCCTCGCACTTTGCGCAACATGACGTGGGGAGGCTGTCACGTCGGGCCCAGCCTGTTGGCTTTCTCGCTTGACCTCGCTTGGTTTCTTTGGCTTGTTCAGCTCTGGTTCAGTCTGCTCGGGCGTATTCGGTGTTTCGCCGACAACCCGATTCGGCTTCTGCTTCTCTTTCTCTCTCGCATACACATACTCCACCACCGACACGCCACCTGCTACTTCTGCTCCTCCTTCCCCTTCTCCCCCTCCTCTTCTTCTCTTACCTTCCCATCTCCCCTCCTCCCCATCTCCCTCCTCCTCCTCCTCCCCTCCTCCTCCCCCTCCTCCTCCTCCTCCTCCTCCGCCTCCTCCTCCTCCTCCTCCTCCTCCTCCTTCCTCCTCCCCCCTCCTCCTCCTCCTCCTCCTCCTCCTTCCTCCTCCTCCTCCTCCCCCCTCCTCCTCCTCCTCCTCCTCCTCCGTCCTCCTCCTCCTCCTCCTCTCCTCCTCCTCCTCCTCCTCCTCCTCCTCCTCCTCCCCCTCCTCCTCCTCCTCCTCCTCCTCCTCCCCTCCTCCTCCTCCTCCTCCTCCTCCTCCTCCTCCTCCTCTCCTCCCTGGTCGCGGGCGTGGCGCCACCACCAGCTCTCATGGGGGCCGCCCTGTGCTCCGCCCTTCCCGTCCCCCTCCTCCCACTCCCCCTCCCCCTCCCCCCCCTCCCCCCCTTTTGCATATCCCACTCCCCCTCCTCCCCATCCTCCCCCCCACTCCCCCCCCTCCTCCCCCCCCCCTCCCCCCCTTTTGCATATCCTTCGCCCACCCCACTGGAGGGCGCTCGCACGTTGGGCAGCGACGCCCAGGGGGCGCGGGGGCGGGGCGGAGAGCAGAGCTCAAAGGGCACCCTGGAGCACTCCACATTACGTGCCCGTCGGCACGGTGGCCTGTGGTCACGATTCCCCTACGGCAGCGCCTCGCTGACGCGTCGGCGACCCTAGCCCGGGCGTTTAATGGCGGATTCCCGGGCGCTCGAGCGGGCGGGCGGGCTGGCGGGCGCGCGTGGTCGGGCGCAGAGCTCCGGTGCCGAGCGGTCCCCCCTAAGGGGCCCGCCTTCCTGTGGTGCTCCGCCCGCTGGCGTGACAGCACGTGCAACTCGTTTGAAAGCCCAGAGCTGATCCCCCAGACCCCCACGTCGCGTTTTTTCGTAGCGCAGAGCCGCAGAGGTCCCGACACTTTCCCAGGGACTGTTCATCCAGAGTCGTCTTTTGACAGTCGGGCGGCCTGGCAAGGGCCCTAGAGGCCGAAGAGAACAGCAACACTCTCTGGTATGATCCTTGCGCGGCGCGAGGGGTCTGGGGCTGCTGCTCAACTAGTAGTTCTCCGCCGGTTCATACCCTGGTCGCGCGCTTGTTTTTAGTTTGAACGTTGGGGGAGGAGGAGGAGAAGGAGGAGGAGGAGGAGGCGGAGGAGGAAGGGGAGGAGGAGGAGGAAGAGGAGGACAAGCTAGGTGCGCTCGCGTCATATCTGACGTCCTACCCCTCCCTCCCATCCCTTACAATGGCGCTGATTTTCTCTATCCGCGGACGCGTGTCGTAGCGGACCTGTGGCTCCGCGCGCGCGTGCGTAGTGGGTGGTGGTGCGCGTGCGTGCGTGCGTGCGTGTGCGTGGTTGTGGTGGTGTGGTGGTGGTGCTGGTGCTGGTGGTGGTGGTGGTGGTGGTGGTGGTGGTGGTGGTGGTGGTGGTGGTGGTGGTGCGGCGCGGTGGTGGCGGGCGGATGGGCGCGCGAGAAAGAGGCCCGCGCTGGGGCGAGAACGCCATCCTGAACGACGGAGGCCAAACACCGATCCGAAAATGAGGCCCACGCTGCAGCGGGAGCACGATTCGGAACGATTCGGGAGCAGAAATGAGGCCGGCGCCTCAGCGAGAGCAGCATTTTGAAAAACAGCGCAGGCGAAAACCCAACTCCCGGGAATCCTGTGTGTAAAAAACAGTACGCGGGGGGGGGTCGAATATTCCCAGGCCGCCATCAGGGGAAGAGGGAGAGTAGTATTCATATTGAGTAATTGTGGAGGAGTAGGAGGAGGAGGAGGAGGAGGA
>CAUYUJ010021431.1:68337-88337 GCA_963575745.1 Prorocentrum cordatum
GCGAACAGCTTGTCCGAGGCTGGGCGGAAGCTAGAGACGCTCTGGGGGGAGCTGAAGAAGCTGCAAAAGGCCGGACTCAAGAAGCAGGCAGCGGCAGCCCTCCTGCGCGCTTACGCGGCCCCGGCGAGCCAGCACTCCTTGCGGATGGAGCTCGCCCAGGACTCCGCGACGCAGCAGTACGACGATCTGTTGACGGGCTGCTGGAGGGACCTGGAACGGGACCTCGACGAAGCGGCCGTGGAGCTCCTGGGCCCCCCGGCCAGGTTTGGAGGCCTCGGCGCGCAGCTGGCGGGCACGCGGCGCCACGCGGCCTTCTTCGCCTCCTGGTCAGCCGCGGCGCAGGACGTCGCAGAGGACTAGGGCAACGCGACGCTGGCTGACTGCCTGGAGCGGCTGCCGCGGGCGGCCCAGCAGCTGGAAACGGCGCGGCGCGGACTGCAGGGCCAGGGGCTCGAGCTCGCGCCGGGGGGGGACTTGGCGACTGCGCTGCAGACGCCCCTGAAGCAAGGCTTGGCCACGGAGAAGGTGCAAAGGACCCAGCGCGCAGCTCTGCTGCGACGCTTGCCCCCTCCCCGACAGACCGAGCTGCGGGGCGCAGCCGGAAGCGGCAGCGCGGCCTTTCTTGCCTACCCGGAGGACGACCTCTGCTCCCTCGAAAACGCGCTTGCAGGCAGGGGCGCGGCGGCGGCTGCAGCTTCCGCGCGCCGAGCTCAGCCAGCGGGAGCTAGCGACCGCGCCGGCCGCCTGCTGCCTGCGCGCTGCCGACGGCGCTGGCTGCCACGGGGCACTAGACGACGGCGGCTACCATGCCCTGACCTGCCAGGTGGGCGGGGGCGTGGTGGCGCGACACGGGGGCCTCGACAGGAGGGTCGGGGGTCTCCTCCACCGCTGGCGCGGCGAGCGGCCCCTCGTTGAGCAGAAAGTGCCGACTTGGGACCGCCAGCGCCCCGACGGCAGACTCGAGCGCGCGATCCTGGACCTGCAGTGCCAGGACGACGACGGCACCCACTGGCTCGACGTCTCCGTCCGCCACCCTGCAGCCGGCACGCAGGCCGAGCTGCGGCTGGCCGCTCGCCGGGACGGCGAGGCCAGCAGGCGCGGCGAGCGAGAGAAGCACGCCCGCTACCCCGGCGACCGGCTGACGCCCTTCGTCCTCGAGGCGGGGGGGCGGCTCGGCGCCGAGGGCCGCCTCTGGCTGCCAGGGCAGGTGCGGCGCTTGCCCGAAGACGAGCAGCAGCGCGAGCTGGCGCGGGCCTACAAGGTCTTGTCCTGCGGCCTGCAGGCGGCAACAGCGCGCCAGCTCCGGAAGGCGGCCGGCTTGCGCTAGGCTTCGCGCCGCCGGCTAGCGGGCGGAGCCGCCGCGGCGGCGGCAGCAGCGCGGCTCGACACCGGTTAGCGAGGCCGCCGAGCTGACTGACGCGCTGGTGCGGCGGGGCTAGCGCAGGGCGGCGCCGGCAGCCGATTGGGGCCGACGTGGAGCTGGCGGCGACCCCAGCAGCCCGTGTCGGCCCACGGCGGCCACTGGAGACGCTGGAGGGGCGAGCGGCGGCTCGGGCGGCGGCCGGCGGCTGGCTGCCGCGCGCCGCGGCCGGGCGACCTTCAGCCGCAGCGCGCTGCCGGGGCGCGCGGCCGTGGCCGGTCGAGGTGTTCTATTTGGACTACCAGAGGTATCTATGGTGCTTCCGCCCTCTCATACCACCCTCTGGTGAGGGTCGCGCGGATTTTTACGAGGCTTCGATCGACTCGCCCCCTCCTCCTCCTCCTCCTCCTCCTCCTCCTCCCCCTTCTCCTCCCTCTCACCCTCCTCCTCCTCCTCCTCTCCTCCTCTCTCCTCCTCCTCCTCCTCCTCCTCCTCCCCTCTCCTCCTCCTCCTCCCTCCTCCTCCTCCTCCTCCTCCTCCTCCCCTCCTCCTCCTCCCCTCCTCCTCCCTCGCTCCTCCTCCTTTTTCTCCTCCACCTCCTCCTCCTCCTCTTCCTTCTCCTCTTTCTGCTCTTCTTCCTCCTCTTTCCTCCCCCCTCCTCCCTCTTCCTCCGTCTTCCCCCCATCCACGCCCTCCTCTCCTCCTCTCCCTCCTTCCTCTCCCGTCGCTCTCTCCTCCGTTTTCCTCCCTCCTCCTCCCTCCTCCTTTCCCTTTTCGTCCCCCGTGTCTCCTCCTTCCTTCTGCCTCTTCCTCCTCCTCCTCCTCCCTCATCCCTTCCCCGTCCGTCCTCCCTCGTCGCTCCTGTTTGATACTTCCTCACCTTTTACTCAGGGCTGGGGCCCTCGTTTCGGCATCGCCTCTGGGGGGCTTCCAAGAGTCCATGTTGAATTTTAGTTCCCAGATAGTCATCGTTTTTGATGAGCATAGATAATGTGGACGAGGAGGAGAAGGAGGACGGATGACTTCCAAGGGCTCCAAGGATCGAGGGTCGAAGGGTTGACTTGAGGGATTCCTTGAGAGGGTGTGGAGGGGCAGGTGGAGGAAGCGAGCATGGGAGCGGCAGCGCCTGGGTGCGTGAACGTTCAGGGTCACGCGCCGAGGCCGCAGGATGGCGGCGTAACAGTTCGAACGGGGAGTGAGAACCACTTCGTCTTCGGAAGGGTACCCTAATGTTGTTCGGAGGTGCGCCCGTCGTTTGGGGTGCCACCATGGGGCCCTCGACCTTCGGCGGAAGGGGCTCCTTCTTGAACCCTCGTCTTCCCTCCCCTCCTCGCTCTCTTCCTCCCCATCCGAAATGCGGGGCGTGCGCAAGGCGATTGCGGTGGCGATGTGCCGTCTGAGCTGTGGATGTCGAAGTCCATCGGAAGAGGTGGTGGCAACGCCTGCTTGGGCGGGAGATTTGGACGAGGGAATATCGGGCCCCTTATGCCAGACAAATCCCCCAGGATGGTGTGTGGTATCTAGAAGGATGCATGTGACATGTTGAAGCGTGGGTCGTGATGGTCAACTGATTGTTGTTGTTGTTTTTTTTTTTTTTTTTTTTGTTTGTTGTTGTTTGGCGTCGTCCCACCCGCGACCCGCCCCGCAACCCAGCGGCGGCCCGCCCGCGCCCCGCCCGCGACGCACCCGCGTCCCGCCCGCAGTGTTCAAACGGAAAAATCGGCGCCTGCAGTGGGTTCATTGTATACCTGGTGAAAATGCCGCGCTTGCAGCGGGCTTCTGCAAATCGTCGACAACTGCCGACGCCCCTGCCGCCCCTTCACTCTTATTCGCCACTACGAGGTGCTAGGTATTGAATGAATTGATCGGTGCATGGTAGGGCCTCGGTATGGGGATATCTACTGATGCATTGACAGCGGTATCGGTATATCGGTAGTGCCGTGTATCGGCAGTTGTAACAGTGACCCGTGGTTGCCCCGTGGCGGTCCCGTGTTTGCCCCGTGATTCTCCATCGGGTGTCCCGTGGTTGTCCCGTGGTCCTCCCGTTGTGGTTGTCCTCCTGTAGTTGTCCCGTGGTTGTCCAGCGGTTGTCCCTGGCGGTTGTCCCTGGCGGTTGTCCCGCGGTTGTCCCGTGGGTGTCCCGTGACTGTCCCGTGGTAGTCCTGTGGTTGTCTCGTGGTTTCCCCGTGGTTGTCCCGTGGTTGCCTGGTGGTGGCCCGTTGTTGTCCCACGGCGGTTTTGTGTGTGTGTGTGTGTTGTTACGTGTGTGTGTATATATATATATACAGTGAGGCCGCTGGGTAGATCGGTAGTTGCAGCGATGTGTTTCTGTATACCACTGCATATATGTGCATCTACATATGTGTATATATACATATATACGCAGCACCCCGCAGATGCGGATAAGAGTGATGGGGGCGGTGGGGACGTCAGCAGTTTGCGAGACTCTGGGTAAGCCCGCTGCAGGCGCCGAATTTTCGCAAAGTATTTAATGAGCCCGCTGCAGGCGCCGATTTTTCCGTTAAACCAATGCGGGTGGGTCGCAAATGGATCGCGGGTGGGTCGCAGGTGGGTCGCTGTTGGGTCGCGGGTGGGTCGGGCAGAAAATCCACCCCATAATAATCAGCCCGGCAAGCGAATCCGTCCAGTAAGCGCACGCAGGGAATGAATCGAACAGGGCAGGGCTGTTTAGTAAACGCCCCAAAGAAAGGGCCTTTTAGTACACGTCAATTGTGTCGGGGGGGTGGGGTGGGGGGGGGGTGGGGGGGGGTGTGATGTTCGTGGGGGGTGGAAGTCGGGGGGGGAGTGGTGGTGGAGGGGGGGTTCGGGGGGGGGGAGTTGGGGGGGGGGTGGGGGGGGGGGGTCGGTCGGGGGGGGGTGGGGGGGTTCGGGGGGTGGGGGGGTAGCGGGGGGGGGGGGGGGCGGGGTCGGGTCGGGGTGGGGGGGGGGGGGGGGTCGGGGGGGGGGGTGGGGAATGTCGGGATTAGGGCGGGGGGGGTGATGGGGGGGGGGGTTGGGGGGTCGGGGCGGGGGGGTGGGGGGGGGGTTCCGGGAGTGCGGGGGGTTTCTCCTCCTTTGAAGGTGGGTCGCGGGGTGGGTCGCGGTGGGTCGTGGATGGGTCGCAGGCGGCTCACGGGGTGGGTCGCGGGTGGTCGCGGGTTGGGTCGCGGGTGGGTCGCAGGGTGGGTCGCGGGTGGGTCTCGGCTTGGGTCGCGGGTGGGTCGCGGGGTGGGTTGCGGGGTGGGTCGCGGGGTGGGTCGCGGGGTGGGTCGCGGGTGGGTCGCGGGTGGGACGACGACAACAAGCAACAACACCATCATCATCAACAACACCACCAACACCACCAACACCACCAACAACAACAACGACAACAACAACAGCAACAACAAAACGCAACAAACATACTTCTCCCCACAAATTCCCAATTCAGCCACGCACCCAGGTACAATGAATGACCGTTCGGCCCCTCATTCTGACATATATTCATATTTGTATTGCGATGGCAAGTTCAATAGAAAGATAGTCAGGCCGTGGGATACTGAGACCAGATTATATTTTGATCTGGGGATCGATGAAATGATAATGGTGCCCGTAGATAAGGATACCGCATCTAGATGTCGAGTTCGTCAGATAGTTCTCGAACCCGACCCGACGCCAATCGCACATTGTAAGTTGCACCCGTCCTCTCACCCCGAGGGTGGTTTTATCTCTAGGCGTTGTTGCCGAGGGTCTCTTCGGCAGGATAAGGAGAAATGCCAGTGCTGCGGTGAGGACTCCCGCAGGCCGGCAGCGCCGCACGGTGTGCTCCCTTGCTGTTCCCCGGTGGCGCGGCCGCGTCTGCCGCGGCTGGGCTTTTCCAGCAGCCGCGGGCTCGGTCGCGCAGCTCGCTGCACGCCTTCTCTCCGTGCACCGATTGCGTGAAGTCTGGGCACTGCGCGGCTTCTTGGAAGCTTCGTGTGACGGGCATGCTCTTCCACCACCACCAAAGTTGGATGGGGGGAAGGAGGTGGAGGAACGGTAGGAGGAGTAGTGCGAATGATGTTGCCCACAGAATTTCCACCACCACCACGTCGATTCCATCTCTGTCCTCTTTCCAGCGAGAGGGAGGTGGGGGAGGAAGGTGGTGGCGGTGTATATTTTTGGCCCCACCCCCCCCCCACACCCGGCCACCCCCGCCCAGAGGAGAGACGATGATGAGCGAGGAGGAGGAGGCGGAGGAGCAGGAGTAGGGGGAGGAGGAGTGCAGGGCGGTGAGGAACCCCGCCACTATAGAAATGATTCTCGCCCACCGCACCGCACCGTCCCGGCACCGTCAACCCGGCACCGGCACCGCACCGGCACCGGCACCGGCACCGGCACCGGCACCGGCACCGGCACCGGCAACCGGCACCGGCACCGGCACCGGCACCGGCACCGGCACCGGCACCGGCACCGGCACCGGCACCGGCACCGGCACCGGCACCGGCACCGGCACCGGCACCGGCACCAGCACCGGTACCAGCACCGGCACGGGCACCGGCACCGGCACCGGCGCCTGCGCCGGTGGCACCGGCGCCTGCGCCGGCGGCATTGGCACCGGCACCGGCACGGGCACCAGCGCCGTCGCCCTCGCCGGCGGCAGCACCGGCTTTGGCACCCGCACCCGCAACCGCACCGGCACCAGCTCTGGCACCGGCACCGGCACCGGCACCGGCGCCGGCGCCAGCACTGGCACCGGATGAAAAACATCATTGATTCCCAAACAGTGCTTGCACTTAGGGGGCCTTCTCTCTTCTTTCCTAGTATTAGCTGGGTCGTCCGAGGGGCGGTCTGGCGGCTCTCCTCCTCGCCGTTGCCGCCCTGTCGCCGCCCGTCGTCGTCTGGGCTTGAGGGGCGGTCTGGTTTTTCCGTCCTTGCCGTCGCCCCCCCTTGCTGCGTCGTCGCCGCCCGTCGTCTTGGCCTGAGGGTCGGTCTGGCGGTTCCTCGCTCGTCGCCGTAACCGTCCCGTCGCCGCCTCCTCGTCGCTGCCCTGTGCGCCCCCCCAGCGGTTGCAATCCAACCGGTTGCAAGCCAATCAAGTGCAAACCCAGTGGAATCGATTGCAGTCCAATCAATGGTAAAATTATGCAAACGCAGTTCCCCACATAAAAAATATTAACAGTTTCGTGGGACCCATGGGGTACGACAACATCAACACGAAGGAGAAGCTCATCGAACGAGTAAGTACGCACGAAAGGGCAGACGAAAGAAAGGAGGAGGGAGGACAGGTGCTCAGGAAACGAAGCCTTGTAAATAGTACGGGTTGTTGATGCCCTCTTCGCTCTGGCGGGGCCCCGCTGGAAAGGGGGAGGCCCACGAAACCTGGCAAAGAATAGTGCTGTCCGCGACCCTCCTCGTTCAAGCGACTCCTCCTCCTCCTCCTCCTCCTCCTCCTCCTCTTCGTCGTCCTGCTCTTCCTCGTCCTCCTCATCCTCGGCATCATCATCATCATCATCATCATCATCATCATCATCATCATCATCATTACCAGCATCATCGTCGTCATCATCAGCATCATCAGCAGCATCGTCGTCACCCCGTCGTCGTCATCATCAGCATCATCGTCATCATCATCAGCATCAACACCATCAACATCATCATCATCATCATCATCATCATCATCGTCTGCATCATCGGCATCATCATAACCATCATCATCATCATCATCATCCTCATCATCATCATCAGCATCGTCATCATCGCCAGCGTCATCGTCATCATCATCATCGTCGTCGCCACCGTCGTCATCATCATCATCAGCATCGTCATCATCATCACCATCACCGTCTTTGGCATCATCATCGTCCGCATCATCGTGGACGTCATGATCATCAGCATCATCGTCGTTATCATCATCAACAGCACCAGCAACGTCAGCATCAGCAGCAGCATCGTCATCATCACCAGCATCTGCATCATCATCCTCGTCGTCGTCGCCATCGTTGTCATCATCGTCATCGTCATCATCATCATCATCGTCATCATCATCATCAGCATCATCATCATAATCACCGTTATCGCCGTCGTCATCGTCCATCACCATTATCGCTATCTTCATCGTCATCGTGAACAGCAGTATAACCATCGTCATCACCATCATCATGATGAAGCCATCGCAGAACTCCCCCTCCTCCTCACCCTCCTCAGTGGGCGGAGTAGGACGTGAGATGGATAGGTAATGTTCCCCCCTCCTCCGCACCCATGTCAGTGGGAGGGGCACGAAACCATCTAAATAGCATGGGTTTCCGATACCCTCCTCGCTCAGACGGGGCCTCCCTGGAGAGGTGGTAGGAACACGAAACCATGTAAACAGCATGGGTTTCCGATACCCTCCTCGCTCAGGCGGGGGCTCCCTGGAGGGGTGGGAGGGGCACGAAACCATGTAAATAGCATGGGTTTCCGATACCCTCCTCGCTCAGGCGGATGGAAAGGGCACGAAACCATGTAAATAGTATGGGTTTCCGATACCCTCCTCGCTCAGGCGGGGCCTGCCTGGAGGGGTGGGAGGAGCACGAAACCATGTAATCTTTATTAATTTCCGATACCCTCCTCGCTCAGGCACGGCCTCCATGGAGAGGTGGGAAGGGCACGAAACTATGTAAATACTACGGGTTCCCGATTCCCTCCTCGCTCAGACGGGGCCTCCCTGCTGCAGGGGTGGGAGGGCCACGAAACCATGTAAATAGTATGGGTTTCCGATACCCTCCTCGCTCAATCAGGCGGGGCCTCCCTGCTGGAGGGGTGGGATACCCTCCTCGCTCAGGCGGGGCCTCCCTGGCTGGAGAGGTTGGAAGGGCACGAATCCATGTAAATAGTATGGGTTTCCGTTACCCTCCTCGCTCAGGCGGGGCTTCCCTGGAGGAGCGGGAGGGGCACTGCTGGGAGGCGGGAGGCGGGAGGGAGAAGGAGAGGATGTTTTGGGAAAACAACAAGAACCCGCACCAACACCGGCACCAGCACCGGCACCGGCACCAGCCCCGGCACTGGCACCAGCACCGGCTACCGGCCACCGGCACCGGCCACCAGCACCGGCACCGGCACCGGCACTGCTGGCACCGGCACCGGCACCAGCACCGGCACCGGCACCGGCACTGGCACCGGCACCGGCACCGGCACCGGCACCGGCACGGGCACCGGCACGGGCACCGGCACCGGCACCGGCACCGGCACCGGCACCGGCACCGGCGCCGGCACCGGCACCGGCACCGGCACCGGCACCGGCACCGGCACCGGCACAGGCACCGGCACCGGCACCGGGGCAAGAATCGTTCATGCCTTGGACCCCCTCCCCCCATTACTTGTGGTGGTGGTGGAAAACCAGCCCATCATCGTGTAGGCCTCTGCACCAGGACCCTGGGGCCTGTCTCTGTGCGTCCTGCGGGATGTTCGGGGGTCAGCAGTTGCTTGCTCTGGGTGCTGAGTGCTCGGGTCGCCCCGCTCAGACCCGTCGGGAATCATTATCACAGGCGAATCTCGGGCGCGGCCCAGCGCCTACAGGAAGGCCGACGCCGCCCGTGGAGCCTTGAGAGCCCATACGCGGCCCGATGAAGCGTTGGTAGGAATTCGCCCAGGGACTCCAACTCCAACAATTCCTCCTCCTCCTCCTCCTCCTCCTCCTCGGCCGCAGGTATGGCGCAGCTATGCACCGCGTGCAAGTGAGATTGCATATGTGTTGCTCTGCCCTTGAGGTACGCGGGCTGTCTTCGCATCCATGATGGTTTCAATTGCGACCGGGGGAAATAATCAACACGGCAAGAGGAGGGCGAGACTTTCGGCCCGAAATGTGTACAGAAAACATTGGTACAATGCCAAACACATCAAATGTCGTCCCAAACCAACAGCGGCCGCTGTTTGGCAGGCGGCCGTTTGTCTCAAATGGACACCGGCCGCGGCGGTGCGGACAGCGAGTCCTGTTCAAGGTGAGCAGGAGCTGCTGTTGGGCATTGCGCCCCTTCTTTCAGTGCCGTTTTCGTCCGTGCCGAGAGTCGGTTGCGCGTAAGAGCGGAAGCGACCCTTCGCCGGGTGACCAACCAGTGCGGGCCCACACGCCGCCTCTCCCGCTCCCCCCAGCACTGGCCTGCGCCCCCCCCCCCCCCAGAGGAGGAGGAGGAGGAGGAAGGCAGGAGGAGGAGGAGAGAGGGAGGAGGGAGGAGGAGGAGGAGAGGAGAGAGAGGAGAGGTGGAAGGAGAGAGGAGGAGGAGGAGAGGAGGAGGAGGAGGAGGAGGACGCTGCCTCCCCCCCACCCCCAGCACTGGCCTGCGCGCTGGGACGATGTGGCCCCCAGTGCGTGCAGCCAACGGCCCCTGGCCGTGGCGCGTTCGGATGTGCTCCCCCTCCCCGCTCAGGAGGGAACAAAAAAGCACAGACACAATTAATCGTCGATTCCCCAGAAAATATCAGACATATATATATATATATATATATATGTATATATATATATATATATAGATGAGCAGCGGGGGGGAAGACAGAAACCCAGAACATATGGGACAATATGGGGAATCTTTTTATGTGTGCTTATTTATCCGTGTGTCCCAGGGCCCCTTCACCCTCCTCGGGGGGGATGGGCGTCCTGCGTCCTCTCGCTGCTTGCTCTGGAGGTCTGTCCGGCCGGCGAGGGGATGCGGCAGGCGAGCGCGGCGCACTGCGTCGGTCGCGCTCATCGGCGACTGCACCTCGACCAGGCAAGGGCGCCCTCGAGGGCGCGAAGGCATTCGCGCTTCGCGCTTCGGCTCCGATCCCTCCTCATCCTCCTCTTCTCCCCTTGGGAGGCGGCGCGAGAGCGCAAAGTCGTTCGCGCTTCGCGCAGCGCGAGAGCGCGAAGTTGTGAGCCCTTGAGAAGGAGGGTGCGGTGGGCTACCAGCCTGGAACATATCCCTCTCCCTATGCTGGGCATCTCCTCATCACGATGCCAATCTTAGGGATTCCCTTATTTTTTGAGGGCGAATCCCTAAGATTGTCATCGCCTTTCGGCGTGTCAATCTTAGGGATAGGGATACGTTCGAGGCTGGTAAACTGGGTGGATGGTACAGCACGGTTCGTGCGCACGGGCTGGGGTGCGGAAGTGTTGGTGATATACCGTCGAAGCCGATCGCAAGGATGGGCAACCTTCCCGAAGTGGCGTCACCCCAGCATACTCATACCTATATATGTGCGTCGCCCCCTCAGGGGCGACGCGCGCACCGAGAAATCTTGTAGTGTGTGCGTCGGGGCGGGCGCTTTCTGGCCACACAGCTCGGGAGACGATATACTACGAGACAGGTATACGACGTGTTCGGGTCGGACGCGCGCGCCTCCACGGAGGACATACAGTTTAAGTATGTCCATGTGCGTCCCATCCAGGGTACCTTTGCATCCGTGCCTCTCTGGTCCATCCTTGACTACTTTCGTCAAGTCGGGCCCGTCCCTCTACAGGAGGAATATTCAAAAATAGTCGAAACACAGTCTCGGGCGGCGCGAACTATGCACATGCACCGATCTTGGCCAGGCCCATCCTGGGCTCAGGATTGGTGCATGTGCCTTCCTGGCCAAGGCAGGAAGGAGTATACACCGATCATGGGCTCAGGGTGGGCCTGGCCAGAATCGGTGTATGTGCATAATTATCTTTCCTCCATAGTCTGGGGATTTTTTTGTATTTCGTTTGCCATTTTGGAGTGTTGTTTGAATTATCTGTCGTCGAAAATCCCCTTGTGGGGGGACACGCCCGACTTGATACTTTCGATGGCCTGCCGCGCTCGATCGACGAAGCTTCCGCGCGGGCGCCCCCGGGAAAGCATTTCGGGGAGATTTGGGGAGCGGAGGGGACGACGAAGACCCAGAGCAGATTTTGAGCGGGCGTCCTGGGATTTCTGTCTGTTGACGTGCGTGCCCCTGGTCATGAGGGACAAAACACACACACAGACACAAGCCATCGCCGTCTCCCAGGAGAGTATGGGAAACTGTGGGAAGTGGGGGGGGAGACGAAAAGCCAGAGGATATGGGAAATGTGGGGAATCCTGTTATTTGTGTTTGCTTAATGAATCGCTTCGCTCATTCCGCCGGCCCGTGATATGGCATCGCTGGTTTTTGTCTGTGTGTTCGTTGCCCATGTTGCGCTCTTGGGGGCGGGTGTCGTTCGGACGCGTTGCGTGGGGAGTTTTGATGGTGAAGCAGTTCCCTGGGGGTCGTCTCTCGATGGGGCGAAATAGAGTCGTCGTCAAGATGCTTCTTTGGGGGGCCTCTTGGGGTCTGTTGAGAGGCCGTTCGGGGGCGCCTGGGAGACATGTTTGAAGCCTTCTGGGGCTTCTTTTGGGCCTCCTGGGAGTCTCCTGGGGCCTCTTGGCGACATCTTGGGGCCTCTTGGAGGCCTCTTGGGGCCTCTTTGGGACCTCCTGGGCGCCTTCTGGGACGGAGGGCTCCATTTTTTGAGTTCTCGGTATCCCTCCTGAGTCCCTCTTGGGCCCGTCTTGGGGCCTCTTGGTCCGTCTTGGGCGGCACTTGGGCCGTCTTGAGGGCTCTCTTGGGTCGTTTCGGCGCCGTCTTGGGAGCTTCGTGGGCCGTCTTGGAGCGGTCTTGGGGGCCTCTTGGGCCGTCTTGGAGCGTCCGGAAGCCGAAAAAGCCAGAACACAAAAAACATAGAAAAACACAATGAAAATCAACGATTTTGGCCTCTTGGGGCTCTCTTCGGAGGCCTCTTGGAAGGCTCTTGGGGCGTCTTGGAGGCCTCTTGGGCTGTCTTGGGGGCCTTTTGGGCCGTCTTGGGGTCATCTTCGGCGTCTTCGAGCGCTCTTTGGGCGTCTCGGGGGCCTCTTGGGCAGTCTTGGGGGCCTCTTGGGGCACTCTGAGCGCGCTCTGGGGAGCCTGAGAGGCCGCACCCAGAAGGAAAACCATCTCTGAGTAGACTTGGTCGGGCGGCGGTCGGGCGGCGACCGGGCGTTGGTCGGGGTACTTTTCGCCGGGGGACCCCCAGGGGCCGCCCCGCGCGCGCGAACTAGAAATACTGTTAATACTGTTAACCAGTTACCGGAGATCTTAGCACGCCCTGGCCCGTTGGGCCGGCGAATTTGTGTGTCCCTGGGCCCATTCGCCTGGGTCACTTTAGTTCGGGGGTACTTCGAGGGGTGGGTTGGCCCAAGGCGGGGGCAGGGGGCTATAACCCGGCTTGAGGCTGGCGTTTGCCCTCACCAGGGGCCGTGCAGGGCGATTTTCCCTTGACCACACCTCTGCCCTAACCCCACCTCTACGTTCCCCCGACATGCGTGCAGCTGCGTGTGCACGCCGGACGTTGAAAGTACGTAGGTAATGCTGGATTCCCAGGTCCCAATATGTTTCAAGCGCCTTCCTATATCAAGGGTAAAAATGCTGTTGCCGTGTTTTGTTATTATGTGGGGGGCCTGGACCCAATCTACTTTATCGCCTTCCTTCCTCATGTTCTTACATATTCCGACCGACGTGTACGGCTGGGAGTGGCCCTCTCCGCATACACTGTGCTCCGCGGGACGGATCGGGCTTCCTACGGGCGCGCCTGCTGGGGCCATGGGTTGAGCACAGTCCGTCTGAGGGACGTGCCGCAATTGGGTAGTGGAGCATCATGCGAGTTCTCTCCCTGTGGCCATGTGTGGAGCTCCTGATCCTTGTGAGGGGTGCATCGAAACTGCTGGGGGGAACGCCGCGCGAGCTCCCCCACTTGGGCCGTGGGCGGAGCTTCTTCCACAAGGGTGCCCTCGAGGGCGCGAAGTTATTCGCTCTTCGCGGTTCGGCTCCGATTCCTCTTCATCCTGCTCTTCTTTCCTGGGAGGCGGCGCGAGAGCGCGAAGTTATTCGTACTTCGCGCTTCGAGCTGCGCGAAGCGCGAAGTTGGGAGCCCTTGTTCCAGGGCACAGTTCGCGTGGGGGGTGGGTTGCAAGTGGCAGATCCGCGTGTAGGTGATCGCGCGCGGGCGCGGGGTTTCGCTTCCGATGGCGGAGTGGCGACGTGGGAGGTTTCTCCGCCGTCGGAAGCGGAGCCCCGCATCACCTCACCTCCTCCCCCTACACCTTCTTCCTCGTCGTCATCGTTGCCATCACCATCACCATCACCATCTCCATCATCATCATCATCATCATCATCATCATCATCATCATCATCATCATCATCATCATCATCATCATCATCATCATCATCGTCATCGTCATCATCATCATCATCATCATCATCATCATCGGCATCAGCATCAGCATCATCATCAACATCAGCATTATAATCATCATTATGATCAGCATCATCAGTTCCTTATCAACATCCGCATCAGCATCAGCATCAGCATCAACATCATTATCGTCAGCATCCTAGATATCATGACCATGATCATCAACATCAGCATCATCATCATCACCATTCGCATCATCAACATCACCATCGCCATCATCATCAACCGCGCCTTTATGATCGTCATCAACATCATTGCCGCCATCATCGGACTCGTCACCATCATCACCATCATCGCCATCACCATCGTTATCATCACCACCATCGTCATCAACATCATCACCACCGCCATCATCATCATACTCATGCTCTCCCGTCATTGTCCGTCATCATCATCGCCATCACCATCACCATGATCATCAGCTTCGTCATCACCATCATCACCATCATACTCGTCATCATCATCATCACCATAATCGTCATCACCATCATCGCCATCATAAGCAGTCGCATCTTTACGATCGTCACCATCGTCATTGTCCTCATCATCAGACTCGTCACCATCATCAATTTTATCACCATCATCACCATCGTCATCATCATCACCATCATATTCATCATCATCACTATCACCAGCACCATCATCACCATAATCATCAGCATCACCCGCCATTGCCCGTCATCGTTATCATCATCATCACAATCACCATAAACATCAACACCACCATCACCATCCTACTCGTCATCATCATCATCATCAGCACAATCATCATAATCATCATCATCATCAACTTCATCAAATTCATCACCATCACCATCACCATCACATACATCATTACCATCATCATCATCATCATCGCCATCACCAACATCATCGCCATCACCAACATCATCATCATATCCATCACCATCACCATCACAATCATCATCACCATCATCATCCTCATCACCAATATCATCATCGCCATCCTTGTCATCACCATCAGCATCGGTTTCATCCGCAGCATCCGCACGATCACCATCAACAGTCACATGCCAGCACGCCTCTCACACGGTTCGTAGCCCCATAGAGAGCTTCACCGAAGACCCCAGTTGGAGGATTCGCATTGCGCCATTGCGCCCCTCTTGGCACACCCCACACGTCTCGTGGCCCGATGGTGGCTCCACCGAACGCCCACATGCCATGGTTCGCATGAGCTCCCGTTTCTGCGTTCGGCATTCCCCTCACACACTTCGTGGCACATATTGAGCTTCATCTAATCTAAGGCCTGCCTGCCAGGGTTCGCATGGCGTCCTCGCGACTTTTCGGCAAACCCCTCACACATTTCGTGACCCCATAGTGAGCCCCAGCTATGGCCCACCTGCCAGGGTTCGCATGGCGGCCCCGCCTTGTTTCGCCCCCCCCCCCCCCCTCTCAAGCTTCGTCGCCCCTCAGGCCCAAATGCCAGGGTTCGCATGGCGGCCCGTTTCGTTTCGGCACACCCCTCATACGTCCTCGTGGCCCATAGAGAGCCCCAGCTAATGCCCAATGCCAGGGTTCGCATGAGCTCCCGCTTCTGATTTCGGCACACCCTAAATTGCGTGGCCATATTGAGCTCTAACTACTAAGGCCCATCTGCCAGGGTTCGCATTGCGTTTTCGCCTCATCTCGGCACGCTCCTCACACGCTTTGTGGCCCCATAAAGGGGGTTCCAAATACGGCCAACACGCCAGTGTTCGCATGGCCACGCCGCCTTCATTTCGGTTCGCACATTACACGCTTCGTGACCCCGTAGGGAGCCCAAGCTAAGGCCCGAATACCAGGGTTCGCATGGCCACCAAATTCATGTCGGCACGCCCATCACACGTCTCGTAGCCCTATGGGGAGCTCCACCGACAGCCCAAATGCCAGAGTTCACACAGCAGCACCGCTTCTGCTTTCGGCACACCCCTCACACATTTCGTGACCCCATAGTGAGCCCCAGCTATGGCCCGACTGCAAGGGTTCGCATGGCGGCCCCGCTTTATTTCGCCCCCTTCCCTCTCAAGCTTTGTCGCCCCTTGCCTGGCTAAGGCCCAACTGCCACGGTTCGCATGCCGGCCCGTTTCGTTTCGGCACGCCCCTCATACGTTCTCGTGGCCCCATAGGGAGCCCCAGCTATTGCCCAATGCCAGGGTTCGCATGGCGCCACCGCATTCATGTCGGCACACCCCTCACGCGTCTCGTGGCCCTCAGCTCCACCGAAAGCCTACCTGCCAGTGTTCGCATGGTTACGCTGCCTCCATTTCGGCACGCGCCTCACACGCTTCGTGGCCCGATAGGCAGTTCGACCGAAGGCCCATGGCAGGGTTCGCATGGCGGCGCCACCTCCATTTCGGCACACCGCTCACACGTCTCGTGGCCCCAGAGGGAGATCCGCCGAAGGCCCCAATGGTAGGGTTCGCGTGGCGGCGCCGCTTCCATGCCTGCGCACCCCTCTCACGCTTGGTTGCCTCACAGGGAGACCCACCGAAGGTCCCCGTGGCAGGGTTGGCATGGCGGCGCTGCCCCACTTCGGCACGCCCCTCGCTTGTCTCGTGGCCCCACAGGCCATGCGAAGCTGCTTCGACGGCACCAGTGCCAGCGCCCGCCTGACGGCCCCCCCCCATCTCGGCACGCCATCGCACGCTTTTTGGCCCCATCGGGAGGTCTCCTTCCTTCGTCCCAGTGGTCTTGCGGTGCCCACGCCTGCAGCTGGCTGGGTCTGTCGCCAGGGTACCTTTTCAGTGCGCGTCCCTAGAGGTGCTGCCCCCCCCCCAGGGGTCGTGTCGTATTCCGTCCCAGATCCGTTGTTGATTGTCCCGGGCCCGACAATGGGCCCCAGAGGCCGAAAGTGAGGAAGAAACGCGCCGGGATTGGAAAAGACATCGACTACACCCTTCGCCGGAGTGGCCTTCGGTGCGGGCCCGCTGGGGTGCCCCGATCGCCGAGCGCGATGCGGTAGTGGCGTCTTGCGCGCTCGTGTTTGGCCCCCCCGCGGCCAAAGCCGCGCACCAAAGGTCACTCCTACCCAGGGTCACTCTTGCGTGTAGCCGGAGTCAGATCGTCGGAGATTTGCCCTCCCCCCGCCACGGATTTTCATGCCGCCCCCCGACGGGACGCGCCAGGCGTCGAAACCGCCCCTCAGCAGGCTGCCCTGGTGCTCGTGCTGAGAGGGGGGTGCCCAGCGGCTCCGACCCACCCCTCTCGAGAGTCGAGGGAGTGAAAACCACCCGGACCCGATACTTGGCGTTCACTACACGGCCCTGGGCGTTTACTGAACAGCCTTGCCCTGCTCGATTCCTTCTTCGAGTGCGTTTGCTACACGGCCCTTGGCGCTTACTGCACGGCTTCGCGTCGGGGATCTTCTGCCCCTCCCGAGAGGCCGCCGAGGTGATTCTCATGATTACTACGAGGGTGCTTTCCTGCCCCTCCCGAGAGGCCGCCGAGGTGATTCTTATGATTCTCATCAGGGTGATTGTCCTCCTGCACGGCTTCGCGCGTCGGGGCGATTGTTCGGAGGGTGCATGTCCTGCCCCTCCCGAGAGGCCGCCGACACCGCCGCCCGCCCCGCCCTCCGCCCTCCCGCAGCCCCGCGTGCCGCGCCCTGCAGGAGGCACCAGAAGTCGAGGCCGCCCAGGATCGGAGGGCGCCAGCTGCACACCTGCACCGATCCCGGCCGGGCCGATCCTGGGCCCAGGATCGTTGTGCACACACAAATTTATATCTGTACATATGTACACATATATATATATGTATAACCATAGATATACACCGCTTATATGCATGTATAGGCATTGTATAGTCAGATGCACATGTCTATGTATTTCTGTGCTAGCGTAGATCGTTATGCATTTACTCATTCATGTATGTGTTTGTTTAATCAGTGGCTTACTTATTGATGTATGTATGTGCATGTGCGTGTGTGCGTGTGTGTGTGTGTGTGCCCTCTTGCCCAAGCCAGGAGTGTGCATGCACCGACCCTGGGCCCAGGATGTGCCCGGCCAGTCTCGGTGATGGTGTGCCGCCCAGCGCCCTCCGCAGGAGCAGGCTGACCTGCTGCTCGTGCTGAGGGCGCGGCGCGCCCCGGGGTGGCGCGCCCGAGGCCGCGCGCACCGCCAGGCCGCACTCCTCCTCCTCCTCCTCCTCCTCCTCCTCCTCCTCCTCCTCCTCCTCCTCCTCCTCCTCCTCTCCCTCCTCCTCCTCCTCCTCCTCCTGCTCCTCCTCCTCCACCTGCTCCTCGTCCTCCTCCACCACCTGCTCCTTGTCCTCCTCCACCTGCTCCTCGTCCTCCTCCACCTGCTCCTCGTCCTCCTCCTCCTCCTCCTCCTCCTCGTCCTCTCCTCCTCCTCCTCCTCCTCCTCCTCTCCCTCCTCCTCCTGCTTCTCCCTCCTCCTCCTCCTTCTCCTTCTCCTCCTCCTGCTCCCTAGCCTTCTCCTGCTCCTCCTCCTCCTTCTCCTCGTCCTCCTCCTCCTCCTCCTCCTTCTCCTCCTCGTCGAGGCGTGGCCGCGGGGCCTCCGGCGCTCCTCTTCCTCCTCTTCCTCCTCCTCCTCCTCCTCCTCCTCCTCCTCCTCCTCCTCCTCCTCCCCGGCCGCTGCTGCTGCTGCTGCTGCCCCAGGGCTGGGGCGGGAGGCCATTCTCCGAGGAGGAGCGGGTGCCGCGGGGCCTCTCTCCGGGCCTCGCGCTCGCCGATCGATCGTTCGCTCAAGTCCATCGCCAGTGAGCTGGAGCCCATGTTCGCAAGCGCTCGAGGCATACTGGAGGCAGAACGTAAGAAACTGCGCGCGGAGCTTGAATCGAGCAAGCCGCTGCCAGCACAGTTGCGCACCATATCGTTCCAGTTGGCGAAGTTGCAGCAACAGAAGTCCAAGCACTAGGAGGCGCTCGCCGCAGCTCAGGACAGCCTGGAGGAGGCGAAGCGCAATGTTCAGGAGCAGGAGATGGCGATCGAGGACGTTGACCCGTCCATCACGTCCCTTACCGAGGAGCAGACGCGCCTGGCCGCGTCCAAACTTCGGGCGCCAGCATATGGCAAGTGTACCGAGGACGACGTCATCGAGGCGCTCGGCATCACTGTCAGCAAGCTAGGGGCGGTCCTCGGCACACTCGGCGACGACGGCTCGCTGGCAGCGCGTCTTGGGTGCTACGCTTGAGGAGGTCAGGGCGCTGGAGCTGTGGAGGAGGCAGGAGGAAGCCTCTGCTGCAGCGGCTGCCGCGGCTGAGGAGGAGGCAGGTGACCGTCGGCCAGGTACGCCGCCACCTCCAGGCCAGGCAGATGCAGAGAGCACCGGTCCAGACCTCCCAGATCCTGAGTCGCCCCCCGAAGATGAGCTTCGAGAGTTTCCCAGGAAGTTTTGCAACGCAGCCCAAGCGATGCCATGAGGACGTGTCCGCAGAACGAATGAGTCGATTGGGGAGTGGTACATCTCCAAGAAGCCTCGCGTGGGGCAGTAAGATCCTCATGATCATGCTGTTGCAGGTCTTCGCTTGGCTGCCGAGCTGTGCAGGCTCCAGGTCGCTAGGCATCGTTGCGGGCAGCTTTCTTGCCAACCCGTTGCTGAAGCAATGGGGCCACACGGAAGGCCGTGATATGGAGCCGTCAGCTAGGAGTGCAGGCCGAGCGGAGCGAGAGAGGGGCACGGCCCCCCATGCAGGCCAGAGCCCGTCGGGCTCGGGCCGCTCGCAGGCGCCGCCTCCTGTCAGATACGGAGGCCGGGCTCGCTCGAGTGGACAGGGCTTGAGCCGCAGGCGCAGCGCCGTCGGGGTCGGTGGCATGCAGAGCGCCAGCTGCATGTACACCCGCGGCTTCGACGGCAGGCGAGCCGGTGAGAGTTTTTTTGGGTCAGCCTCAAGTGCCCAGAGGAAAGCCAGATGTTGCGATCTTTCTCGTCATGCAACCACACTGTCGTCGCATTGCAGGGGCACCGCGCCCCACTCTCTAAGCTAGCATATACTCAGCATAGAGCCTTGGGCGCAGGTTCGCGTGGGATTTGGACGGCAGCGAGAGACAAGGGCAATCGAGATGGCACCGAGGAAGGTTTGGCTATCGTCGCTCAGGACAATATTTTGATCGCGCCCCCACCGTGATTGCAGTCAGCAGGGATGCCCGACGGCAGAACATTGGCAGCCCATGCTCTCAGGGGAGTGCCGGTTGGGATGGTACTGATTTCAGTCAACCTCTATGTTGGCGAGTCGATGTCGGAGCCCAGCTTGGGGATACCTGAAGAGATCGGCGGCTACGTAGAGGTGCTCAACCAGATCGGCATAGACTGGGTCATCACGGGTGGCTGCAGCATGGAGCGCGACGAGTTGGGTGATCTGCAGTGGCTCTACGGATGTGTAGATGCCTCAATGCAACCACCTGCCAGTACGTGCCGCCAGTCGTCACCGGATCGGAGGATGGGTTTCATCATACGAGCCGAGCTTATGTCCAGGGGGACGTTGAAACATTCCCACATC
>CAUYUJ010021431.1:98337-129223 GCA_963575745.1 Prorocentrum cordatum
TTCCAGTGAGTTTATCGCCCAGAGGTTGGCAGCATTTGCAGGAGTGTGCCGAAGGTATTTTCCACTGTGCTGCAGCTACCTGAAGCGTGCTTCCAAGCGTGACGTTTTCAACGCTATGCGAGACCATCGGTAAACAGTTGTCGCGAAGAATTTTCAAAATTAGAGGCCTCGCTGTCTATGATTGTCGACTTGGGCATGCGCTTGTGTGAGGAGAAGCCGAACACAAGCACTTTGAGGCACGGATCTGCGAAAATGGTGCGGATGCCAGCGTGGACCGGCTTCGTGATTTTTCCTCCAATGTGCGACGCGCGTAACGTGAACTTCTGGATGCCGCCTTGACATCTCGGCCTCTGACAATTAGCCGTGCTTGGTCCCGTGCTGTCTGCTCTGATCGGGTAAGCATCCGCTGACGTGCCCTTCACAGCGTCGAATCGGATTCCTCTCTGGCCTTCTCGCGCCTCCAGACGAGGCTCCCGTTGCCGTGAGTTCGGCCCCAGGGCTTCGGAGGCAGTTCGGCACGAGAAAGTCAGATTATGTGGTCCCCTCCCCCCCCGGTCGAGGGGTCGATGGGTCCCCCCCGAGGTGGCATGGGTACCACGGTTCACTGCCCTCACCCCTAACAAAAAGCAGGGAGAAGGCGGAGGAGGAGCAGCAGGTTCGAAACAACCTGGCGAAGGAGAAGGATGGAGGATGTTTAATGATGAGGGCGAGAATGAGAATGAGGATGCGGATGAGGATGTGGATGCGGATGAGGATGAGGATGACGACGACGACGACGGTGACGACGATGGTGATGATGATGATGATGATGATGATGATGATGATGATGATGATGATGATGTAGATGATAATGTTGCTGCTGCTGATGATGATGATGCTGCAGGTGATCATGACAGCGACGATGCTGATCACGATGGTGATGGTGGTGATAATGATGACGATGACGGTGGTGTTGATGATTATGATGATGGCGATGCTGACGATGGTGATTACGATGGTGACGATGATAATGAGTCTGGTTTTAAAGATGATGGTGATGCTGATGTTGATGCGGTTGCTGAAGCTGGTGGTGGCGATGGTGGTGGTGATGCTGAGAATGACGATGCCGATCTTATTATTTTCGATTCTGTTGACGATCGCGATGCTGATGTTGATGATGATGATGATGATGATGATGGTACTGATGATGATGATGCTGATGAGGATGATCGGATAGTGGTGGTGGTGATGATGAATATGTTGCTGCAGATGCTGCTGATGATGAACATGATGGTGCTGCCGATGATGGCTCTGATCATGGCGATGACGATATGACGATGACGATGATGATGCTGCCGATGCTGATGATGATGCTGATGATGTTGATGATGTGAATGATGGTGGTGGTGGTGACGATCATGTCCATGATGATGATGATAAGGTTGACGACGATGATGATGATGCTACTGATGCTGCTGATGATGGTGTTAATGATGATGGTGATTCTGCTGCTGCTGATGATGATGCAGCTGATGATTATGATGCTGATGCTGATGGTGATCGTGATGCTAGTGATGCTGCCGCCGATTGTGGTGGTGGTGTTGGCGGTGTTGATGATGCTGCTGCTGATGATGATGACTGTCATGATGTTGCTGCTGATGATGCTGCTGATGATGATAATGATGATGATGAGGATGATGATGGTGATGGTAATGATGGTGATGATGATGATGATGCCGTCGACGATGATGATGATGATGATGATGATGATGGTGATGGTGATGATGGTGATGATTGTGATGATGGTGATGCTGATGATGTTGTCGATGCTGATGATGCTGATGATGATGAAGATGATGACGATGCTGATGCTGATGCTGATGATGCTGATGATGAGGACGCTGATGATGATGATGATGATGATGATGATGATGATGATGATGATGATGATGATGACGATGCTGATGCTGATGCTGATGCTGCTGATGATGATGACGATGATGATGATGATGATGATGATGATGATGCTGATGTTGTTGATGATGATGATGATGCTGATGATGATGATGATGATGATGATGATGATGGTGGTGGTGGTGATGATGATGATGATGATGATGATGATGATGATGAGGATGATGAGGATGATGAGGATGATGAGGATGATGAGGATGATGAGGATGATGAGGATGATGATGCTGCGAATGCTGATGATAAGCTGATCATGGCGAGGAGGGGAAGGAGAAGGACGAGAAGCAGCAGCAGCAGCACCAGGAGGAGGGTTCGAATGAAGGAAGAGGCGAGGGAGGAAGATAGGGGGCAAGGGACTCGCAGAGGGGGGATCCCCGCTGCCAGGCCTCTTGGATCCTGGGCATCGTCACGGGGCTCATCCTGATCGCGGCCACGGGTGTGACATGGCCGCCACGGGGGGGGTGGGGCGAGGCGCGGATGGAGGAGCAAGAGGAGGAGGAGGAGGAGGAGGAGGAGGAGGAGGAGGAGGAGGAGGAGGGGAGGAGGAGGAGGAGGAGGTGGAGGTGAGGTGGAGGTGGAGGAGGAGGAGGAGGAGGAGGAGGAGGAGGAGGAGGAGGACTAGGTGGAGGGAGGAGAAGGGAGGAGGAGGGCGAGGAGGAGCACGAGAAGGAGGAGGAGGCGGAGGAGGAGGAGGGAGGAGGCAGAAGGGAGGAGGGAGGTGGAGGGAGTAGGGAAGGGCGAGGAAGAGGAGACGCAACGAGGAAACGAGGCTTCGCGCAGCCGTCCCGGTCGCGGACACCAGGCGGCAGACGGGGCTCCCACGGGGGCCCCGACGGGCCTCTCGGGAGGCCGACGTGTGGACCGCCCACAGCGCCACGGGGCCCTCGCCCTGGGGGACAGCTCCGTGCCGGACGGGGAGCAATGCCGCCCACGTCGCCCACGAGGGCCGAGCCGACTCTGCGCATCCAGCAGAGCACTGGGAGGCGGACCACGAGGAGGCAGCTGGGCCGCCGAGGCGGCAGCCGGCCTTCCGAGGCCCCGGCCCGCCCCGCCACACCCGGCGAGAGCGGGTCGGCGGCTTTGAGGTTCCGCAGCCGGCTCCCGGCGTGCGTGCCGTTGCCCGGGGCGCGCGGCGCCCCGGCGGTCGGGCCCCTGCGGCGTGTGGATGGTTGGGGGCGGCGATCGGGGCGAGTACAGTGGAGACCCACACCAAGAATCGAAGCACCCTGCTTGCCTCCAGGGTGCCCCAGGTTTCCTGGGTTTCGATGGTTCTGCTATGGGAAGCGTGACGTTCCCACAGCAAAAATCCATTGACGTCCTGGGGTCTCAGGATTGGGTCTCTTGTGGAAGGTTTCTCGTGGACTGGCCTCCAGCACCAGCTGGATGACTAGGACGTCCGCACGAGGTGAGAAACTTTGTAATTACGGCCCGCCCACCAACTAGAAGAGACGCCCATGGCGTCCATGGTTGGGCCGAGTCGGGTCCCGGCGGCATTCGCGCTACATATCGAGGACGTGTTCCACCCAGCCGCGGCGGACCGAAGGACACCCGAGTACCACAGCAGCACCTCAAGAGACCCACCACTGGAACCCAACGTCCTGGCTTGAGCTGGGCCGTTTCGGGCCCCGACGTGTTCACGCTACGCACTGGGGATCACGTCCACCCAGCTGAGGGAAGCCCACGTGCCACAGCACCATCTCAAGAGAACCACACCATCAATGGTACGTAATGCAAAGGGGTGCATGTTAGAACACTCGGCCACTCCCAGCCTCGGCCCCGGCAGCTCCAGCACGCAACCCTTCAGACGGTGAGCCTCCCGCTGCTGCCAAGCCCACTGGCGCAAACACCGGGTGGTTGCCGCCAGGATCTTGCGTTAGGGGAACAAGCGATGACACAAACATAACTTGGAGGTCCGCGCGGATTTCTCGAATCGGCGTTGGACACCCCCCTCCATGGCGCCCGGCGCGCGCCAGAGGCGCCGATCCGAGGAATCCGCGCGGACCTCGGAGTTTTTATGCTTATGTCATTGTTTGTTCCCCTGTGGGAAAAGCACACACAACAAAACAACTAACAACACAAACAAAAACATACACTTTTGTGTGTGTGTGTGTTTGTTTGTGTAGCGCGCCGCCGCCGATGCTCGGCAGCGCTCGGACGTGTGCATTTTTTCCTCGGCGAGGACCATCGAGGAGCATCCTTGATCATTTGGCGAAAAAACCACGCGCGAAGCCGACAAAAGCACACGGGATGGACGTCCGAGCGATGGCGAGGATGCGTATTGAGCAGGGCGACCCCCCAGCCAGCCCACTGCGAGACCACCGCTGGAACCGAGCTGCCCAGGTCCTCCAGGCATGGCGACCTGTCCAGCGCCAGCCTCGCGAAAGTGCCAGCCTCCGAGACATCGTGCTTGGAGCCTCCCGCGAACTCGATGATGGCCTCCGCCCTCACCAGGTCGAGCCCCGAACTCTGGTCACGGGGTGTGAAGGAAGAGATTACAGGCTGCCGCCGAGTTCCCCGATGTCCTTTCCGCACACACTCTGCAATTGCAGGTGCCAACACCACGCAGCCTGACAATGGTGTGCGCCACAATCGTTGCCGCAGGAGCCGCTGGGAGCAGGTTCTGGGCAGGCACAACAGGCACCGTCGGCTCCCAAACGCTAACCTTGAGCGTGCAATGGATGGTGGCCACCTTGGCGTACTGCATCTCGACCTCGAGGAGCTCCTCGTACACCTTTGGGGCGCAATGGGACTCTGCTTCCCCTCTTGCGAACCAATCGGCGCACATCTTGCTTAGGCGCAGGTTCGGGGCGAGTTTTTTCCCCACATGCTTCGTGGGGTTATGGTTTTCTTCCCTGCCGCGCCGCACCCGCGACACTCACACCTCACTCTTCCCTTCCTCCTCACAGCGCTGCTCAGCACATCTCAGCTCAGCTCAGCTCAGCTCAGCACGGCACAGCTCAGCACGGCACAGCTCAGCACAGCACAGCACAGCGCAGCACTTTCTCATTTGCATAAGTGCTGACAGCACACAAACATATTCACAGCACATATACACACAGCACACATACACACATACACTAACAGACACAGACACACATAGACACACACAGACACACATACACACATACATACACAGGCACAACAACACAGACACATACACACAGACACACAAACACACACCGACACACATGGGGTGAGTGTGGGTGGGGACGCGTGGCAGGCGTGAGTTTCTCGACACCACAGGGGGTGAGCTGTGGGTGGGGACGCTATCCGTTTCGGGCTCGCAAAGCGTGGCAGGCGTGGGGGTGGTCCCTGAGCTCGCCCGCTATCCACGACACTGTCGCAACGCCTAGCAGGCGTGGCACTTTCTCGACACCAGAGGGGGTGCGCAGGGGGTGGTCCCTGAGCGCGGCCGCTATCCACGACACTGTCGCAAAGCCTAGCAGGCGTGGCACTTTCTCGACACCAGAGGGGGTGCGCAGGGGGTTGTCCCTGAGCTCGCCCGCTATCCACGACACTGTCGCAAAGCCTAGCAGGCGTGGCACTTTCTCGACACCAGAGGGGGTGCGCAGGGGGTGGTCCCTGAGCGCGGCCGTTATCCACGACACTGTCGCAAAGCCTAGCAGGCGTGGCAGTCTCACGACGTAGGGGGTGCGCAGGGGGTGGTCCCTGAGCGCGGCCGCTATCCACGACACTGTCGCAAAGCCTAGCAGGCGTGGCACTTTCACGACTCCAGAGGGGGTGCGCAGGGGGTGGTCCCTGAGCTCGCCCGCTATCCACGACACTGTCGCAAAGCCTAACAGGCGTGGCAGTTTCACGACAGCGTAGGGGGTGCGCAGGGGGTGGTCCCTGAGCTCGGCCGCTATCCACGACACTGTCGCAAAGCCTAGCAGGCGTGGCAGTTTCACGACACCGTAGGGGGTGCGCAGGGGGTGGTCCCTGAGCTTGCCCGCTATCCGCGACACTGTCGCAAAGCCTAGCAGGCGTGGCAGTTTCACGACACCAGAGGGGGTGCGCAGGCGGTGGTCCCTGAGCGCGGCCGCTATCCACGACACTGTCGCAAAGCCTAGCAGGCGTGGCAGGGGGTGGTCCCTGAGCGCGGCCGGTATCCACGACACTGTCGCAAAACCTAACAGGCGTGGCACTTTCTCGACACCAGAGGGGGTGCGCAGGGGGTGGTCCCTGAGCGCGGCCGTTATCCACGACACTGTCGCAAAGCCTAGCAGGCGTGGCAGTCTCACGACATCGTAGGGGGTGCGCAGGGGGTGGTCCCTGAGCGCGGCCGCTATCCACGACACTGTCGCAAAGCCTAGCAGGCGTGGCACTTTCTCGACACCAGAGGGGGTGCGCAGGGGGTGGTCCCTGAGCGCGGCCGCTATCCACGACACTGTCGCAAAGCCTAGCAGGCGTGGCACTTTCTCGACACCAGAGGGGGTGCGGAGGGGGTGGTCCCTGAGCTCGCCCGCTATCCACGACACTGTCGCAAAGCCTAGCAGGCGTGGCACTTTCACGACACCGTAGGGGGTGCGCAGGGGGTGACTGTCGCAACGCCCAGCAGGCGTGGCTGTTTCACGACACCGTAGGGGGGTGCGCAGGGGGTTGTCCTTGAGCTCGCCCGCTATCCACGACACTGTCGCAAAGCCTAGCAGGCGTGGCAGTTTCATGACACCGTAGGGGGTGCGCAGGGGGTGGTCCCTGAGCGCGGCCGCTATCCACGACACTGTCGCAAAGCCTAGCAGGCGTGGCACTTTCTCGACACCAGAGGGGGCGCGCAGGGGGTGGTCCCTGCGTGCGGCCGCTATCCACGACACTGTCGCAAAGCCTAGCAGGCGTGGCACTTTCTCGACACCAGAGGGGGTGCGCAGGGGGTGGTCCCTGAGCTCAGCCGCTATCCACGACACTGTCGCAGGGCTTAGCAGGCGTGGCATTTTCCCGACACCAGAGGGGGTGCGCAGGGGGTGGTCCCTGAGCTCGGCCCGCTATCCACGACACTGGCGCAAAGCCTAGCAGGCGTGGCACTTTCTCGACACCGTAGGGGGTGCGCAGGGGGTGGTCCCTGAGCTCGCCCGCTATCCACGACACTGTCGCAAAGCCTAGCAGGCGTGGCACTTTCTCGACACCGTAGGGGGTGCGCAGGGGGTGGTCCTGAGCGCGGCCGCTATCCACGACACTGTCGCAAAGCCTAGCAGGCGTGGCACTTTCTCGACACCGTAGGGGGTGCGCAGGGGGTGGTCCCTGAGCTCGCCGCTATCCACGACACTGTCGCAAAGCCTAGCAGGCGTGGCACTTTCTCGACACCAGAGGGGGTGCGCAGGGGGTGGTCCCTGAGCTCGCCCGCTATCCACGACACTGTCGCAAAGCCTAGCAGGCGTGGCAGTTTCACGACACCGTAGGGGGTGCGCAGGGGGTGGTCCCTGAGCTCAGCCGCTATCCACGACACTGTCGCAGGGCCTAGCAGGCGTGGCACTTTCTCGACACCAGAGGGGGTGCGCACGGGGGTGGTCTCTCACCGCGGTCTCTATACGCGCCAATGTCGCAGGGCTTAGCAGGCGTGGCACTTTCTCGACTCCAGAGGGGGTGCGCAGGGGGTGGTCTCTTACCGGGGTGGTCCCTCACCGCGGCCGCTATGCACGACGGTCGTCCAGGGCAGAGCAGGCGGGGCATTTTCTCGACACCATAAAGGCTGCGCAGGGGGTGGTCCCTCACCGCGGCCGCCATGCACGACGGTCGTCCAGGGCATAGCAGGCGTGGCACTTTCTCGACACCGTAGAGGATGCGCAGGGGGTGGTTCCTCACCGCGGCCGCTGGCTGGCTCGAATCTGTCCTCGATGGAGGGTAGAAGGCTAGGAAGAGGGAGGAGGTTCAAGCAATATGGGGTTGGATGACACAGAGGGGAACATTCGCGACGAGGGCTGAGAACGCAGACTTGCGCATATATGATAACTTAAGCAAGCACATAATATTTAAATTCAGTATGTGGGGCTCCTCGGTAGCGTTTTTTTTTCCTCTCTCTCTCTCTCTCTCCGATGGTACTCCTCTAGATTCTTGCGCGCAGGGATCCACATGACGCGCTGCCTTGAGGACTGCGATCTCAGAGCTCTCCAGATCGTGGCCTGAACGACAGCAGCCGACTCCAGCTCTGCGCCCCAAGACTTCGCCTCAGACTCCAACGCTGCCAGATACGTGAAGACGTACTCCAGCATGGGGCCGAACAGCCTCACCGCCATCAGCTGCGCGTATCGCTCCGACATGCCGACCGTCCGCAGAGGCCCAGGCAGTGGCCCGCACGCAGCCCGCATGGCGACGCCTTGCCCGGAGAACTGCACCGCTGACCAGCCGCAGCGCCGTCTCCCTGGGAACGCCGCCGCCAGCCCTGACCCATTGGTGAAGACAGCGTCGCCGCACTCGCTCGGGTTCGTGCCTCAGCGCCCCCAGCGGCACACTGGCAGGCCGAGCTGTGCTGGCGGTTGAGACGGCGGAGCGCACGGCAGGCAGACACGGAGCTCGAAGTGGTCCTGGCTCGGCTCGCCCAGCGTCCGCGCTCCCATGCCCCTCGCGCAAGTGCAGGTCGCCTCGAGCCAGCTCGGCGGCGCCTCCCCTCTGGCCTCCGTCTGGCCTGCCAACTCGACCACCACCTCACCGCCAAAGGGGCGATGCCCAGGCGTGTCCGAAGCAGCCCCGCAGGCCATACAGTCTGGTGCACCTGCCATTTGGCGATCGTGCTTGGCCTGGCTGGTCCGCGGAGCTCCTGCCCAGTGCGCCCTGGGGCTCGACGCTTGCGGGCCCCCCGCGACTGGTGCGCTGGGGGGCCCCGAGCAGAGACGAAGAGCCCGGTTCCACAGCAGCGCCTGCTTTTCATTGAGCCTGAACCATATGCGCCTACCATGCCATCTTTCAATCGAACAAGCCAGCTAGCATCGCAGATCCTTCGGACTGATACTTATTATACTGAATCTCTTGTCCGGATAATCGACTGGCGCCGTCAACAAGTACATGTGCCAATTGATTCTCCACAGCGTGATGATGACCGACGAAATTTGCCTGCCGCGGCAGTCCAAGACGCCTTACCTTTCGCCACCATTTGTTGTTGAGATCTCCACCCGAACATGGTGCAGACGCCTGGGGGCCGTCCTTTGCTCCCACACCCGTGCTTCGTGCCTGCGCACTCATTCGCATGTCGCCGCATAGTCTGGGTCGAGCTACTTCGACCTCTGGGTCGCGAAGTGCGAGGTGAGTTTTGACGAGCCTGGCTTGGAACCAGCCAGCCGTCCAGCTTCCGCCCCGAGAGTCTCGAACTGCTGATCGTTGAGCCCTGCCACTCAGCGCCGTGCCCCGCACTTGGCCACGGCCCCGTTCTGCCATGAGCACCAGGACACAGCGCCGCCGATCAGTACCACTTTACTCCTGTGCGTGGTCACTGCCTGCCCTTCCCTTCCCCTGCGCAGATCATGACCACGATTCCTCACCCATCGTCTGCAGTTGAGCCCGCGAGCCCTCGGTGCTTCCTGCAGGCCGGTGGCACAGCTCGCCCAGAGGCACGTGGCCAGTTTTTTGCGCCTGGGTGATGGTGCCGAGCTCGCGATCGCCCTCCCTGAAAGTACGGTGGGGGCGTTGGTTCAGGAACGTGCACGGGAGGCCTCATACCCTGGAGGGACCCTCACTTGACGAGGGCGGCGGTGACATCCACTGCCGATCCGCGATTGGAGTTCCATTGGCTTCGAGACCCTGGATTCCTTATCGAAGGTTTCCTTATCCCACGCCCCCACCGTAGTGATTGCTGCCCAGAGATGTTGCAACCCCTTGAAATACTTTCCAGTCCACTGCGCACTGATGTCGCCCGCCAGGGCTCTGGGCGCAATCGAAGGCTATCCCGCCGATTTCCAGCAGCCTGTGCAACGGCACCGTGACCAGGAAGCACGCGTGAGGGCACCCGGCCAAAATGCACTGCTTCGTTGTGATGTTCTCGCTGACCGATCCGAACGTTGTCCGCAACCGTCGTGGCTGCCAGTACAGCTCCAGCAACATCCAGGCAAGTCTTGAGTCTATGTCCACCGCTCTCGCCTCCTCGAGAAGCGCCTGAGGCTGGGTGGTTCCGAAGAAGTTTGTTCGCAGCCATCACGACCGAACGGGTGTGCTCGCCGTGTGTCTCAGCGATCTCCCGTTCCGAGTTCAATTGGAAAGCCGAGTCCGGTGACGTGCGACTTGGCCCCAGCCCCCAGATATCTTGACTGGTGCTCCAGCACCCACTGCTTTGATATCGGTACTCTGACTCTAGACTCTAGACCACGTTCTGATGATGCTGCCCGTGAGTGTGATGAGCCTGTAGCCCCCCGCTGGCCTTGGGGGCAATCGGACCATCTCGTGCCAACAGCTCTCATCAGGCCAGGCCAACAAGGACTCGCAGCACTCGAACAGGGCCCCGAGCACGTACAGCCTGTGGTCCGAGAGCTGCGGGAGCGCTCTCAGACCGATCCTTCCTGGTCCCCTAGCTGTCCTCGTAGAGCAGGCGAAGCCGGCGCCTGCTCCGTCGTGCCTTCCGCGATGGGTGGTAAGACCGACCACGACAGGAGCAGGGTTTCGCACCGCCACCCGTTGCCGCTGCCAGGCTCCTTTGAGTGGCCATCGGCAGTGACCGCAAAGGTCGACGGGTCGCAGCGATCGCGCCTAGGATCACACCTACGGCACCACTGCGGATTGAGGCACCGACCAGGATGCTGCATCTCGAGGGACTTGTAGGCGCTCGGGACCATGGCATCGGCCCCCAAACGGGGTGGTGACCACACCGTGTGGTCAGTCGGTGTGGATTCGGGGTCACCGCACGGGTTTGGGACTCGAGCCCCTCTCCGAGGATGCCTCGGGCGACGGGGGGCCTCCAGGGTCCCAGGGCCGTGCGGTGACGGACCGTGCGGTGAGGTCTCTTGGGGGTCCCGAGGTCACCGCACGGTCTGTCACCGCACGGCCTTGGGATCCCCAGCATACACCCGCCCAAAAGGAGCCATCTCGCGATCGCGGGCTCGGCAAGGGCACGCTGCACCGGGGGGGCCCCGGCAGGCCGACCGCACCGCCCGCAGCTCCTCGAGAGCTCTGCGTCCTCGTGCGCTCTGCTCGCGCCGTTCTGGAAAAATGTCGCGCGCGAGCTCGAGCCAGGTGTCGAAGAAGAAAACACGCCATGAACATAAACTTTGGCGCTCCGCGCGGATTTCTTGGATCCGCGATGGGCCTCCCCCGGCGGCGCCTCCAGCGCCGCCCCGAGCGCGCTCCGCGCGCCAGGGAGGCGGGGTCCAGCGCGGATCCGAGGAATCGGCGCGGAGCGCCAAAGTTTATGTTTATGTCGTTTTTTATTCTCCTAAGGTCGCCTGCTTCACCGCCAAAGCCCTGTCGTTGCGCATCTTGCAGCCCTCGACGATGCTGCCGGCAATCTCCACCGTGATTGTTGCGTCCTGACGCTGCCATATCGTGCCAGAACACCGTTCCCAGTGCTGCAGCACGGTGAAACAACGTGACGGTTGCGTCCTGACAACCCTAAATCGTGCCAGAACACCACTCTTGGGACTTCAGCCACACGAGCCCTTGAAACTGCTGTAAACTTTTAAGACGAATGTGCGCGGCGCTAAAGCGAGAGCCACATTGTGCACACGGCCCGCCTTCCATCTTCGAAGTTGTACTAAAGTCTTCTGACGAATGTGCGAGGCGCTAAGGCGAGAGCGACATTTTGAATACCAGCTGCCCTCCATGATTGAAGCTTCTGTCAGCTTTTGAGGCGAATGTGCGCGGCGCTAATGCGAGAGCAACATTTTGAAAACCAACCGCCCTCCATTATTGAAATGTTGCGAACTGTTAGGGCGAATGTACGCGGCGCTAAGGCGAGAACAACATTTTGAACACGGCCCGCCCTCCATCCTTGCATCTGCTGCAAACTTGAAGCTTCAGGATTGCACATTGTAACGAAATCCCAGGCGAAACGCCCAGCCCGCCCTACCGACACGTATGGGGTATCTACAAGGAGGAGTAACCAACCAACGAACACATGAATGGAGGAGGGAGGCAGGAGGAGAAGGAGGAAGAGAAGAAGGAGGAGGGGGAGGAGGAGGAGGAGAGGAGGAGGATGATGCTGATGCTGATGCTGATGATGGTGATGATGAGGATGATGCTGATGCGGATGACGATGAAGATGATGAGGATGATAATGATGCTGCTGATGATGATGATGATGACGATGATGATGATGATGATGATGATGCTGATGATGATGATGATGATGATGATGATGATGATGATGATGATGATGATGATGATGATGATGATGATGATGATGAGATGATGAGGGGGAGGAGGAGGGAGGAGGAGGAGGAGGGAGGAGGAGAGGAGGAGGAGGAGGAGAGTGGGTGGAGCAGGCCTTCTGTCCCTTGTCCTCAAAGCGGTTACCGAGGCGGCCTCGAGTCGACGCTATAATTCCACGAGTCCGATCCGAGTCTCCTCCTCCTCCTCCTCCTCCTCCTCCTCCTCCTTCAGCACTCCCAGCAATACCCATCACCCCTCCCTCCCTGGAGCGGTGCGGTGACCCCAGTCGGTGGGTTTTGTCGGGCTTCCCGGGGCCTTGGTTTCTCAGCTCCTGGGAGGTCCGCCCGCCTCAGGAGGCGCTCCAGCAGCGGCGCCTCGCCGAGAGCGCGCCAGGGGTGCCCCCACCGCGTGGGGTGACCACAGCGTTGGGGGGGGGGGGGCTGGGCTCGGAGGGGCTCGAGGCGAGCACTTCTCGGAGGTGTGCCTCGGCTCTCGGCGGCCTTCCGGCCTCGGGATGACTCCCAGCGGCTGCGCCTCGACTCTGGACGCCCGACATGGGTACGGAAAGAGTGGGTACGATGCCCAACAGCAGTTCCTGTTCATTTTGAGCATGGCTCGCTGTCCGCGCCGCCGCGGCCTGTGTCCCCTTGAGACAGAAGGCCGCCTGCCCAACAGCGGCCGCTGTTGGTTTGGGACAACATTTGTTGTTGGGCATTGTACCCATTCTTTCAGTACCCATTTCGGGTGTCCAAATCGACGCGGGCATTCTGGGGGGGTGCCCGGATCGTCCCGCACGGCCGCTGGAGACCCGAGGTGTGGCCCGGAAACCAAGCATGCGGGGTGGCCGCGCGGTTTTTGGGCCTTGGGTCATTCTCCATGGGCCTCTCGGGCGACTGTGGCCTGCAGGGTCGCAACACCGTGCGGTGACGGTCCGTGCGGTGAGGTCTCTTGTGATGTCGGGGTCACCGCACGGTCTGTCGCCGCACCGTTTTGGGACCCCCGAGCATGTGGGAACCCTACCCCTGAGGGTCTGATCGACGCTGGGGTATCGTACGCAGCCGCTGGGCTTCACTCGGCCGCAGGCGTTCTTCAGCCTCTGAGGCCCTGGCCAGCGTTTCCAGGATCTGACGTGCAGGGGTACATGTGTGGTTGCCAAGAAAACTCTGATGAGATGACGTGACCTTGTGGGAGGCCCGTGTTTGGACGACGACGCAGAAAAACTCATGGGGGGTAAAAAGCTTCGGTGAACACAGACGAGGGCGAAGCCCTAATGGCGATGGGGGAAGGCCCTGGTGACGACGAGACAAGGCCAGTAGCCCCAAGCTGAGGAAGTAGGACCTCACTCGCCCACCAGGTGCCTTCCTTCGCCGTCGCCGTCGAGAGTGGAGGATTTAGTTCGTTTGGTGGACATCGTTGTTCCTGTCTTGTGCCTCCCAGAGGCCTCACGGGACCTCTGGAGACTTCCAGAGAGGCCTCGATGGTCTCTCTCTCTCTCTCTCTCTCTCTTCCGCTGCTCTCTCCTCCATCTTCTCCTCTCATCTCCCTTCTCCCGTCCGCCATCCTATCCTCCCTCCTCTCTCATCTTGGCCTTCGTGGTCCAATGCTTTTGTTTCGCCGCCAGGGCAGGCCTGATAGGACCAACAGCTTCATCTTCGCAGAGCCTTGCCGGGCGAGTCTCACCATTCAATGCTTCCCTCTCCTCTCCGCTCCGCTCCGCTCCGCTCCTCTCCGCTCCTCTCCTCTCCTCTCCTCTCCGCTCCTCTCCTCTCCTCTCCGCTCCTCTCCGCTCCTCTCCACTCCTCTCCTCTCCTCTCCTCTCCTCTCCTCTCCTCTCCTCTCTCCTCTCCTCTCCTCTCCTCTCCTCTCCTCTCCTCTCCTCTCCTCTCCTCTCCTCTCCTCTCCTCTCCTCTCCTCTCCTCTCTCTCTCTCTCCTCTCCTCTCTCTTCCCTCTCCTCCCTCTCCTCTCCTCTCCCTTCAAGCGACATGCTTCCCTTCTACCCTCCCTCTTCCCCACTCCGAGTCGCCTCTTCCATCCCTGCCTGCACTACCTCCGTCCTCCCCTCCCCTGCAGCCCCCCCTCTCTCGTCCACGGTGGCCTGGGCGTGGCAGGTTCGTGCTGTCGAAGCCGAAGGCTGACCATCCGAGCGAGGAGGCCTCGCCGAAGAAGCAGAAGCCCGCTCCAGGGCCAAGGACTGGGCCATCAGATGCACCGCCAGCTTTTCTTCAGAAGGTCTGTCTGAGCCTGCGGGGTCAACGCACCAGTCTCCATCATTCCATATGCCAAATGCAGAGCGAGTATGGAATCAATCGGGGTGTGAAGAGTGGAAGCCGTTTATCGCACCCATCGATAAATTTGCACCAGCTGGGCAAGCGCAGAAGAAGTGCATGAGACATGACACTGTAGCACACGTGCACATGCAAGTGGGGATCTGTGTTGTGACACGCGTTGATCATATAAAGTGTGGTTGCACGATGCCGCGATGCAAACTTCTAAAACGTCCGTTGAATTTGACTATCGACTAGACGTAAGAGTGACCTTTCGCAGGAGTGACCTTTGGTGCGGGCACAGACGGGTCCCCAGATGGCTGAAAATGAAGCAGTAGCAGCTGCTTGCGCGCCCAGGTTTGGTCCCCCCGTGGCCCCCAAAAAACCGCGCACCAAAGGTCACTCTTACCCAGTGTCACCCTTGCGTATAGCCGAGACGAGTAAGTGGTACGATCAAGGGTGGAGCTGGTCAATTGCGCGCAGAGCTTGCTTGCGGTACCAATGATCGACAACTGACTTATCACTTGCTTTGTGCGCTCCCAGGCCATTCACGCGCAGCTCGCTGCTGCGACCCGCGCCATCACAAAATGCGTGAGACTGCGAGCAAAGCGCGTGCCCGAACGACGCCCTTGGACCACTCTCTGGGACAGTTCAAAATGGATCCGTCTCAGTGGCCTCCTGGGCCGTCTTGAGGCTGTCTTGGGCCGTCTTGGCGCCCTCTTGGGGGCGTCTTGGGCCGTCTCGGGGCGACCTTGGCGGCCTCGAGGGCCGTCCAGGAGCTCCGGAAGCCAGGTCATGATGCGAACCTCTCTCGAACGCAACGGGAAAGTCCGTACCCTTTGCCTCTTGGGGCCCTCTTTTGGAGAGCTCTCCTCAGGGCCCTCTTGGGGGCGTCTCGGGGCCCTCCTGGGGCCTCTCGGGAGCGCTCGGGGGCCGCGCCGAGGCCCTCTTGGAGGCCGCCCTGGGAGGGAGCCTCTCGGGGCCGTCTCGTGGCCCGTGCTGGCGCCCCCCGGGCCTCGGGGCAGGTCGCGCGACGGGCCCCGAGAGGCGCGCGCGGGGAAGCCTCCACGTCGGGCATGCCCCTCCTGCAGGAGGCAGATGCACAGGGTTCGCTTCGATTCCTCCGATTCGATTCGATTCGATTTCGATGGATTCCGATTCCGACTCGATTCGACTTGGGATTCCGATCTGGGTTCCGACTCTTTATTGGACGCATACTAGCCTGCCGATTTCCGCCGATTCGACTTTTCCCGACTCGGCTGCCGATTTCCGCCGATCCGACTCATTTCGATCGCCGATCCGACTTGTCGATCCGATTCTGGGCTCCCCTGGATGCACCGATAGCCAGCGCGTGAGCTGGGGGCGATGTCTCCATGCCAGCTTTTGGCGAAGCTTGAGCTCTTCTTCTGGGACTTATATGTGAAAAGTCTGCTTCCAACATCCGCCAGTGGGAGGACGGGCCCGGCCTGAGGGATCTGCACGAACGAGATGGGCACGGAAAGAATGGGTACGATGCCCAACAGCAGTTCCTGTTCGTTTTGAACAGGACTCGTTGTCCGCGCCGCCGCGGCCTGTGTCCATTTGAGACAGAAGGCCGCCTGCCCAACAGCGGCCGCTGTTGGTTCGGGGCAACAGTTGCTGTTGGGCATTGTGCCCACTGTTTCCCTGCTCATTTCGGGCGTCCGAGGAGGGAGGCCCCAGGAGCTCCCGTCGGGGCCGTGGGCCCCTCGCAGGGCAGGCGCTGCGGTGCTCCTCCACGGCGCGGGGGGCGGGAGAGGACCTGTGGCGGCTGGCGGCGGCAGGAGAGGCGGGCGGCGGCCCTGGCGGCGGCGGCGGCCCTTGCAGTGGCACCCTGCCAAACAAGCGCCCTGCTTGCCTCCAGGGGTGCCCTGGGCCTCTTGGGTTTCGAGGGTCCTGCCGTGGGCGCTGTCGACGTTCCCGGGCCGAAGACCGCGACCTCGCAGCGTTCGGCCTCCAGGGGCCCTGGCCGAGCCTCGGGACGGGCAGCAGAACGACTCGGGAGCAGAAGCCGGTCCTGGGCCGTGGGTCGAGCTTTCCGGGGACGCCGCATTGGAAAAGTCACGACGTTGGGCCTCTGGGAGGGTCGGCGGCGGCAGGCGCCCGGGGCGGTGGCGGCGGCGGCGGCCGCGGCCCATGCCGCCCGCCGCTGGCTTCGCGGGCCCCCTCCGCCTTTCGCTCCGCCTGGCCGCGGCGGTCGCCTCCGCTGCGGTTTGAGGGCTGCGTGCCACTGGCACGGCCACGGAGGCAAGGCCACGGGCTTTTCGCCCAGCGCGCCCACCCCTTCTGCAGCTGCAGCCTGAGGGCGCTCCGCTTCGTGCCTCGGGGCACGGTTGCTATCATCTCGGCCCCTGTCAACGCAGGTGATCTTGATGGCCCTTTGTGCGAGTCCTGCGTGTCTCTCTCGTGGAGGTCTCGGGCCTACCCTGGGGCTGCATTCAAGCTCCCCTCGATCGCCCACGGGGCCCTCTTGGGGGGCACGTTGTAGCCATTGTCAGCTTTCGAGCAGCCTCGGGGAATCATTCCAGGGTCTGCGCTGGAGGAGGAGCGCGATTACCTGGGGGCCGCCATTGGCGTTAAATCGGGCACGTCCCTCTACAGGGGGAACATTCAAAAATAGTCACAAAAATAGCCTGGGGACTTTTTTTTTGGGGGGGTGGGGGGTATTTTTGGTATATTTTTTATTTTTCGTTCCAATAGCAGCTGTAGGAGGACACGCCCGACCTAACATTGGCGTGCCAGCCAGGATCTGGCCTCCCTGGAGCAGCCCTGCGACTTCACGGCCGCTAGGCCGTGCGCGGGCTTTCCTGGAGATGCCTCTGGGGGCCTCTGCTCCAAGAGGCCCACTCCGGGCCTCTGCTCGGGATCTCGGGGGTGCCCGCCCTCGCTGCGCCTGGCAGGCCCACGGCACGCGTGGCGCACCAGGCGTACCTGGCGCACTGCGCGCTTGGCACACCAGGAGGAGGAGGAGGAGGAGGAGGAGGAGGAGGAGGAGGAGGAGGAGGAGGAGGAGGAGGAGGAGGAGGAGGAGGAGGAGGAGGAGGAGGAGGAGGAGGAGGAGGAGGAGGAGGACGACGACGACGACGACGACGACGACGACGACGACGACGACGACGACGACGACGACGACGAGGACGATGTCGAGGACGACCTCGAGGGCGAGGGAGAGAGCGAGGCAGAGACCAGGACAAGGACGATGTCGAGGGCGGTGTCGAGGACGATCCTCCGCCACGCCCGGAGCGCCGCGCCTGGCGCGCACGGCGCGCGCGGAGCGCCCGGCGGGCGTGGCGCGCCCAGCGGGCGTGGTGCTCCGAGCACCTGCGGGACAGTCGCGCCCCCCGCGTCGCGCGCCTCGGCCAGAGCGGCGGCCCTGCCCTCCGAGGGGGCGGCGCGGGGGCGCGAGGGGTGCGGAGAGAAGCGCGCGCCGTGCACCGCGGGCGACGTTGGGCGGCTTGGGGGCCTCTGGTCACCAGAGGTCCCCAAGCCGTTCTCCTTGTCTCCGTTTCCGTTTTTTTTCCGTCGTTTCTAGAGGTCCAGAGGCCACCTCTGCCGTTTTCTCATCGTTCTCATTGCCGTTTTTTCACCGTTTTCGGTTGCCGTTTTCTTACCGTTTTCATTTTCAAGAGGCACCTTTTCGAAAACAGTAAAAAACCGGCCCTGCTGTTTCCGGGGCCCACTAAGCTCTGGTGCACGTGGTACGCGTGGAGCATCTGCAGCAGTCGGCGCGCCTGGCGCCTGCGGCGCGCCCGACGCAGTCTGTCGCCGCTCGTTTGCGTGGGCGTCGTCCGTCCTGGTCGTCCAGGTCTGTCCCCCGTGCCAGGTCCTGAGTCTTGAGTGCCACTTGGAGCGTTCCAAAAATCGCCTTGCCTTCGAGGATCGAAGGAGTTGTCATCTCTTCCGCCGCGGAAGGCGGCGGAAGGGCGGCGGAAGGGCGGCGGAAGTGAAGCGCGGCCGCCTCCGCCAGCGGAAGCCGGCGGAAGGCCGGCGGAGGGCCAGCGGAAGTAAAAAGCGTTTTTTGGGTTCAGGGTTTCCGGAATCCGCCACTTGGCGCAAGCTCCGCGGAAGGCTGGCGGAAACAACGGCGGATCGTCTTCCACCAGAAGCCAGCGGAGAAGAGGCGTCAGCACGTGTGGGCTCGGGGCCCCCGGAGTCGGCCGCTCACCTGCCGGTTTCCGTGTGGTGATCTGTTTCTTATTCATTGTTTTGCCGATCGGCGCGGGCCCTCGCGCTCTCTCCCCCCCGCCTGGAGTAGATCTTGGCTGTTTTTGGCGCCTGTTTCGAGCAGGTGGAGTCTCCCCCACAGGGCGCACTGTTGCAAACAGTCGCATTGAGCAGAGATCCAGAGCCAGACCCCCCGCCCTCCCCCCCCTCCCCGCCCAATGTCGAAACGCCGAATAAGAAAACGCTCACGTGGGATCTGGCCCCCGCCCCCTCCCTCATCCCCCTCAATTTAGAATATTATTTTTGGGAGGCTGATTCCATTATCTGCGCTGGTATCTCCGTGGTTGAAAGCAGACCTAATCCGGCGCAGCCCCGCTCAATCCCGTCTAGCCCAGCCTCATCGGTCCGTCTTGATGGTACCTTCATGGGGCACCGTAGCCCTTACGAAGACCTCCCAGGAGTTGCTTTCTCACCCCCTCTCCTCCTCGCCGTTTCTGCCTCTGTCCCTTTCCCTCTTCATCCCCCCGCCCTCAGCGGGCGAAGAAGGGCAGGAGGTATTTTTTCCCGCCGTCGTGGACGCCTGCCCCTCCCTCCTGGCGGCTGAAAGTTTATGCCCTTGCGGTGCTGCGTGGGGGTAGATAGAAGCTTTGCAGCTGCCCGGGGGCAGGCGTTCCCGACGGCGGACACGGCCCCCCTCCGCCGAGCCCTGTGGGGCGGGGCCGGCGGGCGCCTGGCACAAGGAGTCTTCGCCGTCTCTCTCTCTGAGCGCGCTTCTGCGCCTGCCCAAAACGCTCCCAGACGTTCCCCCCTCCTCCTCCTTTTCCTCACCCTTCTCCTCCTCCTCCTCCTCCTCCTCCTCCTCCTCTTCCTCCTCCTCCTCCTCCTCCTCCTCCTCCTCCTCCTCCTCCTCCTCCTCCTCCTCCTCCTCCTCCTCCCCCATACCTCCCCCTCCCCCTTGAACCCGCTCCTCTCCCTCCCCCATCTCGCTGGTGCCCGCAGCGAGGAAGAAGGAGAAGGCGAGCTTGCCGACGCCGTCAGCGCCAGCGCCGGCGCCGCTCCCGGAGCAGGCAACCGCCGCCGCCTGATGCGGGCTGGGGGTGCGCCGGCTGTGAGGCAGGTTCGCGCCGCGTCGACGCTGCGGCGACCCCGGCGCGGATGCACAAAGTTGAGCGTCTCCAGCGGCCCATGATCGTTCGGCATCGAGCGACCCGAGCTTTTTTCGGAAAGCCACGCCCGTTGAAGGTTGAATGGCCCTCGCGGTGTCAGAAACCGACGCCCACGTCGGCACGACGCGGCAGTGGCCGTATCCTCAACCCGTGGAATCCCCGCCAAGATTCCGTGGTGCCGCGAACAACAGTCAGGCCACTCCTAGCAACGGAGTGAGTGGCTCCTGGCGCAGGCTGGGGGCCGCGGGCGGCGCGCCAGCGCTCACCCCGTAACCGTGGCTGCGGGTCTTTGCCCGACCGCAGCGTCTACAGAGCTGCTCTACGGGGAGTGGCATCCGGAATAGGGGCCAAAGTGCTCCACAACGCAATTCAGTCACCGTGGTCAGGCGACGCACCGTACCGAGTTCGGGCCGTGCCAATTGCGTTGGTCGCTGGGCCCTAAGACCACCCTTGTGGCACCACACCTGATTGCTGGTCTGTGCGTCTGGGCATGATTGCTGGCCTCCGTCGGAGGCCTGGGCATGACTGCGGGCACTGGGCCTGGGCATGATGGTCAATGTTGCTGATTGGTTTCCGTGGGCCAGGTCGGGCCACTCGCGGCGAGTTTCCCGCTCGAAGTTTTAAAAGTGCTCTGTTGAAGTGGGCTGCTCAACGTCCGCGTCACGGCCCCTAAACGCTCCTGGACGTGCATCGGTACCGCATGTTCGCAGGCCCATTTCATGTTGGTCAAGTGGGGTGCCCGTTTTCACCTCCCTTTCACACGCGCCACCACCACCCTGTGGCTTCTCACACGCTTCCTCACGCAGCTGGACCCTTGAGCTGCCGAGTGTCTCCCTGCCCGCGGGGTTCCGGTGACCTCTTTGTCGGGTGGGCTCACGCCCTACCACCTGACTAGGTTTTCACCTCTTTCTGTGCGCCTTGCGCTCTTCTTAGGCACTCTCTCTTCCCAGGCGCTTGCAGCTAACTTTAAGTCAGGCGCTTGCCGCTAACTTCACGTCGCACCTGTCCTGAGCAGGCCACAACTGCGCGCTGCGTGTGTGTTACCCTCCTTGGGGCGCGCATCAATCAATTCGGGCACGTGTGAGTTCATATCATCAGACACTGTACATCTCACTCAACAAGTTATTTGCAAGCAACAGTCATGACGGCATTTTTGTTGACAGATCTCGAACTCGGGGATCGGGTGCCTGGGTCCTCCAGTCCCTTCCCCCTCAGGTCGGCTCCAAGGCACCACGGGTGGCGACATTTCAGGGGCAACGTCGAAGGGGGACTGGGCTCAGGGGGAGATGCATCGATCCCCAACCGTCCATCCGTCGCTGATAATTGGTGGCCTGATAGCCAACCCCTCTGGGGAGCGTCAGGATTCGCTATCAGGAGCCTGTCGCCGATTTATCGGCGATGGATCGCCAATGCCAGGTCGATGTTTCCCCCCCTGAGCCGGTCCCCTCCTACGGTACGCACCTCAAATCATTGCCAGCAGGTGCTCCACGGACGTTTCTTATCCCCCTATGACCCTTGTCTGGGACACCTCCAGATCGACGAATCATGTGCACAAGTGTATATATACATTTATATATACACACACGTATGTATATATGAAAACCCGTCGGGGGCGTTTTTTCCTGTTACCCGTATAGGGACCGCGCGTCTTGGGCGTGACAGCGAGGCGTTGGCGAGTGGAGCTGAGTGTTGAGAATTCGTTTCTTCACTGGCTAGCGAGTCCAAACATCGTGAAACGGTCCCAATAGGAGGAGGAGGTGGAGGAGGAGGAGGAGCAGGAGGAGGAGGAGGAGGAAGAGGAGGAGGAGGAGGAGGAGGAGGAGGAAGAGGAAGAGGAAGAGGAGGAAGGGGAGGAGGATTCGTCCTCCTCCTCTTCCTCCTCTTTGTCCTCCTCCTCCTCCTCCTCCTCTTCCTCGCCCGCGGTGGCCTCTGGGCGTCGCCGGGGGTCCTCTGGAGGCCCCCGCAAGGAGGCCCCCAGGGACCTCCTGGAGGCCCGAAGACGTCCCAGACATGGACAAACACATCCCTAAATCTCCATCATCGATCCTCGAACGTGGATCCCTGAGCCTCATTGCTCGAGCCTCCTCCCCTTTCTCGCCCGCCCCCCCCCCGCTTCGAGGTCAGCGCAGCTGCGGCCGACGAGGGCGAGACGCCACTTGCCGACGACGAAACGCCAGCCACCAAAGCGAAGAAGAAAAAGAAAAAAAAGGTGAAGAAAGGCGACGAGGAGGATCCTGCTTTTGCCTTCAGCGAGGAGTAAGGACGAGGACGAGGGCAGAGATTGAAGTTTTCGGCTGTTCTTGGGATCCTGGGGGCCCCTAGTGCCCTAGTGACCACTGCTGGACGCGGCTCGAACAACTTGTCAGTGCATCTTCCAGGAAGGGGTCCACGGACAGGCTTTTCAGCGAAAGAAGATGTGCCACCCCCAGCACCTTCCATCTCGAAGTTTGCTCCCAAGTTTAGGTGTTTTTTTTGCAGGCCCGCTTCGACGGGAGGGGCCATGACATATCACAGTCGGGAGGGAGCATTGGTCGACTACACGAAAGAGTGCCCCTTCGCGGGAGTGACCTTTGATGCGGGCTCATGGGGTCCCCCGATCGCCGAACGCGATGCGATGGTGGCGTCTTGCGCGCTTGTGTTTGGACCCCTCGCCCCCCTCCCCCTCCCCCCAAAAAAAACGCCGCGCTTCAGACCCGAACCAGGGTCGGAGGCGTGGCGCTGCGATGGGATGAGTCCCGCCCCCCTCTCCCCTCCTGCCTCCGGCCTCGCCTCCCTCCCCTCCCCACTCCTCCTCCCCCCTTAGTCTGCCGAGACGGTGGCTTTGCTGCTGTCCGAAAGACGTAGTCAGGAGCAGTCCGCACGTTGTTCGACCGCGTCCCGACCGACCACTCTCACCCAGGGCCACTCCTGCGCGTAGCCGACTTGGTCCCGGGAACTGTTCGGGAGCTCCGATCTGCACGAACGAAATGGGTACGGAAAGAATGGGTACAATGCCCAACAGCAGTCCCTGTTCATTTTGAACAGGACTCGCTGTCCGCGCCGCCGCGGCCTGTGTCCATTTGAAACAGAAGGCCGCCTGCCCAACAGCGGCCGCTGTTGGTTTGGGACAATATTTGTTGTTAGGCATTGTGCCCAGTTTTTTCCGTACCCATTTCGGGCGTCCAAAGTGTAGCCGACTTGGTCCCGGGAAATTGTTCGGGAGTTCCGAGGGCCCACGCCAGGGACAAGAACAACACGCGGCGTCCTCGAGGGCGCGAAGTTATTCGCGCTTCGCGCTTCGCGGCTCGGCTCCGCTTCCTCTTCATCCTCCTCTTCTCCCAGTGCGAGGCGGCGCGAGAGCGCGAAGTGATTCGCACTGCGCGCTTCGCGCAGCGCGCAGCGCGAAGCGCGAAGTTGGGAGCCCTTGGGGAGCGACTCGGGATGAGGAGCTGGTCCCCGGGAGTGGGTCCAGAGCGCTGGGCGCCCGCGCGAGAAGGTCAACGACGCCGGGAGGTAGGGCTGGGGGCGTCACCACGGCACCCGGGGGCCGACCTCGAGGAGAGGGAAACTGCCAAGCGGGAGATCGGGTGGCGCGGCATCCTCGAGACAGCGGTTCCCGGATGCAGAGACCCGATGCTACTTTTTTCCTCAACACGGGGCCCCCCAAAGTCCCGACCCTTTCCCCAGAGCTGGCTTTGCACCAGCAGGTTTTCGATGGTCGCCAGGGCCTGGCGAGGGCCGCAAGGGGCCTGGCGAGGGAGCCCTTGGAACAGCGCGCGGCGTCAGACGTCAGAGGCCCGAGCTGCCCCGGGCGTCTCGGCGGGCGGATCCTCCTCTCCCCGCCCCCCCTCGGGGCTGCCTCCCCGGGGCCGGCCCCCCCTCCGCGCCCTTCGCTGCACGGCTCTGACGTCCCGGAGTTCCCTACGTCCCTCCCGCCTCCTCCTCCTCCGCCTCCTCCTCCTCCTCCTCCTCCTCCTTCTCCTCCTCCTCCTCCTCCTCCTCCCTCCTCCTCCTCCTCCTCCTCCTCCTCCTCCTCCTCCTCCTCCTCCTCCTCTTCCTCCTCCTCCTAAGCTCCTCCTCCTAATGCTCCTCCTCCTCCTCCTCCTCCTCCTCCCTCCTCCTCTCCAGTTACTGCTCCTCGGCTTTCCCTCATTTCCCCTCGGCCAGTTCCGGCTCCTGCTCTTCGTCCCCCCCCCCCCCCTCTCTTTCCCCCTCCCCCCCCTTGCTGCTCTCTCTCTCCTCCTCCTCCTCCTCCTCCGTCTCCTCCTCTTCCTCACCGTTCTCCTGCTCCTCCTCCTTCCCCCCTCCTCCCCACCTCCCCTCTGCCCTCTCGTTCCCCAGGTGCCCCCCTGCGCCCTCCTCCCCTCTCCTCGTGGCCCTGCCACCCTCACTCCTCTCTGCTCCGCCCTCCCTTCATCTACCTCCCTCTTCTTCTCTCCCTTTTTCCTTCTGTCTCCTCCTTCGCCAGAGCCCCCCCCCTCCGCCCCGCATAACATGCGCAGATGTAAGCCTGGAGCATGCGCATAACAGACAATCGAAACAACCTTCGCCACGAATCGTAGTCTGCTACCGGACACCCGCAAGTTGCGCTTGTTGTGTACTGCGCAGGCAGTAGTGTAGAAGCCAGGAGATGCTGTACAACGGTGCCTCCAACAGTGCTGGGCGTAACGCCAGTTTGACCCTTGGCCACTCAACGTACAACCTCATTCTTCCTCACCCCTCTCTCATCCCGCAGCCCCTTTCGCCTCCTCACCGCCCCCCGCGCTCCTCCTCCTCCTCGCCCCCCGCCACCTCCGCTCAGCGCGCCCGCAGAGAGAGTGCGAGCCAGGGGTGCCAGGGCGGGTCGCCGTCGGGGCAGAGAACCCCCCCTGGCGACGAGGCCCCCTGTGTCCGACGTGACTGCCACACGAGCGATGCCTGACTCGCGCGTTCCATTCAGTCAACCCGCGTGATGAAGATGGGCATCCTTGCGAAGGGTACCGTCGCATCCTTGCCTCCTCGGTCCATCCCTGGCCACTTTCGTCGGCCCCGCCCCGCTCGAGAAGCTTCGACATGGGCGTCCAAGCGCTTGCATGCTTCTCGCGCATGCTTATGACACGGGTTGCTAGTGTGACTCACGCTCTCCACGTCGGCAACAGCCGCTTCAGCTGTCGCCTTCTCCTGGGGTCAAATGTCGACCCCCAGGGCCATCATCTCGGCATCGCTCGGACGTGTGTTTTTTTTCCTCGGCGAGGACCATCGAGGAGCATCCTTGATCATTTGGCGAAAAAACCACGCACGAAACCGAAAAAAGCACACGGAATGGACGTCCGAGCGATGGCGAGTCATGGGGTGCGCACCAGCCGCACTTCCGAGCCATGTCCGGCCGCGGCGACGAGGGCGCCCCAGGAGCCCCCCCCCCCAACGGCGAGAGCGTCCCGATCCTCGGAGCTCGATGTGGCTGGCAGCCTCGGCCTCGCCCCCCTTCCTCCTCCGCTCGAGGAGGAGGAGTGGAGTGGAGCAATCGGACGTAGTCCGTTCGGAACCCAGAGATGCCAGGGGGGCCATCCAGTATTTCTCGGAGGGCCGTGGGGGGCGACATCCCACGGCCCACCGCGACAGGCCCCCCTGGCCTCACAATTTACTCGGAGGCAGCTCCCGCCGCGTAGGAACCGATCGCGGCTTCGGCTGCCGAAACGTGCAAAGCCTCTAGCACTGACTTGCTGGGACCCGATCTGGACGGGTGGAGGCCTCGCCTGATCCTGCTGAGGTTCTCGAGGCCTTTGCCAGTGGGTCCCAGGGCCCTGCGCTCTCCCACTTGGTGGGAGAGAGGGCACGGCAAAAGTAGGCTTTTAACCTGGTGCGTGGCCGTGTGGCCGCACTTAACACAGAAAAACAATTGCCACTTGGGGATGGTGGCCAAAGTGTGGGAGGGGTGGATCAACTTGCCACTGATCACGCGGGGACCCCTCGACCACAACACCTCTCCACACGCAGCGAACTCGGGAAGGGGGCAAGGCGGCACACACTCTGTGGCGGCAGCTGGAATAACGTGGCAAGCGTCAACGATGATGAGGCAGGCAGGGCATCTCCATTTGTCTGCACACCGCTCGAATTTGTGCTGAGAAGCCGCGATCGCGGTCTGCAACTGAGAGCGCGGGGCTGCCTCCTGGTTGGATTGCCTCTCTGGCCACTGTCCTCGAGGCTCTGAATTCTTGCCTAAAGAACGTAGAATCAGTCGTGCCCTCTGTCGGACGATGGCTGCAATAGCGTCGTATTCATCGGTCCTGGGGACGGGCGGGAGGGCAAGGGTGGCCGACTTGTGGGCCGCGCTTCCCGCGAGCTCGTCGGCATGCTGGTTGCCGAGAGCCAGAAATTTTTGGAAACCATGCAACGTGAGGGGATCGGCGTGAGATGGGGTCCAGAGCACCGTGACCGAAGAGCAGCCGCCAGATCGATCCTGCACGAGGTGCCGAATTCTCAGCCAGAGATCCCCATTCTTATTCTTGCCTCTGAGGCTGCCAGGTCTGAGACATCTGCCATTCTGCCAGCCGCGCTGCAGGGCTAGGTGATCAGTAACAAACGTGAAATCCTGCTGGCACGTCTCCAGTGCCAGGCAAAACGCATGCAATTCGCCTCTTGGGACGGTCTGGCGGGGGCCTGGGAGGGGGGCGAGGAGGCCCGCGTGGAGGGTCCAGGAGGCCGAGGGAGGGTCCCATCGGAGGGCCGCGAGGCCAGAACCAACACGGCGTCGCCTGACGTCGTCGGAAAAGGCGCCGCCAGACCCGTCGCCAAAAAGAAACAACTCGCCCTCAGCGTTACGAGCTCCTTCCCACGACGGCAACCCCTCCCGCACCGCACCAACAAACTCCCACCCGTCCCTCCCAGTCAATGGCTCGAACGCGGGCGTAGTGAGAGCGACAGAGGGGATGCCACGGAGCCACAGGGCAGGGTCAGCATTGGCCCCCGCCACGGCTCGCGGTAGTAACTTGTCACTGGCCTCAAACTCAGGTCCCACATTCGCCTCGCACTGCCACATTCGGTGAAACAAGGTTTCAGGAACTCCTGCGCTGCATCGGTCGCAGTTCTTGTCGATCTGGTAGCCCGCGTTGTGGAGGCGGTCTCTGGTCCATTGTCCACCACTGATGACGGTGTTGTTGAGGGCCCAGTCGCTGAAATCACCGTTTGCGAGGAGCCTCCTTTGTTCAATGCGGATGGTGACCATGTCCGCACCTCCAGCCAGCGTGTCACCATGGTCATGCGTAGCGGCCTGGGTCCAGAGGAGCCTGTGCAAATCCTCGCTGAGGTCCTGCAATACTGTGTGGATGTCGGCGTCGAGGAGGTCAGGGTCGTCGGCAGGGGGGAGGTTCCACTCCTCGATGTAGCCGTCCTTCGTGCGTCTCCACGTGGTAGCTGAGGTCGGGTCCCAGCTGGCCTCCAGCAGGGTCGCGATGGCCGCGCCAGTGGGCCCCTTGACCCTGCGCCACAGCTTGGGGCCTGCGGCGAGCAAGGTGGTCTTGATCCTTGGCCATGCTCTGATGATCCTGGCGTGCGTGCTCGGGTGGCGTATCCAGTGCTGCAGCCAAGCCTCGATGAATTCGAACCTTAGGGAAACTCCTGGGTCCATGCCGTCGAAGGTGGCGCCGAGGAGGGAGGTGAGGCATCGGCCCGCTGCTGCTCCCGTGGCCGCAATAGCGGCCTGACGCCGCCATCGTAGTAGAGCGTGCCGAGCGAGGCCGTGCACCTGATGACCGAAAACTCCTTCGGGGAGAGCGCCAGTACGCCACAGTCCTGCTGAGATTCGAGCCTGCTGAGCAGTGCTCCGTAGTCGGTGTATCTTGCGAAACCTAGCTGCGGCTGAGCTCTGTCGCTTCCTGGCTTTGGCTTGTACCCGTCGAGTAGCCGCAGCCGCGTCAACTCCGAGGTCGACGGCCGTGGCGGTCGCAGTGACTGGGATGTCGTACTGCCGCAACTTCTTGGCTAGCGATTTGCGGACCTTGGGGGTGGAGCCTATGAGGACCGTCTTGTCAGAGATAGGCAGCTCGAGCTCCTTCAGACCGTCGCAGAGCGTCTTGGCGGCACGGGGGAGGTGCTTCTGCAGTGTGCGTAGGACTCCTTCGACTCGGAGGACAGTGTCGTCTACGAAGGTCCACATCTGGGCAAGCTCTGCCTGAGCTTGGGCTTGCCGTAGAATAGGAAGTAATCTGAGTCGTGCCAAGGTCGTGCCGTGCGGGGAGCCTGCGATGATGCCTTTGGAGGCGAAGATAGGCATACTCACCCATTGTCGACTGCGCAAGAATTTGGGCGCCAGGTATAGCTGTACTTCCAGTGGTAGAATGATGGGGGGAAAGCCGCAGTTGAGGCCGACCATAATGAGGTTGGCGAGCTTGATATTGTCGTAGAACTTCTGGATGTCTAATAGCAATGTGGCTGACTGTATGCCAAGTGCTGAAGCTGTCTCGTCTAACAAGGCCCTGTGTAGGGCGGCCTGGAGAGCTGAGGAACCTTTGATGGCTGTAGTCCAGAAGTCGTCCAGGCCTTGGGTCCAGGATGTAGATGCAGTCGATCTGATGCGAGACCAGAGTCTGGCCATGTGAGGTAGCATGCCGAGGACCCTTTCGCCTCCAGACTTCTTGGCTGCGAGGGCTGCAATAGTGCCTGAGATTTGTAGTGGCCAGATGCCTGCATGCTCTACTGCGTTGAGGATACCCGCATAGGCTTCGACTGCTGGTTCTGGTAGTCGATGGAGGTCGCGAGGTCCAAGGGCGTCAACTCCATGTGCTTTACTGGGTGGCATGCGGCCGTGAAAGCGGTTTACGGTTTCGGCTGTGATGGGCTCGAGTGGTTGGCGGGCGGCTGCTGCCTTGGCCTTTGACAGCGCCTGTAGGATGTCGTCGGGGGTCTCGGTGGCCTGCCATACTTGTTGCCATTGTTGCTTCTTGCTGTCCATGATAACGGTGGGGTCGGCAATGGTCTGGTTGGTCGTGTAGGCCTCGATGTGACGTACGGGCGCAGGCTTGACATGGGCGTGTAGTACTCCAGGGCGGTGTTTCCATTGCTTGGCGAGCCAAGCACCGTAAGCCCTCTTGGACTTAGCGAGGGCTGCGGAGAGCGCTCTGGAGGCCCAAGTAGCGGTAATAGTGACCAAGTCGTCGGTGTCCTCATTGTCCAAGTGCGGGGCCCAGACGAGTGCAAACCAGCGGAAAATGGTGTCCTCGTCCTTGTCGAACTGGAGGTCGTGGAAGTGAGTGTTGAAGTGGTCCGCGCGCTGCTGGATGATGGAGGCCTGCTGCTGCATGAGCGCTGCGTGCTTGGGCTTGTCGTGAAGCGCAGCGTAGCGCTTGATGAGGGTGAGCGTGATTGCCCACCATTCCGACTGGGGGTCATGTACGTGTACGCGGCCTGGGGCGGCGGCCGTCTTCTTCCAAGACAATTGGTAGCCTTGGGCTCGGCCTGTGAATGCTGCGGCTTCCTTGGGGTCGATCTGGTGGTGGCTGATGATGGTGTTCTCGAGCGCCGTGACCCATTTGGCGTACTTGAGGTTGAGGTCGTCGGCGTCGTGCACCCAGTGGGTGTACACGAAGTGCGCGTGAGGCTGCTTACAACGTGTGGGTGCAGCTTGCTGCCATTGTTCCTCCCAGAGGTCGCTCGGGATAGCGTACGGGATAGGCTCCTGTGCTGCTGGCTCGTCTTGTGGCTGGAGTTGTGCTGCTGCTTGTTGGAGTTCAGGAGGTAGATCGCGTAGGCGTGCTGCTCGAGCTTCTTCGAGCTTCTGCTGTTTTGCGCTTCTTGATGGCGGTCTTGCTGTTGGGGTCTGGTGGGATCCTGGGTCTGTCCACTATGGGGAATGCCCTAGGGGTATGGATCGACTGATACCACCAGGGGTCTGCGCTGCCTGCTCGAACTTCAAGGCCCACGTGGGTGGCCCAGGGGACGGTGGGGCATTGGCGAATGGAGAACGTGTGCTCGATGCCAGTCTTGACCAATGCGAAGTCGAGCGTGAGTCCCTGGCCCTTGTCGCACGTGGCGGATCCAGGCGCTCGCACGATGGTAGCATTCCATTTGGCGGGCCACTCTGTTGCTGCGAGCTGCTCAGGTGTCATATTCCAATCGGCCAGGATGATCCACGGGTCAGTGAGCATAGTAACGAAGGCTCCCAGCGAGAGTAACTTATCGTGCACTGTACCCTCGATCTGCCTGTGGGGTTCCAGATGCGCTGCGGGCAGGGGGCACCACTGGGCGGCGGGGTGGGGCACCCGGAGCGGGCCGTGGCTGAGGGGCGCGGGTGCGATGCGGGAGGGAAGAAGACCATAACCCCGCTACAATCGGGGCGCTGAAGAAGGAACCCTTTTCGTTTGGGAGGGGCTCAATGTTCCTTACTTGTTTTGCAGCTCGCCTTTGGTTTTCCTCGGGTCTTCGATCGGAATTCGAAGCTTAACTTATGGAAAAAAGGAGCCTCGTTCCTTATTTAGGTTTCCTTAGGTCAACGCAACGACTGTAAGCATGTGGGGAACAAAACAGCTGCTCTCAGTCCGTGACGCAGTTGCAAACGTCGCGGTGCATCTGCGCAGCGCTTCGAAGCATACCCCTTTTTCATCCTTGAAGCAATGCGCGCGGCGCTCGGGCGAGAGCACGATTTTGAAAATTACCTGTGCTCCATCCGTGAAACTGTCGCAGGCTTCTAAGACGAATGTGCGCGGCGCTAACGCGACGTCCACATTTTGTGAAAACGACCCCAATAACCCGTGACGTTCTTGCGAATTCCAAGCTTCACGATTAGACACGATGGGGAAGTCTTAACCGAAACGCCCGACCAATCCCACCGACGCGTCTGGGGTGGCGACAGGGAGGAGTCCTTCGTAGGGACAGACAGAGGGGGGAGGGAGAGCAGGCAGGACTCCGAGTGTGTGGGAAAAAAGCACACTGTGGGAAAACACACACACACACACATACACGGTGGGAAACACACACACACACGCACACACACACACACACGCACGCACGCACGCACGCACGCACGCACGCACGCACGCACGCACGCACGCACGCACGCACGCACGCACGCACGCACGCACGCACGCACGCAC
>CAUYUJ010021432.1:0-17500 GCA_963575745.1 Prorocentrum cordatum
ATCCCAGAACGAGAAAGCAAAGGGGAGGTGTGGGAGGTGGGAGGGGGCTCTGCACTACCTCCAGCAGCGTCGTATGGGATTGCAGTGCGGCCTTCTCGGCCGAGAGCCTTGGGAGGCACGGAGGTCCTGTGTTGAACTCCATGCGCGTGATGTAGCCCATCACGTGCCAGATTCGTCGCTCCGAGTCCCCACCACATCCCCCCTCCTCGCTCCACCCACATCCGACGATCCCAGAACGAGAAAGCAAAGGGGAGGTGTGGGAGGTGGGAGGGGGCTCTGCACTACCTCCAGCAGCGTCGTATGGGATTGCAGCGCGGCCTTCTCGGCCGAGAGCCTTGGGAGGCACGGAGGTCCTGTGTTGAACTCCATGCGCGTGATGTAGCCCATCACGTGCCAGATTCGTCGCTCCACGTCCCCACCGCGCCCCCCCTCCTCGCTCCACCCACGTCCGACGATCCCAGAACGAGAAAGCAAAGGGGAGGTGTGGGAGGTGGGAGGGGGCTCTGCACTACCTCCAGCAGCGTCGTATGGGATTGCAGTGCGGCCTTCTCGGCCGAGAGCCTTGGGAGGCACGGAGGTCCTGTGTTGAACTCCATGCGCGTGATGTAGCCCATCACGTGCCAGATTCGTCGCTCCGAGTCCCCACCACATCCCCCCTCCTCGCTCCACCCACATCCGACGATCCCAGAAACGAGAAAGCAAAGGGCAAGTGGGAGGTGGGAGGGGGCTCTGCACTACCTCCAGCAGCGTCGTATGGGGATTGCGGCGGTCCTTCTCGGCGAGAGCACCTTTGGGAGGCCTACGGAAGTCCTGTGTTGAACTCCATGCGCGTGATGTACCCATCACGTGCCAGATCGTCGCTCCGAGTCCCCACCTCATCCCCCTCCATCTGCTCCCCCACATCCGACGATCCCAGAACGAGGAAAGCAAAGGGGAGTGTGGGAGGTGGGAGGGGGCTCTGCACTACCTCCAGCAGCAGTAGATGGGATTGCAGGCGCGGCCGTCTCGGCCGAGAGCCTTGGGAAGTCACGAGGTTCTCTGTTTTGAACTCCATCGCGTGATGTAGCCCAGTCACGTGCCAGATTCGTCCGCTCCGAGGTCACACCACATCCCCCTCCTTCGCTACCACCACATTCCGGACCCCGATCCCAGAACGAGAAAGCAAAGGGGAGGTGTGGGAGGTGGGAGGGGGCTCTGCACTACCTCCAGCAGCGTCGTATGGGATTGCAGCGCGGCCTTCTCGGCCGAGAGCCTTGGGAGGCACGGAGGTCCTGTGTTGAACTCCAGGGCGCGTGATGTACCCCATCACTGTGCCAATTCGACGCTCCGAGTCCCACCACAATCCCCCCGATCCTCGCTTCACCACATCCGACGATCCCAGAACGAGAAAGCAAAGGGGAGGTGTGGGAGGTGGGAGGGGGCTCTGCACTACCTCCAGCAGCGTCGTATGGGATTGCAGCGCGGCCTTCTCGGCCGAGAGCCTTGGGAGGCACGGAGGTCCTGTGTTGAACTCCATGCGCGTGATGTAGCCCATCACGTGCCAGATTCGTCGCTCCGAGTCCCCACCACATCCCCCCTCCTCGCTCCACTCACATCCGACGATCCCAGAACGAGAAAGCAAAGGGGAGGTGTGTGGGAGGTGGGAGGGGGCTCTGCACTACCTCCAGCAGCGTCGTATGGGATTGCAGCGCGGCCTTCTCGGCCGAGAGCCTTGGGAGGCACGGAGGTCCTGTGTTGAACTCCATGCGCGTGATGTAGCCCATCACGTGCCAGATTTTCGCGCTCCGAGTCCTCCACCACATCCACACTCACTCGCTCCACTCACATCCGATCGATCCAGAACGAGAAAAAGCAAAGGGGAGGTGGTGTGGGAGTGGTAGGGGGCTCTGCACTACCTTCCAGCAGCGATCGTATGGATATGCAGCGCGGCCTCTCGGCCGAGAGCCTGGGAGGCAACGGAGGTCCTGTGTTGAACTCCATGCGCGTGATGTAGCCCATCACGTGCCAGATTCGTCGCTCCGAGTCCCCACCACATCCCCCCTCCTCGCTCCACCCACATCCGACGATCCCAGAACGAGAAAGCAAAGGGGAGGTGTGGGAGGTGGGAGGGGCTCTGCACTACCTCCAGCAGCGTCGTATGGGATTGCAGCGCGGCCCTTCCTCGGCCGAGAGCCTTGGGAGGCACGGAGGTCCTGTGTTGAACTCCATGCGCGTGATGTAGCCCATCACGTGCCAGATTCGTCGCTCCGAGTCCCCACCACATCCCCCCTCCTCGCTCCACCCACATCCGACGATCCCAGAACGAGAAAGCAAAGGGGAGGTGTGGGAGGTGGGAGGGGGCTCTGCACTACCTCCAGCAGCTTCGTATGGGATTGCAGCGCGGCCTTCTCGGCCGAGAGCCTTGGGAGGCACGGAGGTCCTGTGTTGAACTCCATGCGCGTGATGTAGCCCATCATTCGCTTCATGATGAAAAAAACGGGGCGACCTAGCCAGAGTCCCCTGGCCTGGTCCGAAAGAATGCTAAGTGTGCAGCTCGTGGCTTGGCTTCTGCAGCGGGCAGTCGCGAGGGCCTAAAGAGGTGATACGCGGACTCTGAATGAGACGAGGCGCCCACAGCCCCCAACTCTCAGGGTCTCTCCGAAGCGCCTCTGGTGACATCTGAAACTCCCCGACTCAGAGGCCGCGGCCGTTAGGCCTTGGCCGAGAAGGGGTCCCGAGGAGCCCGACAGGACAGAGAAACAAAGAAGGGGGCGCGGGAAAGCTGAGTAGCTCACTCGCCATAATGGTAGCTAGGTGAGTGGTCGGTGTAGGTGGGGGCTATGCGCTGGGCACATCGCCCCCACCGCCTTCACAGAAGCCGAGGCCGAAGCCTTCTAGGCCACTGGAGATACTCATCACAGAACCACCATCCGTGTAATGCAAATAAACAAGCGTACATGGTGATACTCCAGAAAGTGTAGAAGGAGGGGTAGCCGCTGTCGAAAGTGGTGAAGGTCATCCGCACGCTAAAAAAATCAGGGGCAATGCAATTCAAGAAACTCCGATCAGGAACCATCCAGGAGAGAATACGCCGTCGGGAACCTGCCTCGTCGTAGATAGAAATAGTTGCCACTGTCCAAGAACATGCGTCATATGCCGGAGCCGATACTCCCCATTCGAAAATGCGTGATGATCTCCACAAAAATCGGATCTTGAGGCGGCGACCACCAACCCGTTGGATGACTGGAATCTGTGGTTCTTTCCTGCCGAATACGCTCACGGAGTGCTGCCGTGTGATCTTCCCACACTACTTCTTTCGGCCTCCCTTTGCCTCCCTCGAGGCTTCGTCCTGTCCAATAGCTTCTGCGCCAGAATCTCCAGGTGCCCCCTGAGGGGGGCCGCTCCCCATTTAGCCTTGCCCTCGAGCTCCTCCAGCAAGTTGATCGTGGCGTTTTCGGTCTCCAACTTGCTGTGCGATATCTCGTCCGTTCAGCGGCTGCTGGCACGTAGATGGTGTCTGCGATGGAGAGCTGGATCCTCGTGTACTTGTCGTTGTAGCACTTCCTGTGCCTGAGGGGCCTGACCATGAACTCGAGCTCTTTTTTGAGGCCACCGACACAAACTTCTTGTAGGGCGCGTCGACTATCAAAAGCGACTGCGGCTTGTTGGTCTGCAGTGCTACCGTCAGCGTGGATCATGATCCCCCCATCCGTCGTCGTGTAGTCGGGCTCGCGTGCCAGAGCGTATTGTGCCGAGCTAGGAGCGTGCCGATAGAAGAGGAAAGGCTCGATTCCCTTCAAATGGTGAGGAAAGGCCCAAGCTGGGTTAGAATGTCCTGCCATCTCCCCCGTCGTCGGCCTGAGAGCTACAGGTCCCGAGTGAGTTTCGATCTGGAAGGCCCCCTGTATTGCCAGTAGATCCACGATTCTTTCGTTGAAGCCCTGCGCCGTCGACGGTCTGATGTCGTTGCCGCCGCCGCGAGTGAACTTCAACCACTGCTCCCCGCCCAAGAGAATCAGCCACAACTCTGAAGAAATTGACCACTGTGGTGTCGCCCTTCGCTTGGGCGAACGTCGTGGTTGAATGGTGATGCCCGTCAGGTCGTCCTGCGCCTGACCCCAGTCCGCAGACTGCATCGCACCATACTTCTGCTGGTCCGTGTGCGTGGGCTCGTCCCCCTCGTGGGTGTCGTCGAAACGAACCTCCATCTCCCGTGTGAGGTCGTATGCTTGGGCACCCAAACCACCTTCCGTAACTGGCTTCCTCAAATACTGCTTTACATACATCGTGCGCCTCCCAATTCTCATCCCTCGCCACGATGTAGCGTCGATGACGAGGTCCCCGTCCCTTGCGAGACAAGCACTTCACAAGGCGCTGCACCGTAGCATGACCGTGCAAGTCCCGAAGACGCTGGTGCCCGAGACGTGCCGCTAGTCCCTCTTCTTCTGCTGCCAAGATGCCCGCGTCCTGGTCCTCCTCCTCTGTGTGGGTGTCGTATACCCTCGTGAGCTCCCCTTCGCATCTGTCCTCTGTGCTGTGCCCCTGCCCGTCGTTTAGGTCCACCCCGATGATCGGCGTACCTCTTGCCCCGACGCCCTCCCCCAGAGAGCGGGTCCAAGAAGTCATCTCCTGCACAGTAGACCGATGTCCTGAATCTGCTGCTTGGCGTCGGCATGCCCCAGGGGCAAAAACTGCACTCGTATTCAGGAATTCTTCCGATATCTCCATGGCCCTGGTGGGCCCCGTAAAAGACATGAGGTTGTACGTAGCGGGAAGAGCAGCGCCATGCTCCCTCTCGGATATGAGAAAGTAAAAAAGCCAGAACGATCACGGCGGGTAGCCACCGTCTTGGCGACGCTGGCGGCGCTACTCTCCTCTCAACAGGGGCAGAGAGGGCCCCAGGCGAGATCAAAAGAAACATTCCACTGCGATCCAATACGATGTACCCCTGACATGTACAGTAGCCGCGTGAGTGTGTGTTGCTGGTTGGCCGAAACGGGAGGAGGAGGAGGAGGAGGAGGAGAAGGAGGAGGAGAAGGGAATTGGCCCCGCCGCTCAATCCATTCCTCACACCCTTCCTTTACGATCGGGATGCCGGAAGGGTAGGCGTCCTCCTCTCCTCATCCTCCCAATCTCCTGAAAGGGTGCTCTCAAAAAGAAAGCAATTTCTAATTGTGCCGTCGCATCATGGAGCAAGATTTCCAAAGGTAAGCACCCGAAGTTGGTTCAAGCACCCAGCAGTTGGCAGACCGCTGGGTCTTGTTTCGGTTATGTAAAGTTCCCCCGAGTCTGCCCGAGGGGGCCGCGCCGGGGCAGCGGTGAATGGAATGCGGTCGAACAATAAAAGACCTGTGTCAACCCAAGACGCATCAACGATGCTGCAGTAAACCTTCATTCCAAGTTCACTGTTCATCGGTCCTTACATTCTCCTTGCGGGAAGTGCCCCATGGGAAGATAACCCGTCTGAGAATCTTCAATCGTTCCTAAATATTATTCGTGGGACCTCAACGCCGTGACTCACTGTGGCTGTTGCGTCTTAAACCGCAAGCCGTGCCAGAACACAGCTCTTGGATGATAATACCGCGAATAAGCATGATCGCTGCGTCCTCACAATCCTACCCGTACCAAAACACCGTTCAAGGTATCTCAACCCTATGAGCCCTTGAAGTTGTCACAAACTTCTAGGACGAATGCGCGCGGCGCTAAGGCGATAGCCACACGGACCGCCCTCCATCTTTGAAGCGGCCGCAAGCGTTTAGGACGAATGTGCGCGGCGTTGAGACAAGAGCAAAACATTGAAAGCGGACCGCCCTCCATCTTTGAAGTTGTTGCAAATTTGAAAAACGAATGCGTTCGGCGTCAAGTGAGAGCCACATGTTGAAAGCCACCCGCCCTCCATGCTCGAAGCTTCTGCAAACTTTTACGGTCGGACCGAGGTATAAGATCAAGGTCGGTTCGGGGAGGGTGCCTGAATTAGTGTGCTTCGTGTTCGTTGGATGTTCTTGTGCATCCTGGGGAGGCTACCTTTGGATGTTCTTTGTTAATTGGCCGGCGGAGGGTCTCATGTTTTTGAAAGATGCGATTTTGTCCTCAGCCCAGCTGTAAGAATACTGTGCGCGGCGTTCAAGCGAGAGCGACATTTCGAAAACCACCCGCCCTCCATATTCGAAGTTGCTGTGGCATTTCAAGCTTCGCGGTCATACGTCGCACCGACAAGCCTGGGGGCGCGACAGGGAGGACGTATTCCCCAATGTGTGTGTGTGTTTGCTTGCATGCGGGTTGTCCAATTATTGTTCTCAGGAGCTGGGCCTGGTTGTCGGCCTGTCGGCTATGTTGTCGCTCGCCGCCCCGTCGCCACCCGTCGTTTGTGCCTGACTGCCGGTCCGGCGGCTACGTGGTTGCCGTGGCCGCCCCGTGGCCGCCTCGTCGCCGCCCGGCATCCGGGCTTGATTGTCGGTGTTGCGGCGTCGCCGTCGCCCCGTCGCCGCTGCGTCGCGGCCCCGCGCAATTGCACCATAAAAGCCACACCACATGGATTGCACCACATATTTGTCGTAGCAAAAGAATTAGGGTCTACCACCCACCCGAGGCCGGGACGATCGATCCCCATAGGGATGTTTCATTTACACGTAATTCTTCTCCATCGTTCATGCGAGTTCGGAAGTCAAAGCACCCAGGTCGTATTCGCCACCCGTACCATCTTCGGCAACATAAACACTATGCGCGCACACTCGTCTATTTACCGAAAACATCGACACCATCGTGTTTCGCAGGGGTTTCAAAACCGAACAGCATCGCTACAATCATCATCGTGTCTGCCGTTGTCAACGGCGCGATGACACCGCGCCCGCCCGAGTCACCGACTCACACTGAAGTGCCCGCTCGTCAGCGCGGCCTACGAGACGCTCTGGGCACCCCCCAGCTGCGCCACCGCGGCCGCGTCGGTCGCGCCAGACTAGCTGACCGCTCTGCGCGCGAGCCTGCGCGCGCTAGCGCGGCTGCAGCGACGCGCAAGCCAGCGCCAAGAAGTCATCGCAATCGCCGCCGCATGGGTTTTGCAAACGAAACTGCGGGTGGACGGGTGGGTGGGATGATTGAGCGAGCAGCGCAGTTGACAACTTCAAGTTCGGAATGGTGAGTTGCACCATGAAAATTGCACCACGTAGCTTGCGCATATACAACACAGCAATCGCACCGTGTACACATACATATATATATATATAGATTGCATCACATCGATTGCGCAACGTAGATCGCACAACATATCGAATAGCCTTCGGCCACACCGTGCCTAGGTTGCGGGTCAGAGTTCTCAGGGGTGATTCGTGGGGTCTCTTCGGAGTTGGGGCCTCTTTGCGAGCCAGTGGGGGGCCCCTTGAGGGCCTCTTCGGGCCTCTTGGGGGCGTCTTGGGTCCTGCTGAGGGCCTCTTGGGAGCTTCTTGGGACCTCCCGGGGGCCCATCAGGGCCCCTCGCGGCCGAAGGCTCGGGTCCCCATTTGGGCCCCCTTTGGGAGCCGTTTTCGGTGCCTCTTGGACCGTTTTGGGTCCTCTGGGGCCGTTTGGTGCTTTATTGGAGGCCTCTTGGGCCGTCTTGGAGCGATTTTTGGTGCCCTTCGGGCTCTTTGGGGATGTCGGAGAGCCGAAGAGGCGAGAATGCTACAATTTTCAACAACAAAAGGAAAATCAATAATGTTGGCCTCGTGGGGCCCTCTTGGGAGGCCTCGCGGGGGCTTCTTAGGGCGTCTCGGAGGCCTCTTGGACCGTCTGGGGGCCATCTTGTGCATCCTGGAGTGATCGTTCGGCGATTCGGGGCTCTCTTTTTGGACCGTTTGGAGAGCCGCATTGGCCCATCATAGGGCATTCTTGGGCCCGAAACGCTCACGCGACAAGACGCAGGAAGGCCCAGGAGATTTGTGATGTTGGGTCCCGGCCCATTAAAACTCATCATGGATGCTTAACGAAAAAGGAAAAGACCTGAAGACGCATCAATTTCGTGCCAAGCGGCACGTTGGCTGATATTTCCGAACACACGATGCACCGCATACTTTGCACAGCCTCTCTCGCACAGCCGATATGGCACAACATAGACTGCACAACAAGGATCGCACCACATAGAGTGTACCACATATAGCGAACCGAATATACACTAAACCACACAGATTGCACCCCATGTGTTGCCCCACATAGTTTGCACAACGCAAATTGCTCGAAACTCGGCGTTTGGGCTCGACGCTAGCTAACATCCAGAGTAAATAAGGGATTGGTATTAAAAGAAGGAGGACGAGGAGAAAGAGGAGGAAACATAGGAAGAGAAGGAGGAGCAGCAGCAGGAAGGACGAGAGCGGTGCTACGTGCTGCAGCGGGGGGACGTCGTGCGCGAAGGGCCAAAGGCGGAGGGACGAGAGGCGGGACAGACGAGGGGTAGGGACAAGCTAGGTGCGCCCGCGCCAGATCTGACATCATACCTCTCCGACCCATCCGCTCCCATGGCGCTGATTGTTGCTCTGTCCGCTGGTGCGTGTTATCGCGGACCAGGGCTTCCAAAAAGGACCCTCTCGTGTCATGCGCAACCAGATCAAGGGAATCGTGTACATTGCACGAGGAGGAGGAGGAGGAGGAGGAGGAGGAGGAGGAGGAGGAGGAGGAGGAGGAGGAGGCGGCAGATGGGAGGGAAAGGAAGAGGAGGAGTAAGGATGAGGGCGAGGAGGGCCAGCAGTAGCAGGAGCTGGAGCAGGAGGACAACGGGAAGGCGGAGCAGGGGAAGGACGGGGGCGTCAACGACGAGGAAGGACTCTGATCCAGAAAAAGTGGCCCGCGCGGGGGCGAGAGGAGCGCCAGTCTGAACGACGGGAGCAAAGCGCCGATCCTAAAGTGAGGGCCGCGCTGCAGCGGCAGCACCACTTTGAAGGGCCGAGGGCGACTGGACTGTAAGCCAAGAGGGGGGTCTCAACTGATAAAGTCTTGTGCGTAGACAGCCTTACGCGAAGGGGAGGGGGGGGAAGAGGGAAAAGAGGGGAGGAGGAGGAGGAGGAGGAGGAGGAGGAGGATTACCAAGCGCGCTATAGGCTTAAAGGGTACCTAAACCCATCTTTAAGGATGAGGCGGCCACATCCTCAAAGTTGGAGGTACTGCCGAAAACCATCGGCCACCTGCTGAAACCAAGGCTGCCAAACCCCACTTATAGCTTTCGGCCGTACCTCGGGATAGGGTGCCTATCCGTCAGGAATAGTTGCTCGAATTTCCACCCCTCATTCCCGGACTCGGAAGATCCGAAATACAACAATTACGTATGCTTCCGAACGGCCCACGGACACAGCGGACACACCAATGTCCATATCTTCGTTCGTCCTCTAAATGTGTGCCGACCAAGCAAACCAGCTGATCAGAGCTAAAGTCAATTGGCTTGCGCGAAACAGGGCCGACCACCTCCGTCCGCAGTGTGGTGGCTTCAGCTCCGTTCATCCCGTCCCTCACCACGTGCGCCAGCTCCCACCCTTCCCATATCGCTTGGCGAAGCGTGAGCACAGGCAGCAGAGTATCATAAAACATAGGGTCAGCCTCCCTATCGCACGGGAGGAAGAAGATTCTAGACTTTCCCGAGGTCGTATCTGCGAGCGAAGAAACAATGTCAGCAAGCGCAGACTCCAAATAGATCAGAAGATTGAAATGACTTGGATAGGAGTGGATTGAAGTAGACCAGACTCGAGTAGACTGGACTGGATTGTGGTGGATGATATTCCACTGCACTCCTCCACTCTACTATACCCGACTCTATTATACCATCTGCCCTATTCTGCTCTGCTCTGCTCTTCTCGACCCTACTCCTACCCTGCCCTACCCTACCATAGTATACTCAATTCCTACTCCACTCTACTTTAACATAGCCTCTTATAATGTAGTCTACTCTGCTCGACTCTACTCTATCGTACACACTACTGTACTCAGCTCTTCTCTACTTTACTATACCCAATCCTGTCTCCACCTACTCTACTCTACTCTACTCTACCCTTACTCCGACCCTACTCCTACTCTACTCCTATTATCTACTCTACTCTGCTGTACTCGATCATGTTCTACTCTACTGGACTCTGTTCTGTTCTACTGTGCACATAGACTATTCTCTACTCCGATCTACTCTACTCTACTCTACTCTACTCTTCTTTCGATGTCGGCGATTGTTGGGCGATTGTTGGGACACCCTTGGAACAGCCACAGGAAGCAATCGAAATACCATAGGAAACTATGCGGATACAGAGGAAGCCAAGTGGACAGCAGAGGAAACCATGCAGATGCATAGGCAGCTATGCGGATAGCAGAGGACGCCATGCGGATACAGAGGCATCCACGCGGATAGGTTTGACGATTGTTCCGCGATGTCTGGGGCGCCGTTGAAATAGCCACATGGTGCCATTGCAATAGCAGAGGAAGCCATGCGGGTAGCAGAGGAAGCCCTACCTACTATACAGAGAGACATGTGGATAGCAGAGGAAACCGTGCGTATACAGAGGAAGCCATGCGGATAGGTTGACGATCGCAAGCGCAAAGTAGGGCGGACCAGTGGTCCAGGTTTCGATGCACCAAGTTGGGACTCGCATAAACAAGCCAATTTCAAGAGCATGTGCCACGTGAGGTCTCTGGGGGGGCGGCCCCGGAGGATCACTGAGTTTCGGCGTGTTAGTCCCCGAGTGGTGGCGGCGTGACCTCGGTGACACACGTTACGCAAGTTTGCTGCATGACATGATGTACGTAGCTGTCTTGGTCCTCCTCTTCCCATCCTCCACAGCCCGACTCGGGTGCGGCGGCCTTGCTCTTGTCATGACTCGGCACAGGTTGCACCAGCACAGTGCGGGCAGGCTTGGCTTCAATCCGAGGGGGTTGTCGGTCACGTGGTGTGTCGTGCTGTCTCAAAGCGGCAGGGGGTGCGTCGTGTTCCGAGGGGTGCACGGCCGCCAGGCGGGTGCTGGCGGGCCCCAGTCCGTGCAGCCATCAGGGGTCTTGACCCTTGCCCGCGGTTGTCCATGGTCACGCGCTTCCTGAGGCCGTGGCTGTGCATGCGTGTTCGGGGTCGTTATGCGGCGCAGCTCATGGTCGCACAGCTCTGATTGAGACTGCGGTCATGCAGGGCGCCCATGGTGGCCATGCACCGCCGCCTTCATCGTCACTGTGATCTGAGTGGGCCGGCTTGCGGCTCAACACTTGCGACACAACGCACCACAGCTTGGCGACGAGAAACGCCTAACAATGTGTCTGACCGTCGCCAGGTTAAACGTCTACCCCCCCCGTTACACGCATCCCATATGTCGGGTGGGCCTCCAAGCCCGCACGGGCCACTCTGGTTGCCAAACGCTCCGGTGCCCCACAACGCATCGGCCCCGCACGACGAAGGGTTCCCACAGTCTGCCCAAGACCCCGCCCACAGGCAGAGTCGGTCCCCGGGTCCCCTTCATGCTCGACAGCCTTCGCACCGACGCGCTTCCTGAGTCTACGGGCAGCCTCATCCCTCGTTCGCCGTTCGCCGCACGATACCCGAGACTTCATCCACGTACACGCCAAGGTCGACGACGCGATAGCCTCCTGCTGCTCCTCCGTCGCCTGAGCGAATTCACGGGTGGCACGTGTCACAGACAGGTAGACATGCAGGCAGGCAGGCAGGCAGGCAGGCAGACAGGGTGGAGAGGCGGAGGGGGAAAGGGGGAGAGGGAGGAGGAGGAATAGGGACAGGGCGAGGGAGGAAGAGGAGAAGGGGGAGGAAGAGGAGGAGGAGGAGGAGAAGGAGGAGGAAGAGCAGGAGGAGCAGGAGGAGGAGGAGGAGGGAGGAGGGAGGAGGAGGAGGAGGAGGAGACTTGAAGGAAAGGGAGGAGGAGCAGCAGGCAGCAGGAGAAGCGCATCCAGCCCCCCCCCCGCCGGCCGCAGGAGCTGGTGACGATCAGGGGCGCGGTCGGGAAGAGCAGCCGCAGAGACTTGATCGAGATGATATTCTCGCACCTCGACAGCGACAACGCGGGCAGCCTCAGTGCGGACGAGATGTACGACTTTGTGGTGATGGCGGGCGCCCGCGAGAGCAAGGAGAGTTTCCTCCCGAGCTACGCGGGCGCGTGCCAGAGGTGCTCTCCTCCTCCTGCTCCTCCTCCTCCTCCTCCTCCTCCTCCTCCTCCTCCTGTTCCTGTTCCTGTTCCTGTTCCTGTTCCTCCTCCTCCAGCCGCTTCAGCGGTCAAAACCATCTCACCCACACGCGGCTGCTGTATACGTCAGGGGTACACCATACGGTTCGCAGCGGAATGCTAGTGTCTCGTTTCTGGGGCTCTGTCCGCCCATGATGAGAGGAGGGGCTGGGCCGCGACGGCCGCCAGGACGGTGGCTCCTCGCCGTGGCCATCCTGGCGCTCTACACTTTCGACGTGATGGCATCGCGCGGCCCGCCCTCTCCTCCACCTCAGCGCTTCCGCATGCTCACACACCTACAACCCGATATCCTTGACAGGGCCGACGAGGACTCGCGAGATGTCACACGAATTCGTAAACATGATCGCATTCCTACTTCAATGGACAGGCCGACAACAACCGTCCGAGTCGAACCACAGCTTTCTGCACTGGTCCCACTGGGAGCTTTCCATCGGCTGGACCCGAGCTTCCAACAAGAGCGGTGGCATGAGTATTTGTCTACATCATAAGCGACTACCTCGTAATTTCTTTCGGCGTATCTGTACACCCCCAGCGCGATTCGCAGGACGGTGCAGGGCAGTGCGACTGAAATCGAGCACATCGGACCTCCTTCTCATCGTACTCTACTTTCCTGTGCAATAGTCATGCCGCTCTCCGAGGGCGAGCTGCAGGACCACAGTGCAGGCCATGATCGCCTGGACCCGTTCACTGGTGGAGGGCGTCGGGGCAAAATGCACCCCCATCATCGGCACAGACTTCAACGACAAACTTGGCTTGTCGGACGATGACATTTACGAGGGCGAGCTCACGATTGGCATCGACCCGAACACGGAGGAAACCGACCTGGTCATCGGCACGATCGCAGCGGAGGAGGAGGGGTTCGCGGGAAGATTGTGGCACCAGTGTTTCAGAGATTTGCGTATGGCAGCAGACAGTACCTTTTACGCCGCAGGCGACACTTATGGGGGGGCAGGCAGCTACAGTTCACGCACCGATTTTACCCATGTGCCTCAAGGTCTGCTTCCACACATCTTCAACTGCAAGACGCCCCCAGGGGCCGGCCATAGGCTGCAGGCTATCAACAGTCTGGACATTCGCGACCACAGACCGCTGTATCTTGATTTCTTCTACACCTTCGAGGCTACAGCGCACCGACGACACACGCGGGACTACGACCGCACCATGGGCATGCTTCGCGGCGAGGAGCTTGGTCAGAACGCAGTGGAGGTGTTCCACCAATCTACCTTGGACATCGAGGAAGAAAATTGGATCCGACTATGCAGTCGTCCAACTACGGACGCATTGTGGAACACTGTGCAGTCGCAGATTACCCAGGCCGCTCAGCAGGAATTTGACTCACGATTTGGAGAAGCAGGAATCTACCTCGGAGGCCGAGCGGTCCCGCGTTTTGGATAAACATCGCGAGATCAGGAACACAGTGGCCGTGGCAGACTTCCTGCGCGGCGGAGCCGACCACCCTAAGCGAGAGGACATCGAGCTTAGCATGGCGCGCACCACCTGTCGGATTCGGCAAGTTTCACGAGAGCTCACCAAGGAACGCAATGCCTCCATCACGGCTGCCCTGGACGACGCATGGGCCCGACATGACCACGCCACTGTTCAGCGCATGGAGAGGCGACTGGCCCGAAAGGGCCGAGGCCCTCGCAACAGACGGTACGTCGTGGTGCGGGAGGAAGACTGCGAGGCGACCGAGACCAAGGAATACTTGACGAGACCAGCGATGGAGGGTGGCTTGGGAGCACACGAGTGCGACCTGAAACCGGAGATGGCTTCACGCTTCGACCAGCTGCACGAGGGCGGCGAGACGCACAGCGCCGACCAGCAGAGATGCGACGCGATGCAGATCGCGGACATCGGCCAAGCGCCCGAAGACCTTCTTGGCATCATTACTCAGCTTCGTCGATCTCCCATCAGAGATATGGTTGATTCTACTCGTTGAAGATCACCAGGCCGAATTTACTCGAGGAGGCTTGAGCGATGATTCCAGGCAGGCCACGTCGCGGGGCTTCAACGAGCGCCTCCAAGATGTACTGGCCTTCCTCCGACGCACTACTACGACTCCGCTGCTGTTCGACACCCCCCCCCGCGCGGGCCTCGACAAACGCGCGGAGAAGACAGGCCCTGCAGGGCAACGCTGGATGCGCTTCTTCTGCCCGATCGGCAAGGCCTGCAACGCCTACCTCTGGCATCGAGGGCGCAAACATCGGCTTCGTCTTCCTCGTTGCTGACGTGGGTTCGCCGGGCATCGGCGTCGCGAGGGCGACGTCGCGGCGCGCGGCTGCGTTCCCTGGTGCCTTCAGCGCCGGGGCCTTAACGGAGATGCGACCAGCGCGTTCGCCACTGTAAAAACCGCGACGATCCTAGACACCCTCGAGGACCTGCACGATCCATGGGGACTTCAGATCCCAGCATGCCAGGACCATCCACGGGGCCTTCCAGATTGAAACCCAGTCGGGACCAATCGCTCTACGACCCGCGACGGGGGGGACGATGGGGCATCCAAATCCAGTTCGGGCCTCCCCGCGCGATTGCAAGAAGGGGGTATGAGCCATTCCTGACCTATCGGAACCGAACCAGCTCAGCCAAGTATGCCACGGCACACGAGCCCGACGATACGACGGCAGACGCATGCATCATGGCTTACGCCGACGATATCACGAAGTGCGTCATCCCAGGCTTTGGGCCCCCAACTCTCCCAAGAGGAGGAGAAGCATCCCACCTACTCTCGCTCGCTCCATCTAGCAGCAGGAAACTATTCACTCGCTTGGGGGAGGTGGGAGTACGACTGGATGGCGATAAACGAGCTACTCTTGCAAAACTCTTCGGGGGGGGCAGCGTTGGGCAGCGCCGACTTCTCCACGGGGGCTCCCTTCAGTGCCCAGGCCAGCGCGGCCGCTGCCTGAGGATCCTGGTTGGATGGCTAGCAACGTCGGGCTCTTTACAGGTAGAACGAGCCAAGCGACTACATGCGGGCAGGTCGGGTTTCGGCTTCATTTCTTTCCTCTTGGTCTACGACGCGAACGCCAGCATCGAGCGCATGTCCATCGTCGCTTTCGCACAGTCTGCTCTGCTCTCAGGCATGGAAGGACGCGCGCCCGATGCCGCCTGCTCCTCGGCCTCGGACCAGATTATTCCACGGGCACTTCGCAGGGGGCTAGGTATCCGAGGTCTCGCTGAGCACGATAGCGGGGAGCTACGTCGTCGGTGGGCACATCGGCTCTTATGTTTTCTGGCGCATCCTTCCGACCGCGCGAGAAATCCAGGTTAGACGATTGAAATGGTACCAGAGTTGGGCTCGATTCCCGATTTGTCCTCGTCAAGTGAGAGCAGCAATTCTAGGCGGGACGGGGGGCGACGACTCGATCGACGCGAACTGGCACCTCACCCCAACGCGAACCCCTGGGCCAAACAACTACACGCCGACCTTAGATTCGCGCACGAATCCTCGGAAGAATTTCAGGACCTCGTCCCGCCCGACTTTCCTTTGCTACGCCTCCTATATTGCGACGACTATTCGAAATGGGTGGACATCGATTTCAAGGTTATTTGCGCTAGCTCTTTCTGGACCTCGATCCGGCCCCCGACGGAGACGACTAGGCACGACGACGCCGAGGAGGAGATGGAGGGAGAGGTAGTGGGGGACGACGCCCCACGACCATGCGAATGCAAGATGAGGAACGAAGACGGTCGGGCCCGTGGGAAGCGTTTCGGCACTATGAGGAGTCCCCCTCTACATGCAGGGCGGGCCCATCGAGTTAGAAACGAGGCGTTCCTTCTCACGATTGTCAACCAGTGCTCCAGGTGCCTACAAACCCTCAGCTCTCGAGAAAACGCTCAGAGGCATGTCGTGCGTTCGCATCAGAGAAACGCCTGCCACCGCGGCCAGGGACGGGGTCGGCCGACGGGTCAACAGGAGCCAACGGTGCCGAGGGCGCGCCGGCTCACATGGAGGCGAAGCAGCTCGGGCCGATGGCCGAGGAGGCCGAGGACGCCCTTCAGTGGGCAGAAGGCGTGCTACGAGCCAAAGACGCGCAGGTAGCACTGGTGATCCTCTTCGAACTGTCATGCCAACACACTCAGCAGCTTCGGGATCTGGCGGCCTCGGAGCGGATCTCGATCACCATGCCCACCGACTCGGACGCGGCGAAATCATGGCGCGAGGCAGGGTGCCCATGCGCGGAGGCAGCGCAGACGGCAGCAATCAAGCCCAATCTCGGGCCACCTCATTTGCACATCTCGCGCGCCGTGTTCAAGTGCCTCTCGGATTCGGCTCAGGCCCAGACGGATCGCCCCCAGCGCCACATCGTTCGTGTCGGGGGCAGCCGTGCAGGAGCTCGGTCTCATGGTCCGTCACGCTCGTCTCATGAATTGATACAACGATCAGCGCGCGCGAGTTCAGTTCTCGATCGCTGACCAGCTTCGCGCACCAGCAACGGAGGGTCAGGAGGAGATCGCGCACAGCAAACTCGAGATAGATAACGCCATAATTCATCTGCCTGACTCCATGGGGGCAAGGCGAAGCGGGGGGTGGCCCCACAAGGGCACCTCGAAGCTCTACCACAGAAGCTGTTGGACAAGGCGAAACCCAAGCAGGAGGGCAAAGGAGGCGGCCGCAAGAAGTGAGTTGGGGGACCAGGCTGGCGGCACTTCAAGGGCGAATTCGGAGCAAAGAATCTCAACGTCCATCATCGGTATGATTTGGGAAGGTCAATTTTGTTCCATGGAGATGCCTGCTCTGGAAGGGGGGCACATCCGCGACCCGAACGATACCAAGACATGGGAGAAGGACAGCACACCGACGGACGATGACTCATCCTTGGCTCGGTTTGACGACAGCCCATGATGAAGCCATTACTCGTCGCAGTCTCGACTTTTTCACGATCCCTCTCGTGATCGACTTCTGCTTGAGCATCCCAGCTTCTGCACACTACTACGCGATGGCGATGGACATGATCTCCGACTTTTTGCGCTACACGCACGAGTGCGCCAGCATGGACTTCGCATGCCAGTCTCTTGGGGGCCTAACATGGATTGAGGCTTCACGCCAGGATAGTGCCCAGCGGATCCCCTCGAGCGTTCAGAACGCGCCCTGGGGAACCCAGGTTTTTGTTGGTGGGCTCGCGTTTTTTTGACTGGGTGTCTCGGGCCCCTCGCTCACCCGCGCGCCTGTTCGCTGCTCGAACAAACTGGCGCTCAGCACCAGACGCGCGAGCTCCCCGAGGCTTTTTTGTCGCAGCGACTTGCCTCTTCGAGGCCAGTTGCCGATGCACGACGAGCTGTGCGGCAGGCGGCGCGCCCGAACGCCTTCCCCGCCCACCTCCTTCCTCCCTCAGGCTACT
>CAUYUJ010021432.1:22500-32500 GCA_963575745.1 Prorocentrum cordatum
CACCAGGGCGTGTCAGTGCTAGAGGGGAGGCAGTGATAGCGTCGTCAGCGCAGGCAGTGGCAGCGGATGTTGTCGGTGCGAGAAGACAGGCGCACTGGGACCAGCTCGTGCGAGAAAGACGGCAGTGGCAGATGCTGTGGAGGGTTTCTCCGAAAGGCTTACCTTAGGCGACCCGTCCTCCTCCCCCCCCCCTCCCCTCCCCCTCCCCCTCCCCCTCCTCCTCCCCCTCCTCATCCTCCTCCTCTTCCTCCTCCTTCTCCTCCTCCTCCTCCTCCTCCTCCTCCTCCCTCAAGCCACTTCGGCCCTGGCCCCCCTTTTTCCCAGGGCTGCCCCAGTACCTCCGCGAGGTGCTTGAGGGACTTCCGTGCACCCGCTCCCTTGCAGGTTTTACGGTCGACCAAAGCTGGGGCTCATGGCTCGCACCCACCCGCCGCCGCGCAGCACCAGCCAGGCTGCCCGCGGCACCGCTGCCTGGCATTCTTCATCGCGCCCCTGGACGCGCTGCCGCGGCTGCAACACGTGCGAGTATAACGATCGCCTCGACCCGCAGGCCCCCACATGCCCACGGTGCAATCGGCCCGCGCGCATGCACCGCGGCCGCTCTCGTTCGCCAAGCCAGGTGAGGTTCGGGCCCGCGGAGATCATCGACCCCGATACGCCGCCGCCAGCCGCCCCTCGCCGCGAGACGGCGACGCCACGTGCTGACAACGACGCCCTCGCCAACCACCTACGTCAGGCACTTGCGGCCGCCACCGACCCCGCCTTGCAGGCCATCCTCGCTGCTCAGATGCAGCGCCTCGGCGCCCAGGAGCCCGAGCCCAAGGTCAGCGAGGTCGAGGCCATGCGGAAGGCAGACGGTGCGTGGCGCAGCGCGGTCAACCACCACAATCAGGTCGTGGCCAACGTCGTGCGGCTCCGCAAGGCCTTGTCCACGGCAGAGGCCAAGGAGGCCGAGGCCGCCCTCGAGGTCGCCAAGACGGAGGCTGCCAAGCGCAAGGCTGCTCAGGCTCTGGCACATGCCGAAGGAGTCGGACACCCTGATGGCGCCAAGGACTCCGCCAGCAAGCCCGACCACCCACCCGAGGTTCCTTTCACAGTCTCGTGGGACCCCACGCTCTTCCAGCAGATCGAGGAGCTCGATTTCACCGACACCGAGCAGCAGGAGCTCAACGCCGTCAAGAAGGGGCTCGAGGAGCTCAAGCAGCAGTTCGCCACAAAGGGCCCCCAGGTGCAGGAGCTCATCAGCCGTGCCACAGCCGCGCGGCAGGCACGGGAGGCACGCTACCAGAAGAAGCGCAAGGGCGACGGCGGCCAAGCCAGCACCACGCCTGGGGCAGCCCCGCCCGCTGGTGGCCACGCTGGCGCTGGACCGCCCCCCCAGCTCGGGCGAGGCCGCCGACGCTGGAGCTCAGCCGCCACCCGCAGCCGCCCAGGCGCAGGCGCAGGCGCAGCAGCAGGCGCAGCAGCAGGAGGAAGACGCCGCGCTGGCCGCTGAGGCCGCTCGCCTGTCCGCCGCCAAGTTCGCCGCCCACGCCGCCATGAACAAGGATGGTGCCCCCGAGACGGCTGCACCGACGCCGACGCCAGGCAAAGGGAATGGCCGCACCACCGCCACCAAGCGAGCCACCTCACATTGACTAGGCGGGGGTGACCCCAGCATCACGGGGGAAGGTGATGCCAACTCTCCTACCAGTACTAGCAGTTTCTTCTTCAGCAATGTCACTTGCTTCGGTGAAAAAGTCCATGAGTGGATTCAGGCCAGCAGTGATGACTATATCGGATTCGTCGAGACCCACGCCAATGCAGCCAGTGTATCACAGTGGCAAGGGAGGCTCAGGTCTATCAATCGCAGGCTCTTCGCCAACGTTGCTCGACCCACATCGCGTGCTGATTCTGAAGGGTGGACTGTAGATTCCCATCTTGAGGCTGAATCCATGTCCGCAGCTTCACACGCGAATGAGGGTGGAGAGTGGTTTCTTCCTAGAGGGCACCTCCATGCCCACCCTCTCCTCGAGGCGGTCCAGTCCAAGGACCTCCAGTCTTTCCCTCACTCCTCCCTCGATGGCTTCCTGCCCATTGCCCTCCATCTCCGAGGTTATTCCATCGTAGCAGTTCTTTTCTATGGGTTCTGCAGTGTCGGCATGAGAGGACCCAACTTAACTCGTTTTAGGAAGCTTGGGAGCCTCCTTCGCTCTCTTCAGCTTCCTTGGTTCGTCATAGCAGATTGGAACCTCAGCCCTGCTGCACTCACCCAGTCGGGGTTCCTAGCACAGGTCCAAGGAGAGATCATGTGCGCCCCTGTCGAACACACATGCGACCCAGGTGGAGGCCGTAAGCCATCGCATCTGGACTTTCTCGTCCACAGTGTTGCTGCCCGCCCATACCTAGTCAGCCTCCCGCCAGTGCTTGATGTCCCGTGGAAGCCCCACATAGGACTGCGTCTCCAGCTCATCCAGTCTGGCGAGCAATTGCTCACGCGTATCCTTCAGCTCCCGAGGTGCTTGCCACACGTCGCTCGCCCTCGCAAGGCTGCCACTGCTGGATCTAAGTCGAGTCGTGCCAGAGCCCAGCGAGCAGCCCACATGGAGAAGGCAACCGAGAGAAAACAGTCTCTCCATGCCACTCTCTTTGCCGATTTACGGACCAGCGAAGGCCAAGACGCCGACGCCGAGTCTACCAGTGCTGGCGACAGCCCCACATCCGAGGGCGACGACGTCGACTCAGCCCAGCTTTCCGAAGAGGAAGACCCGTGGGCGCACGAGACGAGTTTTTGGCCAGCCGTGCCGTCTGCTGTCTCGAACCCCGCTCGCGAGGAGACAAAACAGTGCTCGCTCGGCTCGCCTGATTCGCCCCTCCCCGTTGCCTCATCCGCTCATCTTTGTGATCCGCGGCTTTCGGCCCACGGAGAATACACAGCCGATGCTTCTTTGATTCATAATTCTAGCGGTGTCGCCCCGAGAGACATGCCCGCTGCCCAGGACAGGCCGTGCGCTGCTCTCTCCGCCCGCGACCCTGCCCCCGTTGCCCCATCAGTTGATTCAGCCCAACAGTCAGAGACCTTTTCACCAGCCCAGCGTGAGAACCCCCCTGACGCGCCTGTCGTACCCGAGGAGACCATGCCAGACAGTTTTCCCAAATCCACGAATTTTCCCCAACATGGTTCTAATGGCCCGTGCCCTGGATCTGGGGAGTTTAGTTCTACCGCTGTGGATTTCGAAATCCCTAGTTTGCTCTGGAGCGTCCATCGGGAACAAATCAGCGCCCTGCCAGCCAGCTGCACGCTGCCTGCCCCTGCGGCCACTGCTTCCGTAGCCTTTCGGCTCAAGCCTGATTTGACCCTTCAGCTTGGGCGGACCTACGGCTCTTGGGCCGCGACTGTCGAGGCCACCTTTCACACGCACCACCAGATACCTTTCGCAGGCGCCAGCCGCGCCACAGGACCCAGCTACCAGATCACGGTTGTCCGCGAGCTGCAGTGCAAGAGGAGAGCGCCTCTTGCCGACTTCTCGAGCAACTGGTGGACGAGGGTACACACGCTACTCCAGAATACGTACAGGCATCGAGCTCGCAGAAACGGCCATCTGCAGCTCCAGCAGCTGTATCGGGACCTACGGCGCCTCGCTGACACACCACCTCCAGCTGCAGCCAGCATCGTCACACTCAAAGACGACCGCATTTGGGATCAGTGGATTCTTTTCTTGCAGCAGATCGAGCTCGCCGACGACGGCTACATCGTGGCACACGCAACCAGAGCCAACCGACTTGCCAAACGAGCGCAACAACGGGCGATCCGCAAGTCCGTCCGTGCATTCAGCGAGTGGGCAACCACGCCCGAGGCCCTGGGAACACTTCATCGCTCCCTACGACCCCAACCACAACCAGCAGAGGTTACACTGTCCGACGGCTGCACCATCATGCACCCCAAGGAGCTCATTGACCAGAAGATCCAGACCTGGACCGACCTGTGGCCCCCCCACGACGTCGACTACCACAGCCTGGATACCGCCTTCCAACGCATCGTCGACCGCGTCCAGGAGTGCCCACTCCCTGCGCTCACCGCGGACGACCTCCGACGGGCCGCCTCCCGCCTCAAGGCCAACACGGCGCTCGGTGCCGACCGCCTACGACCTGGCGATTTCCAGCGGCTCCCCCAAGAGGCACTCCAGGAATTGGCCGACCTACTTACAACATCGGAACGACTCCAAGCCTGGCCACACCAACTCCTGCACACCATCGGCGTCATGCGGGCCAAGAAGGACAACGGCGACCGCATTCTCGGCCTCATGACGATGGTTGCACGATTGTGGTCCATGGCACGAGAAGAACATGTACAACGGTGGAATCGAGATTACTTTGCACACTGGGATGCCATAGCCAAGGGCAACTCGGCTTTCCGCGAGGCGTACGAAAGGTGCCTGCACGAGGAGCTTTCGACCTACCTCCGCATCCCGCAGGCGCACGGGCTGCTCGACATTGCCCAGTCCTACGACTCCATCCACTGGGTCACCCTCATCGACGACGCGCTCGACCTCAACTTCCCACCTGAAGTCCTAGGACTCGAGATCTTGCAGTGCACCGCCCCCCGCACGCTCATGCAGAGCGGTGCGTACGCGGAAGCGCCCCATCCCACGCGCTCTGTCGTACAGGGACTACGGTCTGGCACACGGTTCGCCAAGATCATGACCTACAAGGCACTTCAGCGCATCACCCATCACTACCCTGACCTCCAGCATCGCATTTGGGTCGATGACCTGTCGCAGCGCCTGCAAGCCAGCCGACGTGCTTTACGACGCCGCATGGTGGCTTGCCTCGCCGACACTTGCACGGCGCTCCAGGACCAGGGCCTACATGTTGCTAAGAAGAGCGTCATCGTCTGCACACACCACGACGACGCCAGGTACATTGCGAATGCTATGAGAAGGAAGGGTTTCCCCATCCGCGCCAACACCCAGGCCAGCTACCTCGGCATCGACCTCGGCTGCGGTATACGACATGCACGACGCACCACCACTCAGCGACGCCGCAAGCACGACGCCATGCACCAGAAGATACTTCGCTTCACACGTGCGACACGGCGGTATCGTATTTCATCTAAGCTCGCCGTACAAGGAGGGATGCCCGCAGTCACCTACGGACACCAAGTCTACGGCGCATTCGGCACGACTATGACCACCTACCGCCGACGCGTCGGTGACGCAGTGGGACCCCGCCTACGTGGACGGTGCCTCACTACCCTCCTCGACCTACGCGCCCACGACCCAGCCCGCAAACTACCACACGACGCACTCAAGGCATGGCTCACCACCTGGATACAAGGAGGGCCCCTCCAACGTGTTATCCAAGCCACCTGGAAGACCGTCGTCGCCAATTTCAAGACCATGCCGCCGCATGTACGAGTACGACACATACGTGGGCCACAGTCTACCATCATCCACTACCTCATGCAGCACGACTGGGAGCCTCTGGAGCCCAACAAATGGCGCCTCCCACCAGCACTCTCCGAATGCGGAGACACCTGGGAGTTCGACGCCCAGCAGCTCACGGGACACCCCGACGCCGACATCCCACATCAATTACTTCATGACCTCGACGCCAGCATCCAGCACCAACAATGGCAGCGGGCCAGTACCCACCACGGCGGAGAAGGCATGCAGCAGGGGATCGACAACTACTCCTACCGCAGGCTTCTTCGGTACCTCGAGAGTCTCGCAGACGGCGCACGTCTCGCGAGCCTCATGCTCACCATCGCAGTAGGTGCCATGTGGACACGCACCAGGGTCGCCGCTGAAACATCTACCACCACTCCCACTACATGCCCACGCTGCGGCACCAGCGACGAGGACGACTACCACCGCTGCTGGGAGTGTGAGGGCAACAGCACCAACAACATCATACTCGCCTCCAACACACTGTGTGCAGAGGCAGCCTCCCAACGGGCCATGTTCGAGTGCTTCTGGACGCGAGGCCTACTACCTGCGCAGTGGACAGCTCTCCCGCCACCACCACAGCACGACCAATGGGAACATTTCAACTGCAACGACCACAATGACGGATGCATGGATCACGTAGGAGGACGCCCGACATACGCCTTCGGCGATGCCAGTGGCGGCCCCGACACTGCTGTCACTCCCCTGAGGAGGATCGGCATAGGTGTCGCCTTTTTCGCCGACCTCAACAAGTACGACATGCCGCTACGGGGCGCAACTTGGGGGCCCCTCGCGGGCAGCCGACAGACCGTCATCCGCGGTGAACTCATGGCCCTCGTAGTGGCCGCTGAGAGCATCACCGACGACCTCGTCTACTTCACTGACAGTGAGGGCTGCTACAACAACTACCACAACGGACACACGGACAATCCTGTCGGACCCGACGCTGACCTGTGGGCACGACTAGGACGCAACATCTCCTCTCGCCGCGGCTCCCTCACCATCTTGATGGATCCCCTCGCACATGAGTGCCCATGATGTCTTTCAGGGCAAGATCCCCGCCACCCTCGCCTACGGCAACACAGTGGCGGACGAGATCGCAGGAGGCGCAGCACAGGCAGCCAGGATCCCAACTTCTGACAGACAGCAATACGCATTGATTGAGCAAAAGGCATTTCTAGTTCGCATGAGATTGCTCCGCACATCTCTCGAAGCGCTTGAGCACGCTAGGAATATCGAGCAATCCTCTGGGGAATTTCGCCCAAAGAGGCAGAGAGGCGTGGCCCCACAGAGGCCACCCGCCCCCCGCGTTTGTGCCCTGTTCCAGTCCCAGCACTCGGTAGCCTCTTGTGGATCCAAATGCACCCGTTGTAGGACCACTACCACGCTGGCCTCAAGGGCCCAGTGGCTAGCTAGTGAATGCTTCGATCTATGTAATGTCGATGGCACCTATATGATGGCTCCTCTTGGGAAACAGGTACACGTCGCAGGGGGATATGTTGACCTGACCCACACTTTAAGGTTCCACGCTGGGCTGAATCTTTGGTTTTGTTCCGTCTGCGGGTCCTACGCTAACCAGCTTCTCGGGAAACTCGGGGGTCGGTGCGAGGCCCCGACACCGACAGGCATTGCATACCTGCGGAGAATCGCCAAGGGACTCTGGCCTAAGGCCCTCAGTCGAGCTGAGCGCGAAGCCAGAGACCAACGCACCCCACGGAGGGTAGCGGATCTTTAATTTCATCCAATCGCTACGCGATCATGCAGAATCTCCAGAATCTCCTCCTCCTCCTCCCTCCTCCTCCTCTTCTTCCTCCTCCTCCTCCTCCTCCTCCTCCTCCTCCATCTACAATTACTCAAAATGAATATACTCTCCCTCTTCCCCTGATGGCGTCCGGGTGATGGCCGCGCACCCTCCGCGTATTGTTTTTTTACACAGGATGCCCGGGAAATCCCGGGAAACGACTCTCGCTGAGGCGCCGGCGTCATTTTTTCCCAAATGCTGCTCTCGTTGAGGCGCTGGCTCATTTCTGCTCCCGAATCGTTCCCCTGATGGCGTCCGGGTGATGGCCGCGCACCCTCCGCGTACTGTTTTTTTACACACAGGATGCCCAGGAAATCCCGGGAAACGACTCTCGCTGAGGCGCCGGCGTCATTTTTTCCCAAAATGCTGCTCTCGTTGAGGCGCCGGCCTCATTTCTGCTCCCGAATCGTTCCGAATCGTGCTCCCGCTGCAGCGTGGGCCTCATTTTCGGATCGGTGTTTGGCCTCCGTCGTTCAGGATGGCGTTCTCGCCCCAGCGCGGGCCTTTTTCTCGCGCGCCCATCCGCCCGCCACCACCGCGCCGCACCGCCACCACCACCCACCCACCACCACCACCACCACCACCACCAGCACCAGCACCAGCACCCACCACCACCACCAGCACCACCACCACCACCACCACCAGCACCACCACAACCACGCACACACGCACGCACGCACGCACGTGCACCACCACCCACTACGCACTCGCGCGCGGAGCCACAGGTCCGCTACGACACGCGTCCGCGGATAGAGAAAATCAGCGCCATGGTAAGGGATGGGAGGGAGGGGTAGGACGTCAGATATGACGCGAGCGCACCTAGCTTGCCTCCCCCCCCTCCCCCTCCTCCACCTCCATCTCCTCCTCCTCCTCCTCCTCCTCCTCCTCCTCCTCCTCCTCCTCGGGTCGCCTACGGCCCCGGGGAAAACCGTCCAAGATGCTGCGGGCAGTGCGAGAACGGCTGGGGTCAGCCAGCGCGATGAGCAGTGGCAGGCATCGTTGTCCGTGCGGAAAAGCAGGCAGCTGCGAAACGCGAAGCGTGAGCCAGTCACCACATGTCACCACCTGCAGTGCGGGGCTCAGCTCTGGCGAGACGGGGCGGAGAGAGGCAGTCGCAAGTTACAGCGCGGGGATGAGCGCTCAAGCGAGAAGCGCCGGGCACCGTCAGCTGCAGGCGTGTGGTGGCAGCTCGCGCGCCATATGGCAAGGATTAAGTCGGGCCTGTCCCTCTACAGGAGGAATATTCAAAAATAGTCCAGAAATAGTATGGGGACGATTTTTCTATAATTGTTTGTTTTGTTGCGCATGTTGTGACTATTTTTCATTTTTCGTCCAAAATCCGTCTGTAGGGGGACATGCCCGACCGAAGGCAACGGGGGCGAGCGTGCATTGCAGGCTCGTAAGGAAGCTGGGGCGACACCGTCAGCTTCACCTCGGCAATTTGGTTTCATCGCCGAGTTGTGTCCAAGCGCCCAGGTGCGGCCTGGGGTTCGGCAGAGCGTCCTCATAGCCGCCGCATCTGGAGGCTAACCCGCTAGATCCCTCCTCCTCCTACCGTCCTCACGCCCCCCCCCCCTCTCCCATGGTCTCATCGACGGCGTGTTGCGTCCGTGGCCCCTCCCCCACGGCGGGATGGCCCGCCGGGGGGGCAGGGGCCCCGCTTCTCGCGCTTGCTTCTGCCCCCTCCCCTCCGTGGCCTGCCTCCCCAGGGGCAGGCCCCCTCCCCAGCGTCCCAGCCCCAGCCCGCCTCACCCGCCTTACGCCCATGCGCCCCGCCTCCCCTCGTTGTGAGCAAAAACGCCAAGGGCCAAGGGAGGTTTGGGTTGTTTTCGGCCTCCTGGGAGGAGGGGGGGGGCCTTGCCAGGCCCCGGGGGCGTGGGCGAAGCACGTCGGGTCGTGGAGAAGGAGTCCAAATCTGAGGGCCCACCTTGCTAACGAAATCACGGCGTCGGAGTCCTGGGTGCCCCCTTGGCAAAGTTAGGTCGGTTCCTCCGGCTCTCCAGAGCTTCGAAGAACCAAGCCATTAAAGCACACCCAGAAACCTCGATCTTCGATCGACGACGGCGACGACGCCTTCGAAAGTTGCATGATTGTCATACCTTGAGGTACTCGTGGGATCCCAGCAGGGGGCCAGACGTCAACGAGTTCGTGGGCTTCCTTAGCGACCAGGAGGGGCCAGGGTACAGGAACATGGGTGAGCTCCGCAGGGTCATGAACATGTTCCGCCGTCTGGTGGAAGAGAAGGAGGAGGAGGACATGAGGAGGAGGAAGAGGAGGAGGAGGAGGAGGAGGAGGGGGTGAGGAGGAGGAGGAGGAGAAGAGGAGGAGGTAGAGGATGGAGGAGGAGGAGGAGGAGGAGTAGGAGGAGGAGGAGGAGGAGGAGGGGGAGGAGGAGCAGGAAGGGACGGAGGCGAAGGAGGAGGAGGAGGAGGAGGAGGAGGAGGAGGAGGATGGAGGAGAAGGGCGGGGGTGGGGGGGTCGGAGAAGGTGGGGCACGTGACGGGTACAGGGATGATGATGGTGATGATGATGATTATGGTGGTGATGATGATGATGATGATGATGATGATGATGATGATGATGATGATGATGATGATGGTGGTGATGATGATTGATTAGTTGTGAAGATAGTGATGATGACGACGATGACCATGATGATGATGGTTACGATGATGCTGATGATGATGATTATGGTGGTGATGATGATTGATTATTTGTGAAGATAGTGATGATGACGATGATGATGAAGACGATGATGACGATGATGATGATG
>CAUYUJ010021432.1:37500-55000 GCA_963575745.1 Prorocentrum cordatum
CGAGGAAGGGAGGCAGGACTGGAGGGCGCATTGCAGCATCACTGAAGCGTGTTGGATGTATTGCTGCCTCCTCACAACCACCACGATCAGTTTTCATTTGCGGACAGAGTCTACGACGTCCTCCTCTGAGGCCGGGGGCTCGTGCCTCGTGGGGGGCCTCCTGGGTGCCTCTTGGTGCGGGGATGGCACGGCTTCTCGGTTCGTGTTTTTCCTCCTGGGCCCCTTCTTGGGGGCTGTCTTGGGGCCCTCTTGGGCCATTTTAGAGGCTTTCTTGGGCAGTTTGGGGGCTCTCCTGGGGGCCTCTGGTGCCGTCTTGGGGCGGTTTGGGGGGGCCTCTTGGGCCGTCTTGGAGCGTCGGAAGCTCGAAAAGTAGAGAACCCCAAACGCATTGAAAACCCGATGGGAAATCTATATGTTTGGCCGCTTGGGGTCCTCTTGGGAAGGCCCTCAGAGGCTTCTTGGGGCGTCTGGATGGCTTCTTGGGTCATCTTGGCCCACCTTGAGCGTCGTAGGCCGATCGTGTCGCGATTCGGGGCGCCCTTGGACAGTATGGGCGGCCTCTTGGGAGTTTCAGCTGGACCGTCTTGGGGCTCTCTTGGCTCCGGGCGAGCCTAGAAGGCACGCGACACCCCCTTTTGGAGATTTGTGCATTTGATTGAATTTGGGGTCTGGGCCCCAGAAGGATTCTCAGTATTGAGGACCGAGACTGAAGGAGTGAAGCAAAGAACCCGAGGGCATTCCAACTCGTGCCTCAAGGGCACGGTGGCGGATTTCATGCGCATCGCCCAGGTTTTCGGCGAGGCTGGCTCCCCAGCGAAAGCGTCTAGCTAGTGCCCGCCCGTGGGCTATGTCCACCCTGCTTGCTTCCGCCGCCCGCCCGGGCACCCCTGGGCGTGCTCCCGGGAATTTCCCAGATCCAGGATTTCCCAGGAATTCGGTGTCGGTTCTCCGCTGGCCAACGCTTGTATGAGGGCGGATGTCCAGAGAAGGTGCTCCTGGATCTGAAGCATGCCTCTGTGCCGACTTGCCGGAGGTGCCCGACCGAGCCAGCGCGCCGCGGTGGGGCACAGGCGGCAGCGCCGTGCGCTCGCGGCTCGCAGGTCCGAAGCAGGAGGCCCGTGCCCCCGATGCTGTGCTGACGTGCTGGGGCGGTTCGCGCTCCATCTCGAAGAAGAAGAAGAAGAAGATCGAGAGGAGAAAAAAGCACACAGACACAATGAATCGTCGATTCCCCAGAAAATGCGGGAAAATTTGGGCAGTGGGGGGGAAGACAGAAACCCAGAAAATATGGGAAAAGATGGGGAATCCTTTTATTTGTGTGTAATTATTTGTGTTTCCAGTGCCCGTTCAGAAGAAAGCACACAAACATAAACTGTTGGCGCTCCGCGCGGATTTCTTGGATCTGCGCTGGGCCCCCCCAGCGGCGCCTCAGGCGCCGCCCCTGGCGCGCTCCGCGCGCCAGGGAGGGGGTCCAGCGCGGATCCAAGAAATCCGCGCGGAGCGCCAACAGTTTATGTTAATGTGTTTCTTTATTATATTGTTACTATCTGGCCGCCTTCGTCTTGGTCCCTTCCCCTTGCACGCAGGACAATTCGCCTTTCGGTTGCCCCGAATAGCCACACGCTGGAGCGGACCGCCTCTCTTTTGCCGCCGACGCAAAGTGTATTACTCTGGCGCGCAACGGTCGCTGCCCAGGGCCAACCCCGCCCCCCAGGTGACGGCAACGATCGTGGGTAGGGGGAGTGTTTGGGACCCCCCCCCGCATGTTGGTGCTCGTGCGCGTATTTTGGCGATCGCAGCGTACCCCCGCCCCGACGTGCCCCACCCCGCCCAAGCGCTACTGATGCCGAGGGCCCCAACTCCCCCCGCTGTAACGACCGTCGCCGGAAATGTTTACCCCGTTCGAGGGTCGATCACTTTGCTCCTCCCGCTCCTCCTGCTGAGGTACGCGGGCTGGCTGCAAAAGCGGGGGCCAATGGCTGGCTACGCCTGGGTGCGCCGCTATTGCCGCCTGCAGAGAGGCCTCTTGGAATATTTCGAGGACGGCTCTTGCGAGGTCTTGAGGAGGAAGAGGAGAAGGAAGAAGAGGAGAAAGAGGAGGAAGAGGAGGCAGAGAAGAAAATGAAGGATCAGGAAGAGAAGGGAAGGACCAGAGAGAGGAGGAGGAAGAGAAGAGGCTGAGAACGACTAGGAAGAGGAGGAGGAGGAGGAGGAGGAGGAGGAGGAGGGACAAAAGGAGGCTGAGTGGGGGGAATGGAGGAGAGTGAAGAGGAGGAAAAGGGGAGGAGGTGGAAATAGAGGAGAAGGAACAACAGCAAAAGCAAAAAGAAAGGATGGGGAAGGGGGACGAGCGGGAGGAGCGGGAAGAGACGAGGAAGAGGAGGAGGAGGAGGCGGAGGAAGAGGAGGAGGATAGACGAGGAAGAGTAAGGAGGAGGAGAGAGGAGAAAGGGGAAGGAGGAGAAGGAGTCCGTTGCATTGCCCGCCAAGGGTTAAACAACAATCGAGGTCACACCTGAATTTCCCCCTCCCGCGTGGAGGTGGAGGAAGATGAGACGGCGGAGGAGGGTGTGAAAGATAATGAGAAGCAGGAGGAAGAGGAGGAAGAAATGGAGGAGGAGGAGGAGGAAGACGGGAACAGAAAGGAGGAGGAGGAGGAAGGGAGGGGGACCAGAGTAAACCCGTGTAGCATCAACGATGCTGCAACACATCGTGCAGTTGTGTTGAATTCCAATACCCGCGCCGTACAATGTGTGTGAGTCGCGGGCGGCAGCCCGATTTTGAGAGCTGCGCTCCACCAGTGCACCTGTTGCAAACGTTTGAGACGAATGCGTGCTGCGCTGAGGCGAGAGCCACACCTTGAAAGCGAACTGTGATCCACATGGGGCGTACCAGAGAGGGCCTCGCCGTCGGAAGTTCGATGACTTGGCACATCCTCCCTGGCGGAAATCGAGAAGCTGCTGGTCCGCCAGAGGAAGGTAAGGCGAGACGCCAGTATCGTTGTGCTCTAGGTTTGTGGAGTTGGCCATATGGGCAAATGCTTCAGAGTTTGATCGAGGAAGTCTCAGGCAAACCGACAAGTCCGACCGATCGACACACCTGGTCACATGGTGGGCTGGAGTAATTTGTATAGGGAAAGTAGGGCAAGGGAAAGGAGAAAGATAAGAAGGTGGAGGGGCAGAGGACGTGGGAGGGGAGAGAGAGGGCGGGGGGTTGGCCTCCCTCATCCGGCGTCATGATTTTTCCAAACCATCATGTGGTGTTGGGTCCTCGTTCTGAAGAGACATCGCCCCGCGTCCTTTTCTCCTTCCTCCTCCCCCTCCTCCCTCTTCCCATCCCTGCTTCTGCCCTGCAAATGCCATCATCCCAACACCATGAAGCGCACCCGCACCTGATTCGGCACTTCCCTCACTCAAATCCGACGTCGTGATTTTTGTCACCGTTTCGACCCCCGTCGCCCCAGAGAGGTCTCGACACCTTCCCAAAGACCAGTTCTTATTACCAAGTCGTTTTTTCTACAATTCCAGTAGACGCGCTAAAGGTGTGCTAGCTAACGGTGAAGTCGGAAATCCAATTGTAGGAAGGCGTGGTTCGTGGATGAACCAATTGTAGGAACGCGTGGTGCGTGTTTTCCTACAACTCGCTGTGTCGCCTTCATTCGATACATTCGCATATTTGGCATCTAGAAAACGGTGTTTCGTGTGAAGTCCTGCACTTCGTTTTGCGTGAGTTCGGTGTCACAGAAACAAGATTCCCAACCGCACCGTTGACCAAGCACGCCGTCAGCGCGGCCTTGGAGCTCCGGGGGACTGTGACGGCCCCCAGGAGCAGAGAAAGTAGCCCAAAATTTGCCGTCGCGGCTCCCTTCTCCACGCGAGGAGGCCTGGATCCTGACCCCCGCAGGCAGCCTGGAGGCCCCCCGAGGCCTCCAGAGGCACGACGGGGGCCAGAAACATTTGAGGCACCTCTCCCCTCGTCCCCAAAAACGTAGAAGAAAAATAGCACACAAACATAAACTTTTTTGGCGCTCCGCGCGGATTTCTTGGATCCGCGCCCGACGGGCACCTCCGGCGCCGCCCTTGGCGCGCTGCGCGCGCCAGGGAGGGGAGGGGGCCCAGCGCGGATCCAAGAGGTCCGCGCGGAGCGCCACAAGTTTATGCTTCTGTGTTTTTTTCTTGCTTCTTCTGAAAAGCTCCCCCCTCGACCCTCGAGATGCTCGGGGGCAAGACTTGGCACCTCCGCGCGCAGTGCCCCCGGAGGTCAAGAAGGGCGACATCGCCTTCGGGCCGCGCACGGCTGCCTGCGAGATGAGGGCCGCCTCGGCGCCCGGCGAGGCCGTCAAGTACCGGACGGACCGGCCGTTCGGCTTCGTGCTGGACATTGCCCCGGAGGCCTCGCCGCCGCCGCCGCCGCCGCCGCCGCCGTCGTCGTCGTCGTCGTCGAGGACGACGGTGTTCCAGGCCTCCCGAACCGGGCCCGAGCAGACGGGGCTGGGGGATCGCGCCGAATCGCCGATGCACCGGCGATGCGGCTCGATGTGGAGCCCGATTTTCTCCACGCCGACGTCGCAGATACAGTTGATGGACAAAATCCTGCACCTTTTTTATTTTTTGTTGTCGCCCCCCGCGCCCCCAATTTAACATTGGCAGGCTGTGGCGCGATTTGTCGATCTGCCCACTGGCCCAAATCCTGCACCGCGCGGGCGCAGGCGATCAACATTGAATCGGGGGCAGAGGGGCGCGTGGAAGCTTGCGCCGTCGCCCCGGTTGCGCGGCTGGTGCAGGATTTTGTCCATCAACCGTCGATTCCCCAGAAAATATGGGAAAATGTGGGAGCAGTAGGGGGGAAGACGGAAACTCAGCAAATATGGGACAAATATGGGTATCCTGGGATTTGTGTGTATTTCTTTGCGTGTCCCTGAGCCCCCTCATCTCTCCACGCCGACGTCGCAGATACATCGCCGGCGTCGCGGACGCATCGCCGATGCAGCCGCGAGTCCTCGCCCTGGACACTGCCCTGGAGCCCCCTCGCCTCGTCGCCGCCGCCGCCTCGAGGAGAGGAACCCCCTCCAACCTCTCGGGAGGGGAGAAAAAAAGACAGACACAAGGAATCGTCGATCCCCAGGACTATAGGGGAAGACATGGGAAGTGGGGGAGAAGACGAAACCCCAGAAAATGTGGGGAAATCTGGGGGGTCCTGGGATTTGTGTCTGTTTAGTTGTGTGTCCCTGGGCCCCTTGAACCTCCAATCGTCTTGAAGGTCACGACGGCAGGTTTTTGCTCTTCTTCGGCCTCCAGGGGGGCCCTCGCCAGGCCTCGGGGCCGTCATCTCTGAGATTCGCCATGTGTCGGCCGAATGTTCCATTCATCAGGGGTTGTGGATAGGCGGCGACGGTTCCGAGAGGCCTTGCGAGGGTCCTCAGCTTGGCCTCGAATGCCCCCAGGGCCCCAGAGACCGTCCAGCGGATCCAGCCTCGGCCCCAGTAGACCCTTAGATGGCCCGAAAATGTCTCGAGACATCAGACAACCTGACTTCACACTTGCTCAAAGAACCCAAGAAGAAATCCTAGCAGTTTCCAACGTGCCACCCAGCGGGCCACTTGAGAGTCATCGCAGGTCCCTCAGCTGGCCCAAGCCAGACAGAGACCCAAGGAATCAGATTCCATCGTGTATCATGTTCTTGAGAAACGGCCCCACGACTCCACGAGAGCCCCATGAGGGCCTCTAGTTCCTCCGTCCCTTCTTTTACTCCCTCCCTTATTGATTGTGTGTTTTCGGTTTGTCCTGCCACCTTCTCTCTCCTTCGTCCTTGCTTGTCCATCCTGCCTTCCTTCTCCCCTTCCCTCTGTTTATCCTTCCGCTGTCCCCCAGCTTGACTTTTCTCTCATCCTTGCTGCGGCCCGTATTCTCGTTTCGCCCTCCTTCCCTCCTCGTTCCCCCCTTCCCTCTGCAGTCCTTCCTCTGTGCAAGGGACCTGGTGGCACTTACGACCTTCAGCCCAGGTTCCAAGGGCTCTCTCGTCGGGCTCCTAATCCCCACGCTATCCGAACTCCACGTTCCCTGGGTTGTCAGGTTCGTCGGAATTGCATTCGATCGCAGTGCGCACAGTCTTGCATTGCATGTGTATTCCTTGTTGATGTTTTGCATCGTATTCCTTCACATTGTTCTGCTTTGTCTGGATGTGCATTGCATTGCTTGTTCCTGCAGTTGCTTTGCTAATTGTTCCTTGTGTTGGTTTGCGCTCCTTTGCGTTACTATGAGTTGTCGTGACATCCGTTTGACATCGTAATGTTTCTCGCATTTCACTGCCACTGCCCAACGTTCAATTCATTATCGCCCCTTCGCACGGCTCTGCATTGCGTCGCAGCGAAGATGCCTGGGCGTACATCTGACGATATTACTCGGCCCGCTTCAGTGATATGTCTTTAACGCATGGCCATTTCATGTTGGGGTGTGTGCGTACATGCGTGCAGTTATGAAGTTGGTATTTGCGAGTGACTGCTGGAACCTAAGCTCGCGAAGCGCGCGCGGTTCTAGTGCACAGATGCATGTGTATAGTCTTATATGTACACTGCGTATGTATGTATGTATATGTGTATGTATACATGCTCAGAGATTCGGTGTGTGCGTGTATCTCTTTCTCTCTCTCTCTCTCTTTCCTCTCTCTCTCTCTTTCTCTCTCTCTCTCTTTCTCTCTCTATCTCTATCTCTCTCTCTCTCTGTTCTTCCCTCCCTACACCCAGCTATGGCCTATGCTCACGTATATGTATTACTTGCACGAAATACATCCACCTCTCATCATCATATCGAACAGTGGTCGCACATTATCTCCCTTTCTCTGTCTCTCTTTCTTTCAAATCCCTTTGGTGACCTTTGCTCGCAACCGTCTCGCCCCAGTATTCTTTACGATCAAAGATCCAGGCGCTTGGCCACAACCAAAATCTCCGGAACCCCAGAACTTCACGCTGCCAAAAATTCAGAAATGGGAATCAGGAAGCGGGAAACCCACTAGGTCTTACACTGCCGCGGGGGCCCCGGAATCGGGAAGTGGGAACCTGGGAGCCCAGCCGCCCACCGAACCGGGAGCCCCAGAACCACGCAGGCATTACGCTGCCGGGAGCCCCGAAATCGGGTACCCGGAAACCCCGACCTTCAAAAAATTGCCGGGAAGACCAGAGCACAGAGCAGGGAATTTGGGAGCGCGGCCGCCCACCGAGATCGGCCCAGAACCCAGAATTGAGTCGGGCTTGTCCCTCTACAGGAGGAATATTGCGAAGGCCTTACGGCCGATGCCGCCGACCCTGTAGGCAGCGACGACGAAGACAATGGAGGTAGAGGAGTCCAAGATGCCCTCAGATGGCTCGAAGACGGCGCCAGATGCCTGCAAGGTCGCCCGAAGACAGCTCAAGAGGCCTCCTCCAGGGTTCGGAAACGGCTCCAGAGAGTGCCAAGATAGGCAAAGATCGCCCTCAAGTGGCCCGAGAGGGTTCCAAGACGGCGTCAAGCGAGGTCCAAAAGCGCCCGCAGAGGCTGTCAAGAGTGCCGCCAGAGGCTGCCAAGAGAGACTAAAAATTGCGAAAGGTCTCCAAGGAGCCTTAAGATAGGCTGAAAGGGCCCGCAAACGGCCCCAGAGGGCCAACGGAGCCCCAGGACGCAGGAGCATGAGAGGCGGGGGGCTGCGTATCCGAGAGGGGGCCACCCCCCGGGACTTGCCCAGGGACCCCCCCCCCCTCCCCGGAGGGAAAGAGATCAAGGGAAGGGGCTTCATTTCGACTGAAGGACGACGTTGTTTAATTTTTGTGTGGACTTGTGTAGGGAGCCCTCGGAAAGCAGAAGAGGCGACGACGCTCTGGGGAAGACGGAAAAGCCTCTCCCACACGCCGACAGGGTCGGCGGAATCAAAAATATTCAAAACATAATATGGGGACAATGTTTGAGTATTTTATGTTGTGGACCATCTTTTTCCTCGTCCAAAACCCGCCTGTAGGAGGGCACGCCCGACCTAAACCCACAACCGGGAAGCCCAGAACCCAGGAGCGCCTATCGAAATCGGCCCGGGATTTTCGCCTAATCTTTCAGAATCCGCGAGGGCCTTTCCTCGAAGAAGACGAAACGCCATAGACATAAACTTTTGGCGCTCCGCGCGGATTTCTTGGATCCGCGCTGGGCGCCCCCGGCGGCGCCTCTGGCGCCACCCTTGGCGCGCTCCGCGCGCCAGGGAGGGGGGTCCAGCGCACATCCAAGAAATCCGGGCGGAGCGCCAAAAGTTAATGTTTATAGCATTTGTTTCGTCTTCTGTTTCCAGTGCAAGCACTGACCGGGAAACAACAAGTAATGATTCTTTAGGCGAAGCCTTATTGTGGAATAAGCTGTCTTCCAGCCGTGCAAGAACTGTTTAGGGACTGCATGTTTTTTGGTTCCAAGCCGTACAAGGTCTTTGGCACGAGCTTGAGCTTGAAAAGGAAGCACCCCCTACCTTGCTGCTGTAAATTATTAAGAGCTTGAGGATCGCCACTTGTCAGGCAAACCCATGGGCTTGCCACATGTTGAAAAGGTGCCACCTGTTGACAAGGCGCCCGCGCTCCACCGATATACATGTTAGAAATATGACGGTTGGGAATGCAACATTTCGTGTCACATTGCAAACAGACGAAAGTCACATGCTTTTAAGAAATTGCCATCCGTCCGTGCCGTTGCTGGGCTGGCCAAGCTTGTAAGGGTCTCGATCATGAAGACGACCTAAGTGGAAGCGCAACTTGAAAACTAATCGCTCTCCATCCGCGCAACTGCTGGAAGATGCGCTGACGGCTGCGCGCGGCGACATGGCTTAGTCAACGTTTTGAAGAGCGAATCGCCCTCCGCCAGTGCAATTGGTGGAAATATAAGATGGCGATGCGCGGCGCGAAGACGAGACCCGCATCTTCAAAACGGCTTGCATCTTCTGGGGATATCGAAATGCATGGCTATAAAGAGAGGCGAAGTGCCGAGCGAAGCGACTATATTGCAACGAGGGGGAGAACATGTAGGAGGAAAACAAGGAGGGGAAGGAGGCAGAGGAGGAGGAGGAGGAGGAGGAGGAGGAGGAGGAGGAGGAGAGGAGGAGAGGAAGGAAGACGGGGGAGGAGGGAAGAGGAGGAGGGGGACGAGGATGAGGAGGAGGAGGGGAGGAGGAGGAGGAGGAGGAGGAGGAGGAGGAGGGCGGAGAGAAGGAGGAGGGAGGAGGAGGGAGGAGGAGGGAGAAGAAAGTGGAGAGGGAGGGCGAGGGGAGGTGGAATTGCGAACGGGGAGGGTGGAGATGAAGGGGGAGGAGGAGGAGGAAGAGGAGGAGGAGGAGGAGGAGGAGGAGGAGGAGGAGGGAGGAGCAGGAACAGGAAGAGCAGGAGGAGGGGAGGAGGAGGAGGAGGACGCCGACCACCACGGGGGACGCGGAGGAGGGGGGAACAGGGAGCATCGAGGAGCACCGATGGACACGAAGGTCGGTGAGGCGGACGCCCGACCCCCGGGACCCGACCACGTCGGACAGGCGGCGCTCCGCGGCGCGAGCGCGACAAGGGAGAGTGAGGAGGAGACGTGGACGCAGGTCGGGCCTGTCCCCCCACACAGGGGGGATCTGGGGAGAAACGTGAGGACTGGTCCAGAAGTATTCAGACCTACTCAAAAAATCGTCCCCCTATTATTATTATTATTTTGGGGGGGGGCTATGTTTGAATATTCCTCCCGCAGAGGGACAGGCCCGACTTGAACGTGGACGTGGGCGGAGTAGCCGGACGCTGCAGCAGCCAGGTCTTGGCTGAAGACGCCCCACGCGTCCAGCACGCGGGAGGTGCCCCCTACGGGCCCCGCTGCTCCCGCGGGAGTGCTCTCCCGAGGGCGGGGGCGGTGGGCTACGCACCTGGCCCCCGAAGGGGCTCCCCGGCAGACGCCCTCCGCGGTAGTGTCCCTCCGAGGAGGCGTGCTGTACGCCAGCGGCAGCGGGTCCAGGGCCTCTGGCAGGAACGACGCCAGGAAGAAGAGGAAGAAGAAGAAGAAGAAGAAGACGACGAAGACCACGAAGAAGAAGAAGAAGAGGAAGACGAAGACGAAGAAGAAGACGAAGACGACGAAGAAGAGGAAGAGGAAGAGGGAGAAGAAGAAGAGGAACGACGCCAGGAACGACGCCAGGAAGAAGAAGAAGAAGACGACGGGAAGACGTCAAAGCGGAGCCCAGCTCGCCGTCATCGCTCCCCCTTGACACGCAGCATCGCGGAGCCCAAGACCAGCCAAAGTCTATGAGCACGAAGCAGTCGCCATCCAGGAGGTTGTGGGGGAACGGGGAGCCCAGCTTCAAGGGAGGAAAAACCACCTGGACCCGACAATTGGTGTTTACTAGACGGCCCTGGGCGTTTACGAAACAGCCCTGCCCTGTTTGATTCCTTCTTTGAACACGTTTACTATAAGACTTCGCGTGTCGGCGTGGTTATTCTGGGGGGGGATTTTTTGATTTCTAGTCCAGGAGGTCGCGTGGGAACGGGGAGCCCAGCTGCAGCCAGCGCGGCCTCTGCTGCTCGTAGCTCTTCGTGGGTGGCTTCGAGTGCAGCGAGCTCCCGAGCCGCACGCCCAACGCAACGCCCGCGTCGTCGATACGCGGCCCTCCACACGAACGCCTCCGGCTCCGACTCCTCGGACTCGAGCCGCACCTTTTCCAGGAGCCACCGTGCTCGCAAGAGCATGTTTCTTTATTGCTTAGGGCATAATGGGCATTATAGCCACCAGCCTCCCCCCTCCCCCCACCATAACGTAATGCCCCTCCCCCCCAGTGCGTTCCGGTCACTGCCGCCGTGCGCACCGGGCACACGGCGAGGGGGAGGCGTTACGTTATTTCCCCAGCCCGGCCCCCTCCCCCCTCTATAATGGCCGTTACCGCCGAAAAGAAAGAAACGCCCTCCCAGGGCCAGCGTGTCGGCCTCGACTGCACGCATGAGCTTGGCGGCACCAGCCTCAGCCTCTTCCGCCAGGCCCTGGAGCCTCGCGAGCTCGGCGTCGAAGCTCGTCGAGTCGTTCGCTGCCACTTCCGAGGGCGGGGCAGCACCGGCCGCCACGGCCGCACGGGAGACCCCGAGCGCCGCGAGCTCGGCAACGATGTCCAGCACGTTCTGGCGGGACAGCGCCAGGCCCAAGGCGTCGGACGGGGCGTCAGCACCGGAAACTGCGCCTGGCCTCGTCCCAGCCGCTGCCAGGCGAGCTTGCGCGGAAGGCCTCGGCAGCCTCGGCTGGCGCGCCAGCCAGCGCCGCGTGGAGTGCCTGGGCGAGGCGCGAGAGGCTCTTCGGCGGCGAGCGAGGGGGGGAAATGAGAAGGAACAGGCCTTCCCAGAAGGCGGCGGGGCTTCTCAGAAGCCCCCGCGCCTTCTGAGAAGGTTCCTGCGTCTTCGGGGAAGGCCTAGAAAACTTCTCAGAAGTCCGGGGGACGTCCGAACCTTCTGAGAAGGCCCGCCCCTTCTCACTTCCCCCCCCCCCCTGGCTCGCAGCCCAGCTCTGGCCACGGCGGCCCTCGACCGCGGCGAACGCTTGCAGGAGACGGTCCAGACGCCCGCCCCTCGGCACGGGCCTGCTGGGCGCGGCGCTCTGCCGCAGAGCGGTGGGGGTCGGTAGGGCCGCGGCGGCGCTCCGCCAGCAGCCGCCGTCATCGCCAGCGGAGTCGTGCGTCGGGCGCGGCGTGCGTCCAGGCCACAGGCTCGAGACCACGACGCTCCCTGGCGTCGCGTTGATGCCGCCCTGCTTCGCCGGGCCGCATATGCACTGATAGGCAGAATGTGTGTCTCAGCGTTTGCTTCGTGACCCTCTCTCTATGGTAACAGGCCCACGTTGGAACCCAACCGCGGACTGCGGAGAAGGGGAAGGCGGAGGGGCCAGAGAGTCCGAGGCAGGCGGGCGCCCGTGGCGCGGGCTCGCAGCGAACCCGCGGGCTCGGGCCGAGCTGACGCTGGGGGGGAGGCGGGGAGGGGGTAGAAGGGAGGAAGAGGAGGAGGGGGAGGAGGAGGAGGAGGAGGAGGAGGAGAGGAGGACGAGGAGGAGGAGGAGGAGGAGGAGGAGGAGGAGGAGGAAGGGGGACCAGTGCAAACCCAAGTCCCATCAACGATATTGCAACAAAATGCAACAAACCCTCCCTCCGAATTCCCACGTCATAAGCTCCCACGCGCACGGATTCATGTTACTACGGGAAATGCCCCGTTGAAAGACAATCGCTTCAAATCCAGAATTTCGCCAGATCGCCATTTCTGGGGCTGCAGCGCCGCGAATCACTGTTACTAGTGCGTTTTGACGGTCCTGAACCGTGTCCCAGCACCATTCTTGGGACTCCAGCACCGCGACTCAACGTGAACCTGATAATGTTTAAATTGCTACAAGCTCTTAACTCTGATGGCGAATGTGAGCGGCGATACGGCGGGAGCAACATTTTGAAAAGGAGCCGCCCTCCATCCGCGAGGCTCTTGCAAGCTTTGCGACGGGTCTGCGCGGCGCTAAGGCGAGAGCTGCATTTTGAAAAAGAGCCGCCCTCCATCCGTGACACTCTTGCAAACTTTTGAAACGAATGTGTGCGGCGTTGATGCGGACCACGTTTTGAGAACGGGCCGCCCTCCATCCGTGAAGCTCTTGCAGTTTTTCCGCTTTGCGAATCGCCGCCAACCCATTCAGAATCCTTGCCCACGAGAGCTGACGGGAAATGGAAAGCAGAGACGCATATAGTGAAACAGATCGGGCAGAGAGAGGAGGGGGCGGAACCTGTTGAGCCAAGTTGGAGGCTATTTTGGAGCATCGGAAGCCTTCTTGGAGCTATGGGTTTTTGGGGGGCGTCTTGGGGTCCTCTTGGGGCTCTTTTGGGGCGTCCTGGGGCCCTCTTGGGGCCCTCTTGGGCTCTTTGAGGGTTCTTGGGGTCCTCTTGGGGCTATTTGGGGGCGTCTTGGGGCCCTCGTGGAACTTTCTTCGGGCTCTCCTGGGAGCTTCAGAGGGACTCGTGGGGCCAACTTGGAGGTCATCGATCAAAGGAGGGGGCGTCCTAAATTTGCTTCCTCCCCTCCGGGGCCATCTTGGGGCCGTCTTGGGGACCTCGTAGATCCTTCTTGGAGCTTTCATGGGCCATCTCGGGGCCATCTTGAGGCCTCAAAAGCGCATCGGACGCGTAAAGGCGAGAAGGCCAAAATCATTGGTTTCTAAAGTTTTTCCCCACATCCAAAGTGGGGTTCTTGTTTTCTCTGGACACCCCGCGCAGGAACAGGAACACACACACACACACACACTCACACTCACACTCACTCACACTCTCTCATCATCAACCTCATCAGCATCATCGATGATGCTCTCTCACATGCTTAGTCACTCACATACTCATCATCATCATCATCACTCGCACTCTCTCACACGCTCACGAACATCATCATCATCATCATCATCATCATCATCATCGGCATCGGGCCATCATCATCGCCACCACCACAATCAATCATCATCCTCTTCACCACTCATCTTCACCACCACTCATCATCCTCATCCTCATCATCGTTGAGTAAATTGTGAGGAAGTCTCAGGCGGGAGCCCCCTCCCTATGGGGCCCGCAGATCATGTTGGTAATCCGAGCGGGTCATCGGAAACCTGTAACTGTCGTCACTTTTGGGCTCGTCAAGCCTGAAAATGGAGGAAGTCTCAGGCGGGAGCCTCGTCTGTGAGTGAATTGGGAGGAAGTCTCAGGCGGGAGCTCCCTCCCTATGGGGCCCGCAGATCATGTTGGTAATCCGAGCGGGTCATCGGAAACCTGTAACTGTCGTCACTTTTGGGCTCCTCAAGCCTGAATTTGGAGGAAGTCTCAGGCGGGAGCCTCGTCTGTGAGTGAATTCTGAGGAAGGCTCAGGCGGGAGCCCCCTCCCTATGGGGCCCGCAGATCATGTTGGTAATCCGAGCGGGTCATCGGAAACTTGTAACTGTCGTCACTTTGGGCTCGTCAAGCCTGAATTTGGAGGAAGTCTCAGGCGGGAGCTTCGTCTCTGAGTGAATTGTGAGGAAGTCTCAGGCGGGAGCCCCCTCCCTATGGGGCCCGCAGATCATGTTGGTAATCCGAGCGGGTCATCGGAATCCTGTAACTGTCGTCAATTTTGGGCTCCTCAAGCTTGAATATGGAGGAAGTCTCAGGCGGGAGATCGAGGCGCGGGCGCGGAGCTTGCTGATGTTCAGGCCCAGCGAAAGGGAGTTCACATGGCAGAGCTCGGGGGCGCACAGCGTGCGCCGCTCGGGGTTCACCCTGACGCACGCGTCCTACCTGACCTCCACGCTGTCGCAGGGCCAGACGCTGCGCAAGGGCGTCACCATCGACTGCGCGAGAGACGAGGACGCTGGCCGCACGGGCATGTCGGACGAGCAGTGGTGGCTGCACCTCTACGTCATGTTCTCCCGCGCCACGTGCATGCGGAACATGCTGATCCTGCGGCCGCCGCCGCGAGAGTTCCTGGAGTGCGGGCCGCCGGCGTCCCTGCGGAAGGCGCTCCTGGAGTTCGACAAGAGAGCGGTTTTGTCCAGGGCGGAGGCGAAGCAGCTCGCGGCAGAGCTGGGCTTCGTGCTGCCTTCCGCCTGAGCGCGGCTGCGCCTCGCTCGAAGCCCGCGGGGTTGTCCCAACGGCTTGGTCTTGCGCGCCAACGGCTCGCGGGGTTGCCCCGACAGCCTGGCCCGCGGGGTTGTCCCAACGGCTGCGCGACGTGACCAGTAGAGAACGCGCCTGTGCTGGCCGTGGCGGCGACGGCGCCGAGGAACATCGACATGCGCGCTCATGCAACAGGAAGGGGAGGAGGTGGCGGGGCGCGGAACAAACAGGGGGGCGAGGATGGGGACAACGTAAGGAGTGGAAGGGGGGCCCGCGCCAAGGCGAGAGGAAATATACGCAGAAGAGACAGCCAGGACGCCTCACCAACCACGAGGACGACGGTGATGGCTTTTTCCAGATTCGCCCAGAGGATTCTTATGTGGGGTTATTCCGTCGGAGTAATTGAAGGATTTGGGTTTCTCGAGGAGGTCCTGAGGGGTCTCCACCAGCACTTGGATCCGTCTTGTGGCCTCCTTGGGGCCTCTTGTAGGCATGTTCTTAGCTATCTTGAGCGATCTTGGAGGCTACCTTGGAGCATCGGGGGCCCTCTTGGAGCCATCTTGGGCGAAAAGGGCACGTTTAACGACCCGCGACCCCTCCGTCCAGGTCCAGGGGGGGGGTAGGGGGAGAGGTCAAGCTACACACCAGCCCGCAAGCCGTTTTGCTCGCTCCCGCCCGCCCTCCCCACACATACGTAACACCCGGGAGCCAGCATATCGCGTAAGAACGTCCGCAGACGCCACGGGTTCCAGATGCACCAGACCCTGGAGGTCCAAGCGCGCCAGGTGCGGCACGTGCTCCACGTGCGCCCAGTGTTCCACATGCTCCAATCGCGCCAGGTGCGCCAGCCACTGGGAGCCATATAGGGGCTCTGGGGCCCGGTTTTGAGCTTTCTTGGCCAATGTTTGCGCCACGTGGAGGTTTCGAAATCCCATCGGAAACGGTCAAGCGAAAAGGCAGCAGCTATTGACGTGTCAGACCAGTCGGTCGGCCACATGCGCCCCGAAAGCAAGTGGGATCTGCTGGCACCCCAGCCGTCCTTGTAAAATACCAATGCAACGTGGTCGCGGGGCGGCCGCGCATGCTCCAAATGTGGAGGCAGAATGCGTTTTGTATTGTTTTTGTTGAAAGGGGGGGAGGGCCCTCATGGGGTTGGCATGGTTCCGGGTTGGCCGCCGGCTGGGTGTGGGAGGGGGTGAATATTCATAGGGAACAATGATAAACCCTTCCCCGAAGGGGGAAGAAGGGGTTGTGGAAGAGGAAAGGAAGACATCGTTAGACCCCTTGTCGCCCAGAGGGCTGGCGGGACTGTTAACACGAATGTGCGCGGCGATAACGCGAGCGTCACATTTTGAAAACGGACCACCCTCCGTCCGTAAACCTGTTGCGAATGTTGAAGACGAATGCGCGTCGGACCAAAGCGAGAGCAACATTTTGAACGCCCTCCAGTGGTGAAACCGTTGCAAATTTGAACCTTCAGGATCATAACTGATGAGGAAATCTCAAGCGAAACGCCCCGTCAGCCTTTTCAGCCAGCCAGCCTCGGGGTGCGACAGCGAGGAGTTATATATAAGGAAACGAAATGAGAAATAAAAGGAAATAAGGAGGAGGAGGAGAAGGAGGAGGAAGGGGAGGAGGAGGAGGAGGAGGAGGAAGAGGACAAGGAAGAGGAGGAGAAGGACAAGGAAGAGGAGGAGGGGGCAGCAGGAGGGGTGCCGGCTCCTCCTCTGGCATGGCCCCCGAGGCGGGGAAGCAACGGCACCTGTACTACTTCGACGCGGCAGTCGGCACTGACGACAGCGAGAGCGAAGGGAATCTCCAGGTGCAAAGGGGAAAAGCTTGGGGAGAAAAGGAGGGGAAGGGACAGAGGAAGGGGGGGGGAGGGGGAAGAGGAAGGGGAAGAGGGGGAGAGGAAGGGGGGGAAGAGGAAGGGGGGGGGGAGGGGGAAGAGGAAGGGGGGGAAGAGGAAGGGGGGGAAGAGAAAGAGGAAGGGGAAGAGGAAGGGGAGGAGAGGAAGGGGGGGGGAGGGGGAGAAGCGAGAAGGGGGAGCGAGCGAGCGAGCGCGCGATGTCGGTCCGACTGGGACCGGCCCCACGAGTGCAGCGCGTGGGGGCTGGATGGGGCCGGGGCCCTCAGGAGGACGGAGTCGGCAGTGGGAGCAGGAAGACGGAGCTGGAGTCGGAGAGGCCGGAAGGGGATGAGGGTCGGCGGGGGGAGGGTCGGAGGGTTGGAAGGGAGGTCGGTGGGGCCGGAGGAGGAGGAGTCGGAGGGTCGGTGGGGGGGAGGAGGACGACGATGAGGAGGAGGATGAGGGGGCGAGAGGAGGAGAGGCAGAAGGCGCACGAGAAGAAGTAGGAGGAGGAGGAGGAGGAGGAGGAGGAGGCGGGAATAGGAGGTGGAGGAAAGCGAAAAAGCGCACGACGGAGAGTGGTGGTAGTAGTAGTAGTAGTAGTAGTAGTAGTAGTAGTAGTAGTAGTAGTAGTAGTAGTAGTAGTAGTAGTAGTAGTAGTAGTAGTAGTAGTAGTAGTAGTAGTAGTAGTAGTAGTAGTAGTAGTAGTAGTAGTAGTAGTAGTAGTAGTAGTAGTAGTAGTAGTAGTAGTAGTAGTAGTAGTAGTAGTAGTAGTAGTAGTAGTAGTAGTAGTAGTAGTAGTAGTAGTAGTAGTAGTAGTAGTAGTAACAGTAGTAGTAGTAGTAGTAGTAGTAGTAGGAACAGTAGTAGGAACAGTAGTAGGAACAGTAGTAGGAACAGTAGTAGGAACAGTAGTAGGAACAGTAGTAGGAGCAGTAGTAGGAACAGTAGTAGGAACAGTAGTAGGAACAGTAGTAGGAACAGTAGTAGGAACAGTCGTAGGAACAGTAGTAGTAGTAGTAGTAGTAGTAGTAGTAGTAGTAGTAGT
>CAUYUJ010021432.1:57500-139181 GCA_963575745.1 Prorocentrum cordatum
CCCTCGAGCGAGGCGCTCGCATGCCGCCGCGGGTGTGGCAGCGGGGCGCGCCTTCGGATCCGGGAGCTCAGCCCGAACATGCTGGCGGGAGATCGAGCGGAGGTCCCCCAGGCGATGAAGGGCGCCCACGAGCGTGAGAGCGCAGCAGGAAGGCACAGTGCCGCCGCGTGCCGCGCTTCGGGTTCGGCGGCAGGTTGGCAAAACAAAGCGTGCAGCGTGGCCTTGTTCAGAGCTTACACGTGCAGGCAGGCGGCCATCCGCGAGATCATCGGACCGCCACCACACGTCCAAGGACGAGTTGGAGCAGCTGTGCTGCAACAGGGTGGCATATACGTGAAGGTAATAGCGATCGGTACACCACCGAGGCCGTGGCGAGCCTCGCACGCAAGCTTGTCGCAGTGAAAAGGGACGGGAGAGGCCATTCAGAACTGGACCAGGGATGAGTTGGAGAGCGCGCCGCTGGTACTCGTGGACCGGAGCAGCAGTTTGGGCAGGAAGAGTTGCAGGGACATCGCGGACGCGGCAGTCGGCAGGTAAGCGGCATGCCGTTACATAACACAGGGTGCCCGACGGGTCCCGGCTACTGCGGCCCACGGCCGCAAGACGAACCTCGACTTCATCGCAGGGCCGCGTGATCTACAGATAGTGGAATGCGGGATTTGGAGAGCCGCAGCGCGACAGATCGCAGTCAGCCCCACATTTCCAGGCCATCGCCCGACCGTCGCGACAATTGGTTTCCAAAGGCCAGCAATGGAAAGAAGACTAGCTACGAGGCGGGCGGGCAAGGAGCAGTCAGCGAGAGCACTAGGGCATGGAGAGGATAGATTGGAGTTCATGACGGGGCTCGCGACGGCGATGTCGAACAAGAAGGAGCAGCTCACCGCGATGAACGAGGAAACCCACAGGTGCCGTTCAGCGAATGGGTGGTAACACCCAGACGGATAGATCGGACTCAAGTATTTTGCCGAGACGCAGAAGGACCAGGAGTGGATGACACGAGCAAAAGCCGAAGGAGAGGGACTGGCAACGAAGCGAGCCCAACAGACCATCACCAAGAAACCATTCAGAGGAAGTCGAAATAGAAGAGGAGCATATCAATATCGTGACGAGGATACTCAGCATTAGGAGGCGTGCCATGGGAAGGAAGTACGACAAAACTTGCACGGAAGCATCTGCTCGAGGCCGGCAATGAGAAACAGACAGGGACATCAGTAATGAAGTTAGCGAGACAGTACGCGATCAGAGCACACGGCCCCGAGAAACGGAGGTACAACATGCTGCCCACGACGAGACCAGCGCCAGGCCAATGGGCCAGCTTCCTGGAACGATGCGGAGATATAGGTGGACTCGAAGCACGAATGGCACCGCGCACGACGGGCGCACAGGAGCAGCCGAGCAACAGGCGGCATGCACGATGACCTACCCGAGCTCCCAGCCTAGACTTTAGAGTACGTGGCAGAAGGCATAGGCGACTCCTGGATGACACGCACGACAATGTTGAACCAGGCTGGAAACCAGTAGTACGCGACAGAGTGGACGATGCCAGATGCTGAGCCCGCGCTGCATGAGCAGGCCTGAGGAAACAAACCAAACGAGTGAAACTCGGATCAAAAGCGAAGGAGGAGAAAGACGAGAAGAGCTCGCCACCACCACCGGCACCAAACAAATGGAACTCGAACCAAACTGTCGGAGAAGAGATGCGAGAAGAGCTTAGCGGAGATTACCAAGAAAGCGGAGCAGCAGGAGGAGGCGGGCAGAAAATCGCGCTAGAAGCTCAACCTGGGCCAGGCAGCTGAGCGAGGATTAGGGCGAGAACTGCGGGGGAAGTTTTGCCTAATCACGGTCGCAGACACGAAGACCGATGCCAGCTGCAAGACGCGCCCCCCCCCTCGGCAAGCGCGAGCGCGGCGAGACGCCCGGGGACATCGCGACTCAGACCGGGCGAGCCTGGCGGGCGCTTGGCATGGCGAACACGTCTCGGACATTCCAAGCGGGCAGGAACAAGAACATCAGAGGAGCAGGACGACTACCGTTACTTCACGCGTTTAGACCACGGTTCAGATAACTCACCGAACCGCGCTTGCGCTTCGGAGTTCTTTCTTCTGTTCTTGGGAACTGGGCCGCGTCTTCTGTCTGGCGGCCACGCGCCAGCGGCGATCTTCCCCCGCCGTTACTTTGAACGGGTTGCGGGCCCAACAAAAAAATTGCGATGTCCGCCCGGGCCCCCGTCGGACGAGCGGAGATGCGAGCGCGGCGTCGCGCGCGGTCGCGCGCGACCCGCCGCCGGCAACAACGCAGGCGCGCGGGCGTCGCGGCGACGACGACGACGGCGAGGGCGAGCCCCGGGCCAGATTCTATGGGGGGAACGAAATTTCTGCGCGCAGTTGAACCCCAGCTGTTCCTCCGCTTTACTAAAGCTCTCTTTGCGCTCTTGTAAAACGCGTTTTTTGTCTGAATGCATCGAGCGGCGCGCCTTTACTAAAGCTGCTTCCTCGCCCAACTAATGCCGCTTCCTCACTTGAGCGAAGCCGCCCCCTCGCTTTTGCAAAACCGTTTCGTCGCTCTGGTAACGCCCGCGGTCTGCTTTGAATGCCCTGGAGGCGCGGCGGCGGCGCGGGGCCAGGGCCCGGTCGGGGCGCGCAGGGCCTTTGTCTTTCCTGCCAGTTCACCCCGCGATGCTTTTGCTCGAATAATCAGGGTCGCGTCACATACTCGGGGCGCGAGCGCAGGACGCGGCTCGGCAATTCAGACGCGCCGCCGCGGACGTCGCGCAACAGAGCAAGAATACTTAATTACAGGGCTCGTTTCCTATAGCAAAATGCTCACGCAAAATCACAGTGCGAATTCTCCGCTGCCAAATGTGGCCGCCGACGCCGCCTCGTCGACGCCCGCCCTCTGAGCCGCGTCTTCGGTCGCGCGACCGCGCGGCCGCCGCCGCCGCCTCGCCCCCGCCCTGGGCCGCCCCTCCCGCGGCCGGGATCATCGGCCCCCCCAGGGATGCGAAATTTACATTGGTTCTGCCCCGTCGCTCATTTTGAATGCGCGCGCATCGCCCCAGTCAAACTGGCATCGACTGGCCGCGTCATATCCTGCAGCAAAAAACAACGCGCGCACCGCGCGCGTGCTTCTCGAACAAATCATCGGCTTGCACAGAAAAACTGCAACAGATGGGGCGAAGTCCACGCGCGCGACGTCGCGCGCGCTGGAATCTCCCAGGCACCTTGGACCCCGACGGGATCTCAAAATCGAGCGCACCCAAACACACTAAAACAACACATGGCTTAGCAACGTAACTCTCGCAAAGAAGAGAGCGAGATCGCGGATTCGGAAGGGGGCCATGGGTTATCCAACGCGCGCATCAAATGCGACATTAAGCGGGCCTCTCGCGCGCGCACGTCTAGAAATCACGCGAGCGCCCTGGCGCGCGCGCTGGGGAGAGGGGGGCGCGATCCCTGTCCGATAATGCCGCGCGGGCCGCTCGCGCCCGTCGGCCGCGCGCGCGCGTCGAAATCCTTCAAAACCGCCATCGCCGACTCGCGGACGCCATCGTCGTCGTCGGCTCGATCAACGTTGGCGCCGTCTTTGGCCTCGCCGTTGTCATCGTCGTCGTCGTCGTCGCCAGCATCGCTACCGTCATCGTCGCGTCTGCCACTGTCGACGTTGCCGCGACCCCGCGCACGACCGAGTCACCGACTCGCGCTGATGCGTCCGCGCGTCAGCGCGGCATGCGAGAAGTCCGCAGCGGTCAGCGCCGCCGCGTTCGCGTCGGCCGCGCCAGACTACTTGGCCGCCCTGCGCGCGAGCCAGCGCGCGCTAGGGCGGCCGCAGCGACGCCCCGGCCTGCGCCGAGCAGTCATCGCAGTCGCCGCGGCATGGGTTTTGCAAACCAAGTCTTGGGCGGGCGGGCGGGATGACTGCGCGAGCAGTGGAGCCGACAACATCGAGTACGGCAGCGCACGCTGCGCAATTTACTAGATCTCATTTCTTGAAAGAAATGTGACTACACTGCCCCCCCCCCCCCCCCCGCACACGCTCCACCCGCCGGGATTATCCGCTCGCTTTTTTGCATTGCAGCATGCAGATGGTGCCTTCTTGTTCATGCCCGACATGACATATGACCACGCCTGCCAAGCCGACCGGCATCGACCAGCCCCGCCCCACCCAGAAAAATATACGCGCGCGCACTCGTTTATCAAGATGCATCGATTTGTACGAAATCTGTTGCGTCAGATGGGGCGACGCCCACACGCGCGCGCATTCGCGGGTGCATGCAGGAATCGAATAACAACCGCAGGTGTCGCAGCGATATCGAGTGGCCCGACAGCAATTCAAAGGCAAATTTCAACCAAAATTTGGCACGCGCGTTCCCGTGAAAACAAATATTCGAAATGTTCGACATGGTCATCACATGCGACCACGCGCGCTTCTCGCGGGCGCATGTCGACATCATTCGAAGCCCTGGCGCGCGCGCATCGGGGAGCGCGGGGCGAGGGGGGGGCGCGATCCCGTTCCAAGAATGCAACGCGGGCAGCTCGTGCGCGTCGACCGCGCGCGCGTCAAAATCCTTCCAGAACCTTCATCGCCGGCGCGTGGACACCGTCATCGTCGTCGGCGTGATCAGTATCGGCGCCGCCAGTGGCCTTGTCGTCATCAGTATCACCATCGCCACCAGCATCGCCACTTGCATCATCGCGTCTGGCGTTGTCGACGTCGCCGTAATACCGCGCCCGCCAGAGCCGCCCGCTCGCACTGATGCGCCCGTGCGCCAGCGCGGCTTGCGAGACGGGCCAGGAGTTGCCCAGCGGACAGCGCCGCTGCGGCCGCGTCGGTCGCGCCAGACTAGCTGGCCACTCTGCGCGCGATCCCGCGCGCGCCAGCGCTGCCGCAGCGTCGCGCCTTCCAGCGCCGAGCAATCATCGCGATCTCCGCTGCCTGGGTTTTGCAAACCAAGTTGCGGGTGGGCAGATGGGACGCATGCGTGGGAGGCGGTCGCGCGCGGCGCAGGGTAGCCAATTGCATCGTATAGAGAGCGCCAGAAATATTGCACCTCATAGATTGCACAACATAGCTTGCATACCATTGACTCTCCACTGTTGGAAGAATTTAGATTCTCACTCACCCCCTAGCTTACACGCTGCCTTTTTTTCTGAATCGCAAGTTACATCTGATTCTGCCTCTTTCATGTTCCATGCGAAGTCATATTGCCCCAGCCAGTTCAGCATCGACTGGCCCAGGCATCCCAGGCATCAGGAGTTTTGGCGCGCACCGTCGCTTAAGAAACCATAGATCTGCAAAGCAAAAACAGTTTGCGACAGATGGGGCGACGGCCACGCGCGCGCGTCGTCGCGCGCGCATGCCGGAATCGGTCCAAAACCTGCGGCTTCGTGGGCATTTCAATATCGAGTGCCCCGATAACATATTTGAATTCATACCACCCCAGCCACGCCAGTGCCAATTGGCCCCGTCATCCCCGGCAAGCGTATCACGCGCGGGCAAGCGCTGGTGAATAAAAACAGATGTCCAAGACTCCCTTTCAACAGATGAGACAACGTGCGCACGCGCATGCACTCCAAAGTCGTTCAAAACAATTTTTAGGACACGCAAGAATGTCAGAGTCGAGTACCCCGAAAACATATACACGCATTAGTTCGCAGCATGACGTTTCGCCCGCGCGCGCGTGCAAGGGGGGAGGGGGGGGGCGCGATTCTTGTTTCATAGTACCATGCGGGCCACTCGAGCCCGTCGGCCGAGCGGGCATGTCAAAAACCAGCCAAACCCTTCATCGCCGACGTGAGGACACCGTCACCGTCATCGGCGTGATCAGCATCGGCGCCGTCATTGGCCTCGCCGTCGTCATCGTCGCGTCTGCCGTCGTCGGCGTCGCAATGATACTGCGCGCCCGCCCGAGCCACCGACTCGAATTGACTTGCCCGCGCGTCAGCGCAGACTGCGAGACGCGCCGGCAAGTCCCCAGCGGCCAGCGCCGCCGCGGCCGCGGCGACGCGCCAGCCAGCGCCAAGCAGCCCAATCAATGCCGCGTGGGTTTTGCAAACCAAGTCGCGGGTCGGCGGGCGAGATGATTGCGCGAGCAGTAAAGTTGACTGCGCCATTTAGCCTGCCTCACATAGCTGGCACATGACATAGCGCTTCGCATCGATTGCGCCTGCGCAGCAAGGGTTACCCCGCATAGAGCGCGCAGATTGCGTCGCGCCTCGCAGATTGGACCGCGTAGATTGCACCGCGTATAGTTCCCAGAAACACATTGTTTGGGGCTCGCGCTGGCCGATGCATTTCCAAGGAGCTCGCGCGAAGAAGGGCGACGCCATCGAGCGCCTGCCGCGGGGGCGCGGAGACACGCAGCATCGCCGACGCGGCGGGGCCTTGACAGCGAGGCGCATCACGACGCGGGACAGGGAAAGCAGGCAATGACTTCATGGCTGGCAGCAAAGACACGCGAAACGCCCCTGGCTCGGGCAGGCGCGCGGGCCCCCGCGCAGCGCTCAGCCAGCGCGCGAGCGACCCCGCCGACGTCGGGCTCCTCGACGCGCGGAGGCCCGAGAGCCCCGCAATGATCGGCGCCCAGACACAGGGATAGCGGCGCAAAATCGTTCGGATGAGTGAGTTTTTCGAACGAACCAGCAGTCTTCATGCTAACTTTCTACGAAGCGGCGCGGGAATGTATTTGGAGAGCATTGGGGCACGCAAGCCAGTCGCTGATCGCGAGCTGGAAGATCATACGAGGAGACGCCGCACTCGTTGCCTCCACGGTCGATCCACTGCACATCCTGCTGATAGAGAACGACGAGACGATCGCGAAGGAAGTTCACTTGGAAGACAACGAGGCGCCAGACAAGGCCCTGGAGACATACGAGTACAAAGAGAACCGCACAAAGGCGCCCCTACTTCACATCAAGAAGGACCGCCAGAGACTTCATAATGACGAGGACATCGCGGGCGCAGTCCTGATGGAGCTGAAACGCGCGGGGACGCGGCTTGGGCGACTGGCTCAATTTCGAGAGCGCGACGCGAACGAGTCAGAGCTATTGCAGCGGCGCGGCACAGATCCCGAGGCATGTGATTCGTCGAGAAACCCAACTCTAGCGCGCGTTGTTCTGCTCGCCGGCATGCGCATCGGGCCTGAGCGGCATGGAGTGCCAAGCAACGCAGGCAACCGAATACGAGGCATCGGATCGAGCTACAAGCAAGAAGCAACGAGCAATGGCGCTGGAGGGGCAACGGACTCAAACAGATAAGAAGACCACGGACAAGTACAACAACGAGTTTGGGCCACAAGGTGAAGGCGCCACTGAAACATATCGAGGTGGAGGAGAACAACGAAGTGGAGCCGAATGACAAACGAAAACAAACAAGGACACCGCGACATACATGTCCACGGGCACGGCGGACGTCGTCAGAGAGTGGAGAGTAGGACCGTCAGCGATGGAGATGGCAGTCAGAAGGCTGGGGCGGTGGCAAGATCTCATCGAGCACCAGGGGGGGCGACCACGTCCTCGCCGTGTTTTTCGGCACCGCGAAGTTCGTGCAGGACGTGAGCACGATCAATAATGCACTTATCCAAGCGGGCATGACGGTCGAAGGCCAGCCAAGGGCCAGCCGATGACCGTTGGCCCGAGAGCACTCCGAGCAGCGCACGCAGAGCGAACGAACGCGCGAGATGCTCGACGGATTGCTGCCGAGCAGACGAAGACCGACGCGCCACAGGACGAGTAGTTCCCGCGCGCGTGCGAGTTGAAGAACAACGAGGGCCCCGAGGGCAGGGCCAGGTGCGTGAGCTACCGCTCCCTGTACACGCGCTAGACGTCGTCGAGGGCTGAAGGGCGCGGACTGAGACGCTTGCCTGCCGCTCTCACGACGACGAATCAACGCGCTCTGCGCGGCGCGACCTTGACCGGCAAGGCACAAGCCGCAGCGCGCCTCATAGCAGCGAAAAAAGCAGAATATGCATTGCAGACAAAGCCCGCATGGCCCATGGGTTAAAGGCAATTCCCATGGCCGAGTGCCCGCGATGCGCCAGGGCCCCAGGCCCAAACGTCGAGATCCGCACCCACCGCGTCCGACACCTCCCCGGCAGCACTAGCCAGCAGCACGATCTTTGGTTCAATGCATCGCCCGAGGAGGGGGCGGCGCTCCAACGGACCGAACGCGAAGAGGTAAAATTCTGGCGACAGCAGCAAGGGGAGCGCGGACAACCCGAATGGCGAGAACGAGGGTGGCCGCAGACCGCAGTTGAGAAGGCATGATGGGGGGTGGGGGGCAGCACATAATCTTGGGAAGATACCAGACGGAACTGCGAAGCTGCTCGAGGTCGCGCGCAATATGCAGCTCATCCACGAGAGGGACATGAGGGACGTCAGGGGCTGCGTCTGCGATGCCTTCATGATCCCGTCGAAGACCAATGCCGCGGAGAAGCCAAAGGCAGCGGGAAAGGCGCACAGTGGGGCGCTAAAAGAGGACCGACAGGGATACGGACTGAACGGACCAACAGTGGCATTCATTATGGCGGCAATCGAGGGCGCGCTAAAGGAGGAGGTCGGGGCAAGCAATACAAGCGCGGTCAACGATTGGATGGCCGCCAATAACCAGAGGCGCCAGAAGGAGTTCGAGGCCAACGTGGTCAGACACTGCAGGGTGATTATACCGTACGCGAAGGTCTCGCTCACGATCACGGACCCCCAGCTGAGCAGCGTGCCACGCGCCTGCTTCCACCAGCTTGGCACAGAGGGCAGGATTGGAGCGGCCCCGCCATGGCCGATGGAGGATGAATTCGCGGAGTGGCTCGAGGCGCTTGGCGTGTAAGATTTGCCTGCGGCTTGGCGCCCGAGCCTTTGGACATCTTTTGTTATGTTCTTCCCCTGCTGCCGCTGCCGCCCCTCTCTCCAATTCTCCTCCACGCTGGGAACCATTGGGCCTGCGCGCGCCTGAAGGTGCGCGGGGAATTAATATGGTTTGCTGGAGATGTTTCCATACATGTCTAGCGAGAGCGGGCTAGCGATATTCAAACGACACAGAGCTAAGCACGGATTCCAAGGGACAAAACAGCCAATCATGCATGTCTTGTTGTCATGCTTATTCACACGCTGCAAAAACAGCATCATCACCACCATCACCACCATTGTCGTTACCGTCATCGTCACTGCCATCATCATTATCAGAAGCAGGAGCATCAGCATTAGCATCGGCACCGTCGTCCGAGGCTGGGTGACGGAGATGGCGGGCGGCAAGCGCCAGCTGTCTGAGGTGGTGGAGGACCGGACCAGAGCTGAAAGCCCGCGGCCGGCCGTGGTCGCACCACAGGTGGCCCAAACAATACAGTCAAGACGCTTACATCAGGAAAAGGTTGGGTCCGGAAGGGGCTCGATGTTCCTTATTTCAAGAGCCCGACATCACTTGTTGTCTGTAGCTAGCAGTCAAGACGCTGAAATAAGGACCTTTTTGGGCTCGGTTGGTGTTTTGGTTTTCGGGCCGCTTTTTGGTCTTATTATGCTGTGGAGCCTGTTCACGGCCGAAGCCCGCCGTATCGAGAAAAGCCCTTTTGTTTCTTATTCAATCGTTTCGCTCATTCCGCCAGCCTTCATTGTCGCACCTTTGTCGCTTGCCCGAGCTACAAGGGTCTATATGCTTGAGGGGATCGCAGTATGTCGCAGTGACTGTGGAGTTGGTTTCGTTTCGGGGGTTAGTCGCAGATTCTGGCGAGGTTGTCGTCTTGGGGGTCTCTTGGGGGTCTCTTGGGGGCCTGTTGGGGCCTCTTGGGGCGCTCTTGGGGCCTCCTGGGCCCCTCTCGGGGCGGAAAGCTCGAAGTGTCCGTTCGTGGTTTCCGTTGTGGGCCCCAGTTGGGGCCATCGTGGGGCGTTCTTGGGCTTTCTGGGGCGCCTCGTGGACCGACTCGGGGCCCTTTTGGGGCTCTCTCAGGGGCCTCTTGGGCGGTCTTGAGGCGGTCCTGGAGGCCTCTGGGGCTCGCTTCAAGCGTCGGAGCCCGAAAGGGCGAGACGGGCAACACAAACTCAAAAACCTGTTTGGAAAAAGAACATTAACTTGTGTCTCCTTGGGCCCTCTTGGGAGGCCTCTTGGAACCCTCTTGTGCCGTCTTGGAGGCCTCTTGTGCCGTCTAGGGGCCATCTTGAGCGGCTTGGGGCGATCTGTAGGTGCTCGTGGGCTCCACTTGATCTCATCCTGGGGCGTTCGTGGGCCTTTTGTTGTGCGCCTCTTGGGCCCTTATTGGGCCGTATTGGGCCGTCTTGGGGCGGTCTTGGAGACCCCTTGGGCCCTGGTGGAGCGTCGGAATGTTAAAAAGGCGATAAGGCTGCAAACCTCCAAAAACCAAATGGAAAATCAATGATTTTGTCTCGTGGGGACCTCTTGGGATGCCTGTTCGGAGTCTCTCGGGCCGTCTTGGCGGCCTCTTGGGCCTTCTTGGCGGCCTCTTGGGCCGTCTTGATGCCATCTTGGGCGGCTTGGGGCGATTTGGGGACGTCTCCGGCCCCTCTTTGGGCGTTCTTGGGCCCGCGTGGCCGCCTCTTGTCGTCGCCCACGCCGCTCTGAAAATGCCGGGATCGGCCTCGGACGCTCGTTTCTCTTTTTCCCTTTCATCGGCCTCCCTCCTCTTTGCCCCCCCCCGTACATGGACATTATACTCGAACCTTGTGGCCCAAGATGCCCCCCAGACCCCCCGACATCAATTTTGATGGCGTGACGACGGGGGGGGGGCGTGAGTGGACAGAAGTATTCGAACCCCAAAGCGCCGCCTTTACTGAGATCAACATTGATGTCGGGGGCGTGGGGGTGATTTAGAATCTCCCTCGAATGTGTAAGGGTTCGAATATATTGTCCATCTACTGTCCCTCCCCCCTCCCCCTCCCGTCCTGGCTCCTTCTCTTCCTGCGGGCCTGTCCCTGGCCCCCCCCATCCCTCCCTCCCCCTCCCTCCTGCTGATCCTGCTGGGCCTGGGAGGGAACCTGGTGTTTAGTTATTCCAGCTTACACCTGCGAGCTCTGGGGGGAACCGGCACTTCTTCCGATGTACGCGCGAGCGCCTGGGACAGCTGGTAATGATGCTGATTTACACGAGAGCTCCGCGGGGAGCTGGTGCCTATTCCGAGTGAAACGAGCTCTGGGGGAGTTGGCACCACACACGCGAGCTTCAGGGGCAGCCAGTACATGTTCCGAGTGGACCACGCGAGCTCTGAGGGGAGCCAGTATTCCCCAATCAGTGCTTGCACTGAAGGGGTCCTCGCGGGTGTTGCTAGAGTTGGCGGAAATGCCTCGCCGATTTTGGTGGCACGCTGGGTTCGCGGGTTCCCGGTTCCGGGTTCCCGGGTTCCCGGGTTCATGGTCATTGGTTCCAGGCCGATGGTTCATTACCGATCTCATTGTCGAGTTCATTACGGATCTCATTGGTTCCCGGGTTACCGGTTCTGGGTTCCCAGATTCTTGATCATTGATTCCGGGCCGATGGTTAATTATCGATATCACTACCGATCTCACTGTCGAGTTCATTACGGATCTCATTCAGTGTTCCCCAATCAGTGCTCGCACTGAAGGGGTCCTCGCGGATGTTTCCCCAATCAGTGCTTGCACTGAAGGGGTCCTGGTGGATGTTGCTAGAGTTGGCGAAAGTGCCTCGCCGATTTTGATGGCACGCTGGGTTCGCGGGTTCCCGGTTCCGGGTTCCCGGGTTCCCAGGTTCGCCGATGGGTCATTACCGATCTCATTGTCGAGTTCATAATACGGATCTCATTGGTTCCCGGGTTCCCCGTTCCGGGTTCTTGGGTTCTTGATCATTGGTTCCGGGCCGATGGTTGATTATCGATCTCATTACCGATCTCACTGTCGAGTTCATTGCGGATCTCATTCAATGTTCCCCAATCAGTGCTCGCTTTGAAGGGGCCTTCGCGGATGTTGACGGATTTGGCGAAAGTGCCCCGCCGATTTTGGTCGCACGCGAAGTTCCCGGGTTCCCAGGTTCCCAGTTCCGGGTTCCCGGGTTCGCGGTTCCGGGTTCCGGGCCGATTTCGGAGCGCGGCGAGGTTCCCCGGTTTTTGGTCGATCTTTTTAACGATCGGTCTCACCATCGATCTCATTACCGGCTTCTCGATCGATCTCACAATCGATCTCAGCATCAATCTCACAAGCGATCTCTTAAGAGATCGCATGAGCGATCTCGCGATCGATCTCATTATCGATCTCACAATCGATCTCAAGATCCATAGTATCAATTTTCAAATCATCCACTGATTGGGGTTTCCTCAGGTGTAATGTATTCTGATGTGCGAGAGGTCTGCGGGGAGCCGGTAGTGATCCCAATTTGCGCATGCGAACACCAGGAGAGGCGGTGGTGCTTATTGAGCCCCAGAGAAGAGGTGCCAGGATTCCCAGGGTGGCCTACAGAGAGCAGGCCCCCCAACACACAACCAATTCAAGCTCGCGCGGCGTTTTTGCAGGCATTTGGCGCGTTTTCGGTAGACAGTGATTGGAGGGCACTGCGTATGTCGCATAGCCCTTGCAGTCCGACGCCGATTCCTTGGAGATAGAGTTTGTGCTAGTGTTGGGGCTGGTGGAGACTGAAGCGACCCCTGATCAATAGCACGTGCTTCGCATACAGAACACTCAAATATTATCCGTGTGAAATGAACATTCCCTCCAGCCTCGGCATCACATTTCATCATGTCTAATTCGTGGCCAGAACGGCATACGACCGGAAGCAGAAAGGAATGCGTCCACAGGGCCAAAAGAGGCTCAGGGGCAAGCTGCTGTTGCTGCTGCCTGCCGCTGGCTGCCTGCTGGATGGCCCTCCGGATGAGAGCTTGGAGTCAGCCGTCCCCGCGATCCCGGGGACACCCGTCGCCAGATTCCCAGGGACTCCGCCGGACCTCTCCAGGGGTGCGTTTTGACCCGGGTTGCGAGTGGAACCCAGCTATGGCGACGATAATCTTCCAGGAGGACCAAGGAGTGCGAAGAACGTCGCTACAGTCATGTATTCGAGTCTCGATCTTCGACCCTCCCTCTCTCCTCCTGAGGCGTGGACGGTCAGCCAGCCCACAGGAGCCGCTCGCAGACGACGCGGACGTGCAGGCGCAGGTGATACAGCCGAAGCTGAAGAATCCGATCGCGCTGCGCCCGTTCGCGGGCTCCCGAGGTGCGCATGGAGCTCCCAGTTTACCAGCTTGAAACATATCCCATCTTTGTGGTTGGCATCACCTTATCTCGGTGGGTGCCGATCTTAGGGATTCCCTCCGTTTCTGAGGACACATCTCCAAGATTGTCATCTCATTGGGCTTGCCGATCTTAGGGATGGGGATCAGTTCGAGGCTGGTTGCAAGTCCCCTGCCCGCCCTCGCGATCTTTCTCCTCCCTCTGCCCTCCTCCCCCGACCGCTTCTCGTAATGAAACAAGTCCCAAGATCGTGGGCCGTTTTCGGCCTCAGGGGGCCGTCACCGGGCCTCGGGGACTGTCCAACAGCTTCCCAGGAGGAAAAGCCAGTCCCAGGAAGGGGTTCAGATTTCCAGGGATCCACGTTAGGAGAAGGCACGACGTCGGAGGTCTGGGCCTTGCCCTCCTCACAATCCTCCTCCTTGTCGTCATCGGCACCGCCTCAGAAAGCATACGGACGCGAACAATAAGTTATCGTGATGATAATCAACCGCATCGTAACCATCTTAATATTGACGATCGACCGTGTCAGGCGGTGTCATGCAGCTTGCAGGTCCTTGTCGCAGTCATAATCATCATCAGCAGCATCATTGTCATGCATCATCACCATCATCAACATCAGCATCAGCATCATCATCATCATCATCATCATCATCATCATCATCAGCATCATCATAGTCGTCGCCGTCGTCATCGTCGTCATCATCATCGCATCCTCATCCTCATCCTCATCCCCTCCCCCTCATACCCCGACTTCTCTTCACCAGCAGAATGTGAAAGCCTGCGGAAGCAAAACAAGGGCGGCTCCGCTGGCGGGAGCTGCTGGAGGCAAAGGATGCGCACTCAAGGGATCGACCTACCCTGACTCCGGATCCGCCGTACTTGGGTTGACTATCCGATTTAGAATTGCGTCGGGCATGCACCCCACACGATGCGAAAAAGTAGGGCGGGAATGTCCACCTCAGAGAGGTAGGGCGGACATTTCCGCGATGGCCTGGCGGAAACAGCGACGGCAAAGCAGAGCGGAAACCGACACCAAAGGAGCTTGAAAGGACGAGATCGCCCAGAAAGTATGGAAGATCAAGGGTCAGGGAACGGGCAACCCGAGGAAGGTATGGCCATAGGGCATCCCGAGAAAGGCTGGGCAACCAGGCAGCCCGAGAAAGGCCGGGCAGGCCGGGCAACCCGAGGAAGGTGTGGCAGGCCGGGCAACCCGAGGAAGGCCAGGCCAGCGGGCAGCTGGGCCACCCGAGGAAAGCCTGGCAACCGGGCGGCCCGAGGAAGGCAGGGCCAGGCCAGGCAAAGGTATGTGATCGCTCTGTGTTTCATCATCGCAATTCTTGGCTTCATCCTGGCAAATCTCGTCCGATCAACAATAATTGCAAGTATCTGCCCACCACATCACCCTCCCTCTAGTCCTCATCACACTGATCATCTCATGTGTCATCAGTATCATATTCTCAGTCTTTATCAATACCACCATCATCCTTCTCATCCTCATCCTGCTCATCCTCCTCTCCTGTCCTCCTCCGCTTCCATACGCGAAAAAACGCACTAGCAGGTGGCGGCAACGATGCTCCCAGGCTGCACGCTGGGACTACAATCCAAATCCTCGCGCATGCCAAGATTCTGATGCCGCGCGCGAAGACGAGGACGGAGGAGTGGAAGCGTTTCCTTTGCGTGAGGGGCGAGGGCGGAGAACAGGGCTGGATCGCGTACCACTCCCCTTCGATGGAGGAGAACGTGACGAAGTGCCAGGTCTTCGCGACCGCCTCCGACGGCCAGCCGGGCTTGGCCTCCATCCTCGCCGGCGATGCCGACGTAACGATGTGGATGACGCCAGGAAGATCGAGCCCGTCGGGCAAGACCCTGCGGCCGGGCGACCTGGTTCAGATCAAGCGGAAGTTGACGACCAGCGGCCTCAACTTCTTCGAGCTCGCTTGCGGCTTCTGGGTCTGCGAGACCGACGACAGGGGGAGGCGTCGTGGAACTTCGCTGCATCCAGCCGCCAGTCCAATCCTCCCCCCGTCCACTCGCCTTCCTCCTGGGCCGGCGGACAAAGAATGGGTTCCCCCTCCCTGATCACCATCCCTCCCCTCCCCTCTTTACGACTCCCCATGCCCCCTCCTTTCGCATTATCTCCCCCTCCTCCACCTCCCCCTCCTTTCGCATTATCTCCCCTCCTTCGCATTATCACCACCCCTCCCTGCTCCCATCTTGCCCTCCCCTCCTCCTCCATGCCTTGTCCTTGCAAAGACCTCATCCCTGCCGCACCCCCCGGCGTGCTGGTAGGGCGGCCTTGGCGTTTCGTTTGAGATTCCCTCGCCACCTACGACCCTGAAGCTTGACATTTGCAGCAGTTTGACGGATGGAGTGCGGATCGTTTTCGAAGTGGGGTTCTCGTGTCAGCGCCGCGCACATTCGTTTGCAGCAGCTTCAAGGATGGAGAGCGGGCCGTTTTCAAAATGTGGTTCTCGCTTCAGCGCCGCGCGCACTCGCTTAAAGTTTGCAACCGTTTCGCAGATGGAGGGCGGATGGTTTTCAAAGTGTTGATCTCGCCGTAGCGCCGCGCACATTCGTTTCAAAAGTTTGCAAGAGCTTCACGGATGGATGGCGCTTATTTGTCAACATGTAGTTCTCGTCTTAGCGCCGCCCACAGTCGCCTCACTAGCTTACAACAATACCAAGGATTCGGGATGGTGTTCTGGCAAGATCTGGGAGTGTTCGGACGCAGCAGTCGCGTTACTTCGCGGTGTTGAAGTCCCGGGAATGGTTTCTTGCACAACTTTGGATTGTAAGGACGCAACAGCCACGCTGTTTCGCGAAGATGAAACGCCAGGAATATGCGTTTTGGCACGATTGGGTATTCTCAGACGGTTGTTTTCCAATGGGGCATTTCCCACAATGAAGATAATTGGTTATTGTAGGGCCCCGTGAGGAGGGAATTTGGGTCGAGGATTAATGCAACATTTTGATGCGTCTTGGGTTTACTCTGGCCCTCCTCCTCCTCATCCTCCATCAATCCCGCATATACACCCCTTCCCTTTACCCCACACCTTTCCCCTCCCCCTGCCCTCTTCTCTGCAAATCATCGGTCTTATCTCCCCATTCCCTCTCCTCCCTTCCCCTCGCCGCGCAGGAGGAAGAGGAAGAGGGAGCACTGGGAGGAGAAGGCGTCACCCCTTTTCCCGCCCCTTCCCGTGAAGGGGAGAAAAGGGGGGTGGATCGGGCTGGCTGGCGCACAGGGGGGTTCCAAAGGCTTGCGGTGGACGTCGTCGAGCGCCGAACAGAAGAGGAGCGCAGGGGATGGGGGGAGGGGGAGGTGGAGGGGGGAACGAGGGGACTGGAGGGGAAGAGGACAGAAGGGGCGGGAGGAGAGGGAGGCAAGCCAGGCGCGCGCGCCATATATGATCCCGGGTCGAGGGTTCACAGGCCACCCCTCCAGATGGGAGGGGGTGGGGGACAAAGGCGACGACGACGACGACGACGACGAGCCACTCCACACCCACAGGGGGAGGGAGAGTGTGGCACTGGCACACACCCACCACCACGCCGCACCCAAAGGGCGCCACGATCACAAGGGGGGGGGAGGGGGGGGGCATCGCGTTCGCGAGGCCTTCGCGAGGCTCACGGGCGTACCCATTCAGCGGGAGAGGGGGGGAGGGATCCCATTGGCATTGGGGGGTGGGGGAGCCCTGGATCATATATGACATCATAGCCCTCCTACCAATCCCTTGCCATTTCGCTGAATTCCCTCTGTCCGCCGATGGGCGTCCTAGCGGACCTGGATCCTCCGAGTGACCAACACTGTGCGACGCACAATCAGAAAGGGGAGCGGGGAGCCGAGTATATTGTAGGAGGAGGAGGAGGAGGAAGGTGGAGGAGGAGGAGGTGGAGGAGAAGGAGGAGGAGGAAGGTGGAGGAGGAGGAGGAGGACGAGGCCTACATTACCGACGACTGCAGGTCCAATACTCCATGCCCGCGTGGGCCCCGCGTGGGCCTCCAACTTTTCCACGCCTTCTTCGCACCGCCTCTTTCCGCCGCGTCTGGCACGGTGATCTCTCTTGCCCGATGTCACCGCACGCGCTCCGAGCTTCTTTGCAGAGGTGAGCGCAACAGCTGTACAGCTTATGTCCGATCAACGCAAAGAGGAGGAGGAGGAGGAGGAGGAGGAGGAGGAGGAGGAGGAGGAGGAGGAGTCCTTCACGACAGGCCTGCCCCTCCTCCTCCTCCTCCTCCTCCTCCTCCCTCCGACAGCTCAGGCGGGGCAGCGCGCGCAGGCGCAGGCGCAGGCCCCTCCCCGCTCGGCTCCACCTCGGCCTCCGTCGGCGAGGCGCCCTCGGCCCCGGCGGCTCCAGCCCTGCACTCCCTGAGCCCGCGGATGCTCGAGCGCAGCGCCTCGGCGCTGTGCTCTCCGCGAGCTGCGCGCCCCGCCCGGTTCCGGTTCCAGTTCCCGCTCCGTGGCGGCCGCCCTCCTCGCGCCCCCGCTCCTCGGTGCAGACGTGCCCACGAGAGCACGCAGTCCGTCCAGGCTTGCCCGCGCGGGAAGCCGTCCTGGCCGCATCGCCTTCGATGACGGGGGAGGCCATGTTCAGGGGCGTAAGAGGCCATGACAGTGATCCGTTCCAAGATTTCAAGGTTCCCATGGGTTCCCCATCCCTGCGCGGGCCGAAAGAGGCTCCTCTTGAGCCCGAGATGTCGGAAGCGCCGTGCCGTTCAAGTGAACGGATGTATGGTGCGCTCGTTTCGAATCGGGGCGTGCCACAAATTATGGGAGGCGATGCGGGACGTTGGCCGGGCCCGCCGTGGCGTTCGAATACCCATATGCGTGTGGTGGCCAGGCCCGTTGTGGCGCTCGAGCACCCACATGTTATGGGAGGAGTTAGGGGAGGTGGCTGGACCCGTTGTGGCGCTCGAGCTTCCGACCTTGACGCTTTACTTGTCTTCGTCCTCCTCCTCCTCCTCCCTCCTCCCCTTTCTCCTCCTCCTCCTCTTCCCGCCTCTTCCCTCCACCTCCCCTCCCCTTCCTCCTTCATTTGTCCTCCTATATCCCCCTCCCACCTCCGTCCCCTTCTCTCCTTCTCTCCTCTCCACCTGCCTCCTCCCTCCTCCCTTCTCTTCCCTGTAGGAAAACCCTTCCCCGTATAATCAGAGCATTGGTCTGCAGAGCCACAGCTCCGTAGATTGCATCATGCCTCACGTGCAGCGCCCCGTGGATCCAATTTCCTGTGAGCCCAGGAGACTAATTATTATGATGGACTCACCCATGGAAACTGAATGGACCCATTGGTTTGTCACACACGGGAAATTGGATCCGCGCAACAGAAATAGGATCCACGAAGCTGTCACACACCGAGATAAGGATCCAATTGGATCCACGGGTGTTGGCATATTCTTACTCCGAGAGGAAGAGCAATCGGCCTGGGGATGAAGCATGTGGCACACCTCCCGCACTTGCACGCAGGGGCGGCGGTGGCGGGGCGCAGTGGCCGCTCACTCTACCACGAGTGCCGCAGCGCGGAGCACCGAGGAGGACGATCTGCACTCTCGCCTCGCCGCCGGCCGCGCATGGCCACGTCGGGGCTTGGCCAACCGCTCTCCCTTCGGCTGTCGCGCGTTCGGCCCCGGCTCCCATCGGAAAACCTACATGTCTTGAATCGGTTCTCTGGCTTCCGGTTTTTGTTTTGCCTCGTTCGTGTTTTTTGTTTGTTGGCTGACTTTTGGCTCCGAGGCCCACTTTCAGAGCCAAACCGCCCGTCAGAACCACTTTTTGCTTGTGTCGCTTGTTCGGCCCTGGCTCTTCTTAGAAAAATAGTATGTTTTGAATCAGGCTTCCGGCTCCTTGTTATTCTCTGGCCTTTCGTGGGTTTTTGTTTTTGGCTGACCCAGGCTCAGAGGCCCACGTTTTGGAGCCAGACCGCCTGTCAGGGCTCTTTTGTTGCCTGTGTCGCTTGTTCGGCCCTGGCTCGTGTGGGGAAACCTATATGTTTTGAATCAGTTCTCCGGCTTCCGGTTTTTTGGCTAGTTGTTTTTAGTGGGGGCGTTGGCCCCGGCTACAACTGTTTTGGAGCCAGACCGCCCGTCAGGGCTATTTTTTGCTTGTGTCGCTTGTTCGGCCTGGGTTCGTATATGCTTTGAATCAGCTCTCCGGCTTCTTTCTTTTCACCTTGTCGTGTTTTTTGTTGGTGTTGATTTTGGCTCCGAGCTGCTTGTCAGCAGTGATGTTCACTGGCGATGTGGTTCCCACAGGCATCAGGGTGCTCACAGTCATCGTGGTGCTCAGGCGCTTTCAGGCGTTGGTCTGCAGAGCCACAGCTCCGTGGATAGCATCATGCCTCACGTGCAGTGCCCCGTGGATCCAGCTTCATGCGGGTCCACGAGATGAGTTATTAGAATAGACTTACCCCAGGAAAATCAATGGATCCATTGGTTTGCCCCACACGGGAAATTGGATCCGCGCCACACAAAGAAACTGCTATACACCGAGAAAGGGATCCAGTTGGATCCACAGGTGTTGTCCTATTTCTACCTCCAGAGGTGAAAAACAACTCGGCCTGGGGATGTGGTTCCTGATGTTCGCGCCCTCGCTGCGACAAAGCGGAACACGTCGGAGCGCGGCTTGCCCACTTGTTCAAGCAGCCGCTTCGAATGCTCCGCCGCCCGCCGGTGGCGCCGCGCTGCCTCGAGCGTGTTTTCTTCATTGCGTGGGGCATCATGGGCATTATAGCCCCCGGCCCCCCCTCCCCCCCCCCTTTATAACGTAGCGCCCCTCCCCCCCCAGTGCGCTCCGGGCACTGCCGCCGTGTGCACGGCGGGGGGGAGGCGTTACATTATACCCCCCCCTGGCCCCTCCCACCCACCCCCTTATAATGCCCATTATCGCCGAAAATTAAAGAACCGCGCTCGTGGCGCCGCGCCGTCTCCGCCCCGCGCGGCGCCCACCGCGTCGTCGCGGCTCTCCTCCGCCTCCCCGCCCGGGGCGCTACGCCGCGGCCCGCTGGTCGCAGAGGGCCTGCATCTCGCCCGTGGCCGGCCCCTCCTCGCAGGCCTCGGGGACCTCCAGCAGCTCCGCGTCCCCCTCGAGTCAGGAGTCGATATCGTTTCACCGATCCCCATCCGCATCCCCATCCCCTTCGAGAACCCCACCAAATTGCCACCCCAGCTGAGGATGCACCCCTCGAAAGTCGAAGGGAACGACCTGTATTCCCATCTGGGGGGGTAGATCGGCCAGTGGGGCCCAGGCCACGCCGCTGGGGATGGGGATCGGTTCAACGATACTCAAATCCTCGGGGACCTCCTACAGCTCCGCGTCCTTCTCGAGTCAGGAGGGGAAAAGACACGCAGACACAATTATTCACTGCGTGGAGCTCCCCATATGTGCATCTACTCGCATGGACCTGTCCGCCGTGAATGTCTAGGCGCAAGAGCTTTCGAATATTAACGGGCTTCAGTTGTGACGGTCTGGACATCAATCTAACTGCGAATGAATTGGAGTGTGAATGAGCCTCAGTAGTACGAGCGCGTCTCTGTGCATGAGCCTGGGGCCTCCTGGGGCCTCCTGAAACCTACTGGGGCTTCCTGGGGTCTCCAGGAGCCTCTTGGGACCTCCTGGGACCTCCTAGGAAGGTTTCGTGCCCCAGGAGAGGCGCAATCTATAGCAACAGACGTACATAAAACATTGCGGATTAGAGCCACAGGAGAAGGGCAATATATAGGAACACGCGTAAAACACCAAGGACTCGTGCCCCAGGAGAGGCCCAATACATAGGAACATGAGTAAAACATTTAGGATTGTGTACACAGGAGAAGGACCATCTATAGAAACATACGTAGAACATCAAAGAATCGTGCTCCAGGTGAGGCCCAATCGATAGGAGCATACGTAAAACACATGGGATTGGAGCCACTCCTGTTGCCTTCTGAGGCCTCCTGCTCCTGGGGCCTCTCGGGGCCTCCTGTTGCCTTCCGAGGCCTCCTGGCGCTTCCTGTTGCCTCCTGGGGCCTCCTGTGGTTTCCTGAGGCCTTCTGGAGCTTCCTGGGGCCTCCTGGAGCCTCTTGGGACATCCTGTGGCCTCTTGAGTCTTTCTGTGGCCTCCTGATGCCTCCTGGGACCTCATGTGGTCTCCTGGGGCCTCCTGGAGCCTGTTGGAGCCTCCTGTGGCATCCTGAGAAGAATCTGCGCCCACGAGCCTGGCCACCAAAACAAGCAAACCGATCGAGACATCCTCAAAATCTGGCCCACCTGGGGGGTGAAAATGAGCGCCTCGCTCGAGACATCCTCCAAATCTGCTCCGAAAGCGAAGGATGTTGGGCACAGAAACAAGCAAACCGCCTGAGACATCCCCACAAAATGGCCGCGAACGAGCCCGTGCAACCACCCCTGGCGGCTCCCCTTAGGGGTGCAATCGCTCGAGCTGCTCCGAAAGCGAAGGATGTTGGGCACAGAATCAGGCAAACCGCCTGAGACATCCCCACAAAATGGCCGCGAACGAGCCCGTGCAACCACCCCTGGCGGCTCCCCTTAGGGGTGCTGAAATGAGCGCCTCGCTCGAGACATCCTCCAAATCTGCTCCGAAAGCGAAGGATGTTGGGCACAGAAACAGGCAAACCGCCTGAGACATCCCCACAAAATGGCCGCGAACGAGCCCGTGCAACCACCCCTGGCGGCTCCCCTTAGGGGTGCTGAAACCAGCGCCCCGCCTGAGACATCCTCACAATCTGCTTGAGTAAGTCTGAGTATGAGTAAGTCTGTGTATGAGCAAGTCTGAGTATGAGTAAGCCCGACAGGAGGGGAGGAGAAAAGAGGAGGAGGAAGGAGGAGGAGTAGGAGGCGTCCAAGTAATAACAAGAACCCCATCTTAGGATATGGGGAATGAGTCGTCGATCCCGAGGAGAAGATGGGAAAATGATTATGGGAAGTGGGGGGGAAGACGAAAATACAGACAATATGAAAAAATGTAGGGAATCCTGGGATTTGTGTCCAGTTCTTTATGTGTCCCAGGGCCCCTTCATCGAGGTCGAGCGCCGACGGAGCAGCAGCCCGCTGAGGCTCAGGCTCTTGTCAGGCACCGCTGGTCGAGTACTCCTCCTAGGCCTTCTGGCGGGCGATGTTGGCGTCGAAGGCCTTCTCCAACAGCCGATCGCGCTTCTGCACCGTTATCGTACGGGTTTGGGCATTTTGCTGTACCTGCCCCTCCGCCTTGAGCAAGTCTTTCCTCCTCCTCCTCCTCCTCCTCCTCCTCCTCCTCCTCCTCCTCCTCCTCCTCCTCCTCCTCCTCCTCCTCCTCCTCTGCTGGAGGTGCTTCGCCTGGGTGAGCACCTGCAAGAAGTCCGTGGGCGGTGGCGGGGTCGGGGGCTCCGCCTGGTTGATCTGCACCGCCGCTGCACGCACCGCCTGGCCCATGGTCAGGTTGTGCGTCGCGATCTGCGCGAGAGCCAGCTTCTCCACGTCTTCACCGGACTTGGGGCCCCACTAACGCGACTCGGCAGACGCTTCTCGAGTGCAGTTCTGGTCGCCGCCCCACGGCCTTGGCATGCCGATGTAGCCGCCGCAGACGTCGCAGTAGCCCTTCCGCTTGCGCAGCTTGTCGTGGTAGCACCACTTGCCGCAGCCGCAGCACGTCTCACACGAATCCCGTCATGAACCATTGCGCCCCACCGCAAATGCTGGGATGAGCCAGGGAAAGCAGCCAGGCTCTTGGCCCAAGCAACGCGCAGCTCGACTGAGGTCGCACAAATCAGTTGTGGATCTGGCTTGGGGCTAGAGGTATCCACTCCGCACCCCAGGGGAACTTGTTACTTCGAGCCAAAGTGGCTACGGAGAGGAGGGAGTCGAGGAGGCGGAGGAGGAGGAGGAGGAGGAGGAGGAGGAGGAGGAGGAGGGGAGGGGAGGGGAGGAGAGGAGACAGGAGGGCAGGAGCGGAGGGAGCGGAGGTGAGAGGCGAGGCGAGGAGGGGGGACGGAGAGAGGGAGGGCAGGATCCAGACATTCGGCCAATCTGATCATTCCAGCCCGCAGCCGCAGAGGTCCCGACCCCCTCCCTGGGCCCAGTTTTCCGCCCCAGATCCGTTGTTGGTGGTTCCGAGGCCCAACAATGGCCACGGAGGGCCGAAATCGAGGAAATTAGTCGGGGGCCCCGAAACGGGGTGGTGACCACACCGTGTGGTGAGTCGGTGGGGATTCGAGGTCACCGCACGGTTTGGGACTCGGGTCGTTCTCCGAGGACGTCTCGGGCGATTGGGGCATCCGAGGTCCCAAAATCGTGCGTTGACGGGCCGTGCGGTGAGGTCTTGGGGGATTTCGAAGTCACCGCACGGTCTGTCACCGCACCGGTTCGGGACTCCAAAACTAGATGGGATCGGACAAACATGGTTGGAGATTTGGACAGGGAAGGGGGCGCGGGTCTGCCAAGGCAGGAAACCCAAGACTCATCATCGATGTTGCAATAGACCCTCCCTCCAAGCTCCCTCTTCATAGGCTCCGATACGGATCTATTTCCACTGCGGGAAGAGCCCCGTTGGAAGACAACCGTCAGAAAATCGTCAACCGTGCCGAAGCACCATTTCTGGGACATCAACGCCGCGAATCACCTTTACCGCCGCGACTTGACAATCCAAATTCGTACCAGAACACCATCTCTGGGGCGTCAACACTGCGAATCAACGTGACTGTCGCGCCTTGACAATCTTAAACCGTACCAGCACACCCTTTGCGGGACGTCAACCATAAGAATAGTTGGAATTGTTGCAAGTTGTTGCGACATTTGTGCGCGGCGCTGAGGCGAGAGCCACATGTTGAAAAGGAGCCGACCTCCATCCGTGAAGCTTTTGCTTTTTTTCATAATGAATGTGCACGGCGCTCATGCGAGAGCCGCATTTTGAAAACGACACACCATCCATACGTGAAACGGATGTTTCAGGATCATCAGTGGTGAGGAAGTCTCAGGCGAAACGCCCAGCCCGCCCTACCGACCCGTCTCGGGGTGCGATTTGGAGGAGTTATTTGCAAAGAAGAGGGATGGAGGAGGACGGGAGAAGGAGGAGCACTAGTGCAGACCCACGACTCATCAACCATAAACCCTCCCTCCAAGTTCCTTTTCCATAGGCTCCTATTCGGATCGATCTTCACTGCGTGAAGAGCCCCAGTGGAAGACAACCGTCAGAAAGTCTTCAACCGTGCCGAAGCAGGGACGTCAACACTGCGAATCAAAGTGACGGTCCCGCCCTGATAATCTTATATCGGACCGAAGCACCATTTGCGGGACGTCAACCATAAGAATATTTGGAATTGCTGCAAGCTGTTACGACGACTGTGCGCGGCGCTGAGGCGAGAGCCACATTTCGAAAAGGAGCCGCCCTCCGTCAGTGAAACTAAAGCGAGAGTCACACTTAATAATTGTCTGCCCTCCATCCGCGAAATTCTTGTAAACCTTTAGGACGAATGCGCGAGGCGTTAAGGCGAGAGCCGCATTTTGAAAACGACCCACCCTGCATTTGTGAAACTGCTGCAAGTGTCAGGCCTCAGGATCATAAGTGATGAGGAAATCTCAGGCGAAACGTCTGGCCCGCCCTACCGACCCGTCTCGAGGAGCGACAGGGACGAGTTATCTACAAGGAATAGGGACTTGGCATCGCTTGGACGTGTGCATTTTTTCTGGCGAGAAACCACGAGGACCATCCTGGACCATCGAGGAAAAAAAACACGCACGAAACCAACAAATGCACGGGAAGTGGACGTCCGAGCGACGGCAAGAGGGATGGAGGAGGACGGGGAGGAGCAGGAGTGAGAAAGGGGGGGGAAGGGCAGGACAGGGGACGGGAGGAGGGGGACGGAGAGAGGGAGGGAAGCAGGGAGGGAGGCGTGGGTCTACTTCTGCCAAGACAAGGGCGGCGCGGAGATCCGGAAGCTGCCCACCCACCAGGCGGGCTTGGGCACTGGGTACTCCTTGAAGCACAGGGAGCGCTGCGTCGCTGCGGAGAAGGCCGAAGGGCTCCCCCTCAGCGCACATGCCGACCTGGCCCCTCCCTCTCGCCCCTCCCTCTCGCCCCTCTCCTCCTCCTCCTCCTCCCTCCCATCCTCCTCTTGCTCCTCATCCTCCTCCTCATCATCATCATCATCCCTTTTTTCCTCCGTCCCTCTTCCTATGAATAGTTCCTCCCTGTCGTAGCCCGAGACGGGTCGGTAGGACGGGCCGGGCGTTTCCCTTGAGATTTCCTCACCACTTGTGGCTTTGAGCCTTGAAGTCTACAACAAATTCACGGATGGAGGGCGGGGCGTTCTCAAAATGTGGTTCTCGCTTCAGCGCCGCGCGATTCTGGTTCTTTCAATTGCAAGAGTTTTTACAGATGGAGGGCGGGTCGTTTTCAAGATGTGGGTCTCGCTTTAGCGCCGCGCACATTCGAATTCAAAGTTGGCAAGGGCTTCATGGATGGAGGGCGTGTCTTTTCAATTGGTGGCTCTCGCCTTAGCGCCGCGCGCATTCGTCTTTAAAATTTGCAAGAACTTCGCGGATGGAGATCGGGTCTTTTTCAACATGTGGTTCTCGTCTCAGTGCCGCGCGCATTCGTCTTAAAAGTTAGAGTTTCAGGGATCGATGGCGGTTCAGTCTGAGAGTGTGACTCTTGCCTCGGCGCCGCGCACAGTCGTCGCATCAGGTGTACAGCAGGTTCAAGGATTCTTATGGTTGACATCCCACACCTGGTGATTCGGTACGGTTTAGCGTTGCCATGGCGTGACAGTGACGTTGTTTCGCGGTGTTGACGTCCCAAAAATCGTGTTCTGGCACGATTCGGGATCGTCTGGTCGCAGCAGTAACTTTGATTCGTGGCGCTGAAATCCCAGGAATGGTGCTTTGGCACGGTTGGAGGTGTTCAGACGGTTGTCTTCCAGCGGTGCTATTCCCATAGTGAAGATAGATACTCATAGGAGGCCAAGAAGAGAGAATTTGGAGGGAGGGTGTATTGCAACATCGGTGTTGAGTCTTTAGTTTGTATTTGTCCTCCTCCTCCTCCTCCTCCTCGCCTCCTCAGCCCACTTGTCCTCCTCCTCCTACTCCTCCCGTCCTCTTCCCGTCCCCTTCTCCTCCACCTCAACATCATCATAGATCATCATCATCCGACGGGGGAGGAATGGCGATGAGAGGAAGACGGAGTGGGCAGATGCCAAGGGGTTCCGCAGAGGCCCCGAAAACCTCCAGAACGCATGGAAAGACGTCCAGAGAGCATGAGAAGCGTCAACCAATTTCCGTACCTAATGTCGAAATTTTCATGGTGGAGGTGTTCGACCAAACAACAAACGACGCCATCCCTCCTACGGCCCTCCATGTTGCGCTACGGCCCATCCGAGGCCGTGGCGCATACCACACAAGCCCGCCAGATTTCCTGGTATACGCGAAGCCTCCAGGGGCGGCATGTGGGGTGGTGTCGTTCGTTATCTGGTCCATGTGTGTAATGTTGTGAGTTCTTCCCTGAGGTAATTTTCACCAACGGCGACACCTTCCTGAAGATCCAACCCCCTGCGCACGAAGGGCGGGCGGCCTGGGGCCAGCTCCTCCTCCTCCTCCTCCTCTTCCTCCTCCTCCTCCTCCTCCTCCTCCTCCTCCTCCCCCTCCTCCTCCCCCTCCTCCTCCTCCTGCCCTTCCTCCCGTCATCCTCTCCGTCTCCCCCTCCTCTCCCTCTCATTATTCTCTCCATTCTCCCCGTTCTCATCCTCATTATGCCCCCATCCCGTACTTCTCATCTTCCCCCTCCCCCTACACACACTACTCCTCGTCCTTCCCCTCACTGTCCTTGTCCTCCTCCCCCGTCCTTCCTTCTTTCCCTCCTCCTCCTCCTCCGCCTTATCCTTGGTTTCCTCATCGTTATCATCATCACAGCCACTTTGGTTCAGGCGTTTTGCCAGAGGTGTGGCCACTCGCTCGCTCTTGTGCCCCGCTCTGCTCGACTTTTCCTTGCGTCCCATGGTCACTGCTGCACGGCTTGAGTGGGCGATCTCAGCGGACGCCGTGCCACTGTCAGGGTGCACAGCTGCGCGGACAGGATTATGGTCCATGTGCGCATGGTGACCCTTGCTGATAAGGCGTGTTCGCAACGGTCTGGCCATCGCCTCACCTTACGACATGGGCTGTATGTCATCGGGCCCGACTATGGCCGCCGGAACTCGCGCGACGAGTCCCACATCGGTTTCGTGATGCGGCCGGCTCCCTCTGCTCCACGTGGCCGTAGTGGTGCTGGTGCCGACCTCGGTGGAGGCCCTGGTATCCCGGTAGGAACCATCGTGGAGGTGCGGGCGCCGATCATCGTGGAGGCGCCCGTGCTGGTCATCATGGTGGTGCTGATCCTCGTGGAGGTTCCGTTCCCGGTGGGTGCGCCGTTCCTCATCGTGGCAATGCCGAGGCCGATCATGGGGCAGCTGCCGGTGCTCCTGGAGAGACCCGTGCTGGTCCTCCTAGAAGTGCCGATACCCAGGGAGGTGCGCGCGCTGACCCTCGTAAAGGTGCCAATCGCCGATCACAGTCGCGATGCTGTTCATCATGGAGGTCCCGATCTTCGGGAAGGTTCTGATCCTCATTAAGATGCTGGTGGAGATCCTTGTGGAGGTGCTGATTCTGATGGGGGGGGCGTTCTGCATCGTGGAGATGCTGAGCCTGATCAACGTGTACGTGCAGATCATCGTGGGGGTGCTGGTGTTGATCATTGTGGTGGTGCTGGTGCTGATCATCGTGGACGTGTTCGTGCTGAAATTTTGGCCGCTCCTTCTGGTCCTGATTGATCGTGCTGGTGCCGATTTTCGTTGAAGTGCCGACGACCGTGCCTACGCCGATCGGGGTGAAGGCACTGGACCTGACCATCGTGGAGATTACGTTCACCTCGCTGGTGCCGACCACCGTACTGGCGCTGGCGATTGGGCCGATCTTCGTGAAGGTGCTAGAGCCGTCCATCGGTGAGATGACGTTCCTGGTGCTGGTGCTGGCCATCGTGCTGGTGCCGACCACCGCGCTGGCGCTGGAGCTGGTGACGATCTTTGTGGGGATGCACCTGTCATCGTAGAGGTGCTGGTGCCGACCATCGCCCTGGGGGGCTTCGTACTGGTCATCAAAAGGGCGCCGATCACCGTGAATCGGAGGTGGGGGGCGAGATCGAAGTGTAACGGAGAGCCCCCGCTGGGAAGTCGGTTCCGGGTTCGGTTTCGTGTCGTGTGTGCGGGCGGTGCGAATTTGCGTGGGCGGGCGACAGGAATGACCCCGCTGTTGCCAGGGCGGGATCAAGCAAAGTGTCCGAATCTCCCCCGGTGGGCGGGCGGTGGCCGGGTTCTCCCGCCGTGGTGTCCCGTCGGTGTCCCGTTGGTGCTCCGTCGTTGTCCCGTCGCTGTCCCGTCGCTGTCCCGTCGGTGTCCCGTTGAGATCGACAGTGAGGTCGGGGATGGTGTTTCTTCTCGTGGAGGTGCCGGGGCTTCTGATACTCCTGTAGTGTCTGCACCCCAAAAGAACAAGAGAGCTTGTGGCGAGGACGGTGCGAACGTTTTTCGTAGCTTTGCAGTGGTTCGCGCTTCTTCTGCTGCCTCCTGCCGTGCATACAGTCAGTGCGGCGGTGACAACAAAGAATGTGTTGTCCCGTGACTTCGTGGAGCTTGTGTTACAGCTCGCTGATGCAGAAATGATTCTCGCTCTTCAAGGCTCGGTCAAAGTGCTCGTCATGCGCAAAGTATTGAGGGTTATTATCGGTTCAACCTAGTCTCAGCTGACGTATGTAAAGGTGTCAAACACAACCGGAGATGGTCTGGTGGAAAACCACCATCATTCTCATCATCATAATCAGTTCCGTCTCCATCAGTATCATCATCCACAACGTTCCTCTCGCACCGCGCCGCCACGCATGATCTTGCATCCACGCAGGACTGCGCATTGGATATCCGTTTCTTCGAGCGAATCGGGTACAGCGTAGACGGCGCGACCAACAGCATGGGCGAACTAAGCATACAAATTAGCATTGGGCCTGCTTATGTATGTGGCTCGGAACCCAAGCTTAGCAGGGAATGGTCATATCAGCTTGGTGCGCGAAGTATTTACAGAACAAGAAAAGCCGTGAGCAAGCTCCGAATACAAAGCTATTGGTTTTGGTAAGGGCGGGAATTGGGTAAGGAGCAGCGTGCGCAGAACCAGTGTAGCTTCGTCAACCAGTAAGAGCTTCTACGTATTTAACGGCGTAAGGCCTAGAGACTGTTCATGGAGAGCCTTACCATCCCAGTGGCCAGGAGTTCGACTTCTGGGGACCAGCACGATTGAGACAACACTGGGCTCCAGATACAACGCTTCAGAGAGCGCTCGAGTTCACAAAGCCAGATAATATTGCACGAGCGCGTGTTCTGAGTAGCCAAGGGTTTTGTTGTTGAAGCCAGAGACCGACAAATCGAGCTCGAAGGCTCACATATAAGAACAGGCGTTTACACGGCCGACGATCATGCGTTACGGGTGCGGTCTGAAAACGCACGTTGCCCACTCCAGTGCTGATGGCCCCGTCAGGGGCGCGTTCGAATTGTTCACCCGCCATTGCGGCCGAATATGGTCCGTTGAGGGGCTACTGCTTGGCATCGCGCACCAGGTCAAGCTTGCCCGCGTGGACGGCGAGTCTGGGTCGTCCCAGGTGCCACTGTTGCAGTGGAGCGCGTTTTGGTCACCACGTTTGTATGGTCATCCGCCAGTTGTGTCACTTGGCATCGCTTGAGGGGCACCTGAGATATCCCACAAATTTTGATGCTGTCGATTTGTCTTACTACAAATCGCATGGCGCGAATGTAACGAATGTTGTCCGCAGCCAGAAGCGTTCTCTTGGCAGCGGTCAGAAAAGCCGGTTCTCAACTACATGTGGTGGAACGCTTGATGCAGGATAGATGTGTTATAATGTTGCCGCATCTGCCGATTATATATTGCATGAACGTGTTGATACCGTAATGTCTCACGCTGTCAGTCTCCGCTTGCGGAGCCATGGGTTTCCATGGACTCCGCTACCGTATTTGATTTGACTTGACCAGGACGCGAAGGCGCCCAGCACGAGCCCGCGGTTGGCCCAGTTCAAGGGCTGGCCCACGGCTCCGCGCGGTGAGGGAAAGGTCGCGATTGCTCTTCTCGACCGCCCACGCGCAACAGTGTGGTTGAGATCCCCTTGGTCACCCTCTTGATCCTTGTTATCGTCCTCCCCCTTATCCTCCTCGTCGTCCTCATCCTCGTCATCCTCGTCCTTCTCCTCCTCCTCTGCCTTCCCTCCCTCTTCCTTGCCTCCCCCCTTTCCTCGTCATCCACCTCGCCCTCCCCCTCGTCGGCGCCGAAGGTGGGTGCCGCTCAACAACCAGGACAGGGGCCTGCAAGATGATGCCATCCGTCTGCCCATCCTCTCCTACCTCCTCCTACTCCTCCCCCTCCTCCATCCCAGCAAGTTTTTCCAGCACCCGCAGCTCGTGTTTGGCTTTCGATTCTGGCTGGCTCGGGCGGGCCTTCTCGCTCGCGCCGCTCTGGTGGTGCCTTGGGCCCGCCTTGCGTTTCGGCTCGGCCCTCGGGCCTTGGCTCGCTCGGGCCTTCGGCGCATGTGCAAGGACGGAGGGCAGTTCCTTTTTCAAGTTGTTGCCCTCACGTCAGCGCCGCGCAAGCTCGTGTTAAAAGCTTGCAACAAGTTTTTTGCCACAAGAAGAAGTCAGAGAAAGTCCGAAAAAAGTGTGCAACAAGTTTATGGCTCGTATGGCTGTAGTCCCAGGAGTGGTCTTCTGGCACGATCTACAGTTGACGTGGCGCAGCAGCTACGTTGCCTCGCGGTGCTGAAGTCGCAGGAAGGGTGTTCTAGGACGATTCAGGGTCATCAGGACGCAGCGGTCAAGTTGATTCGCAGCGATGAAATCCGAGGCTTCCAACGATGCACTTCAAGCAATGAAGAGGGAACTTGGAGGGAGGGTACATTGCAACATGGTAAATGCTTCTTGGGTTTACACTGGTCCGCCTCCTCCTCCTGCCTCTCTTCCTACTTCCCTCCCCCCGTACATCTCCCCCCATCCTCTTGCTCTTCCTCCTCCCTCCCTCCCCTCTTTTTCTTCCTCATACGGTTTTCCGTTCTCGCCAGGGTTGCTTGAATGGTGGTTCGCCGCCCCCCTCCTGTAGAACAGAACCCTCCTCCTCCTCCTCCTCCTCCTCCTCCTCCTCCTCCTCCTCCTCCTCGTCTCCTCACTCCGCTCTGGATTCGCCGAACTTTGCGTGGTTCTCTGGCTTAGAGTTTTTCCGGAAATGCACCCCAGACGATGCGAAACAGCAGGCCGGTAGTGTCCGTCTCAGAAAATTAAGGCGGACATGTCAGCAAAAGTATGGCGGACACAGCGACGGCAAAGTGGGGCGGCGATCGACCCCAAAGAAGCTCGGACAGTAGGGCGGATGTGTATGTTATATATATATATATACAACATACACATGCCTTATGTACTTACAACATCGCCCAAAAGTACGGCGGTTCTAGCGTCAGGGTCGACCCGTGGAGCAGATGGCGCCTGGCCCTCGGCGCCCCGGGGGGGGCGGAGGTGGACAGGCGTTCGCTGGGGGTCTGGGCGAGAGCCGCGGCCGGATCAGAGGTTCGCACGCAGCTACCCAGCAGCCGAGCGAACTCAGGATCTTCGTTGGCAGCTAACACATAACGCGACGTTGACTCTCTATCATCTCAGCATGGCTATCGGGAATCATCATCATCATGACCATCATCACCTCCAAGATACCCGGCAACTGGCTGCCGCGTGCCAGGGTGGTCCACGGCGAGGACAAAACGCAGCGCAGAGCGCCGAGCCGGCCCTGCAGCGAGGCCTCGCGGCGGCAGCGCGGGGGCAGCCGGCTCGGGCCGCGTCGGGCCCAGCGCGGTGCCCTGGTCGGCACCCAGCCTGAGCTGCTTTGATACGCCCGTTGTGAAACGCAACACGTGCCGTGTTCAAAACGTTCGCGTTAACACGCTGCGTGTTGGCTCAACGTGTTGGCCCGCGTTTGGGCGAACGTGTCGCGCCAGACCTATATTTTCAGTCTACGTGTTGAGCTCCGTGTCAACACGCTACGGCATGCGTGTTGCGCATCGGGGCGGCTAAGCACCCAGCTGCCGAAGGCCGGGGGGACGCGAGGAGCTGCGCCCCAGCACGACGGGGATCAGCCGCGCGACCCCCTTGGCGCACGGGCACGCTCGTGCACGCGGCCGGGATGGTGTCGCCGCTCTCGGCAGGCGCGGGCCCCCGTGGCGGCGGCAGCCAGCGGCGCCGTGTAGCGTGGGGGGCGGCAGGGGGGCGGACCTTGCGGCGGCGCGAACGGACGAGGCCCAGCTCGTGCCGCGAGAGGCACGCGCCGGACGGTCCGGGGTGGCAGGAGGCACGCGCCGGGCGGTCCGGGGTGGCAGCGACCCAGGCTGGCGCGCGGCTGTCCTGCTCGATGCCGTCTCTGGGGGCCAGTGCCATGGCGCCAACGTCGCAGAGCGGATCTCGTTCGGAAAGCGACAGGATGGGCCTGGATGGTCCTGAAGAATTTCGTTTCGGATTTCGAGGTGAATGTCGTGTGTGTGTTTTGGTTCAGGAATGGAGACCACAAAAAATCCACGTGAAATTCATGCCGTTTTTCGCTCAAGGTTTCGGGGTTTTGCATTGACAGAAACCCACGCAGAAATCCGCTGCAGCACGTCTGCAAGGTCGGTGCAGTGACCAGTGAGGGGTGGGCGCCCGCAGCCGCGTCGGCGAAGGGCCGCCGAGCGCAAAGGCTGGGTTCCACGCTGGACACAGTTTTGGGGGGATCTGGCGATGGCCGGGGTCATCGGTCCCGCCCGCTCCTTCCCCGCAAATGACCTGACCTTGAAGAGGGTACGCAGTGCTGGTGCGCGCGGGCACACGCGGGGTTGCCCAGAGCGAAATATTATGTTATCGGCCAGCACCTCCTCCCCAACACTGGATAACCTGGGCTACCGCCGAAAATCCGAAACTATCCTAAAGGATCTGGATCAGGGACGAGGGCGTCTCGCGATCTGGAATCGGCCAACATGGAACGATCTGGCGATCGGCAAGCCGCCGATCGTTTACGGTTGAACGATTCCCGCGGTGTCAGAAACCAACGCCGAAGTCGGCACGACACGAACTTGCCGTCAGGGACAATGGCGCCTCGCCACCGACACGGGCCGCGGCGGGACCCATGGCGCCCAGCGGTGGCGTCGGCCTCGACGGGCGACGCACGCCAGCCGACGGCGGTGCCGACCGACGACGGAAGACCGGCGGCGACGGTTGGCGACCGCGGCGGCGGGCGACGCAGGCAGGCGGTCACCACCCACCAAACCACCCCAACCCAACCCGAAGGCTTCAATTTCCCCTCCATTTCCAGTGGGGGGTAGGGGCCGGGGAACACCGAAAAAACACGCGGAAGAACCCGCCCCCCCCCCCCCTCCCGAGCCCGAAATTCGAGTCAAATTCGGGTCTTCGGGCTGGGCCGGGGCTGCCTGGCAGGTAGGCAGGCGGCGCCGACCGACGACGGAGGGCGCGCAGCGGCCCAGAGCGACGCTGCAGCCGAGGAGCGCGGCGCCGAAGCGCGGCGCGGGGCGCGAGGCGCGGCCGCGCGAGGCGCGGCGCGAGGAGGCCGTGCGTCGAGCACGATGGGTTCGTGCGGCGTCGGCGCGCGCAAAGGTTTTTGACACCGCGTCGATCGTTTCAACCTTGAGTCGATCGCGGCCCCCATCGTTCAAGGTCGAGTACGCGCTGAACTCCGTATCAATGCGCTACGTGCTGCGTGTTGCGTATCGGGGCAGCAAAGGTGGCGAAGCGTCCTGGTTTGTTTATAGGCCCACCAAAGAATGTTATTATAACCTTTTAGTGCTTTGCACGAGTATGTTCTCTGAACATTTCTGGCTGGGGCTGTGTCTTGTTTAGACACATCGGGCTTGTATGTTATAAAACATTTGTTGTTATGAGAGCATCTCTGGGTTCTAAGAACATGTCGTGGTAGGCCTATAGGAATGCCAGGACGGTCGGTCCCTGCTCAAGTAGGGGGTCGGCTACAGAATCGGTGTACCCCAAAATTAATTTCCCGCCGAATATACGAAAACTACCTACAATATTCCGTAGATCTACTGACTAGTCTGCGCATTTTCTCGTGGGTTCGACGAGGAAATCGACTTTGAAATACATCGATTGTGTTTTCGAACCCCTACTCGCCGTATTATGTAGTCGATTCTGCACGCGATTTACCCCAAAGTTTTTTCTCGTCGAGCCCACGGGAAGATGGGTATAATAGTCAGTAGATCTACGGAGCTCTGTGGGCATGCTTCGCAGATCTGGCGGCACATCCATTCCGGGGCAGAGCAGCCCGCAGATCTGCGGAGCACTGTGGGCACGCTTCGTAGATGCCATGTGGCATCCATTTTGGGGCAGATCGACTCCGCAGTCGGTCCCCCACTCGAGCGCGGCTTGGGCCGCGCGGGGGCCCTTCGACTGCCCGAGGGCGGAGGCCGTGCTGGCGGCACGCGGCGGCGAGTAGGCCACGCGGCTGCCCGAGGGCGGGGGCCACGCGGCGCGGGCGTCGTCGTCGTCGTCGTCGTCGTCGTCGTCGTCGTCGTCGTCGTCGTCGTCGTCGTCGTCGTCGTCGTCGTCGGGGCGGGCCCCAGCAAGGGGTCCGAGGGCATCACATTCATAGTCATCATCATCACCACCATCAGCAGCAGCATTAGCATCGTCATCACCACCACCACCATAATCGCAAGTCTCCGATTCCTCCTCTAATTACCATTACCGCCGCTCCTCCCCCTCCCCCTCCCCCCTCCTCCATCCTCTCCGCCCAGCGCTCCCCCGGCAGCGGCGGCGGCGGCGGAGGGTGGGCAAGGAGGAAGAGAGGATGAGAGGGAATACACATAAGACGAAGACAACGAACTGGGATACGAATCATACATTGGATCGGAATATGAAAAGTCGAGTCATGAGAACAATAATAAGAAGAAACATAAACATAGTAAGCAGAATAATCAGAAGAGGAGGAGGAGGGGGAGGGGAGGGAAGGAGGAGAAGGAGGGCCACGAAGAGTTGAGGAGGATGCAGAACGATTGACCGTTCCGCGGCCAATAGCAACAGTATCGGGAGAGGAGGTCTCAGAGAAGGGGGAGCAGGTAGAGGAGCAGGAGGAGGAAGAGGAGGAAGAGGAGGAATCTGAGAAGGAGGAGGGGGAGGCGGAGGGGGAGGTGTGGCAGGAAGAGGAAGACGAGGAGGAGAAGGGAGGAAGAGGAAGAGGAGGAGGACCCCCCCCCGTCCAGGACGGGACCAGCAAAATGAAGGCCCTCCAGAGGGCCCCCGCCGATGGCAAGAGGCCGCCGGGCGGCGCCGCGGGCCCGCAGCTGGCGCGCCAGCCCCCGCAGCCCATGGGCTCGAGGCCCTGTGGCAGCCGTCGTCGTCCTGCGTCGACGACCGCCGTCGTCGACGCCGCGCTCTTTCGCACGGGGGTGGTGGAGAAGGGGGAGGAGGAGGAGGAGGAGGAGGAGGAGGAGCAGGAGCAGGAGCAGGAGCAGGAGCAGGAGCAGGAGGAGCAGGAGGAGCAGGAGGAACAGGAGGAGCGGGAGGAGGAGGAGGAAGAGGAGGAGGAGGATGCGTGCTGGCTCCGAGTGACCGCGCCGACGTAGGGTCACTGCGTGGAGACGCTGCTGGAAAGGGGAACCGACCGAGCCACTTGACTCGCCCCACCTTTCCAGCGCCACCTCGGAGCACGAGCAAGCACCGGGCGGGCGGGACAGGGGTGCGAAAGGCGGCGGCCGCAAGCGGCCACCCTTTGCCGCGCGGGCTGGTGCACTCGGCCAACCACCCACGAGGCGAGCCCGGCACAGTGCTGTTTTTATTCCATGCTCCGCGTGCGGATCATGTATTGAAAATGCAGGGATTTAGCATTAAAAACAACGATGAGTTCACGCATGAATTGATTCATAAATTAACCATTATTAAAATCCCATGTTTTTAGGAAAAAAACATGTATTAAAAACTGCCCTGCATTTACTGCTCCGCCCCGGCGCCCAGGCGGCACCACGCACGCGCACGGCAGAAATCCGCCCGGTTCCCTGCAGAGCCCGGGGGCCGAGGCGACCGGACGCTCCAGTCCCCCTTCTTCCGGCCCCGGGGGGCCCCCCCGTCGCCACGGCTGGGCCCGCCCTCCCTGGAGAGGCTTGGTCGGGGGTGGACAGACCTCCTACCCTGACACGTCGGTAAAAGAATTGGCCGTTTTCGGTCCGCGAGAGGGCGTTGCGGCCGTCATTTTTGCGGGTCCAGGTCCGTCGGTTTCGGTCCCAGGCCGCTTTCACTAAGGGGAGGTTTGCTAAAGGGAGGTTTGTCCAACGCCGGCACGGGGGGCGACGCGCGAGAGGCGATCCGCTGCCCGAGCGGGCCTCAGGTGTGAAGCCACCGACTCCACGAAGCCACGAAGCCACCACCTGGGCAACCGATAGCCAGCTAGATCCTCCTGCTCCAAAGCCCTACGGGCTTCGGGATCATCAGGCGGGGGGGGGGGAGGGAGAGGGGGCAGGGAGGGAGGGAGGGAGAACCGATAGTTAACATTTACTCCAGCCTGCGTTGTATTATCACCCCTCTGCCCGCCGCTGCGGGCGTTGGGTTCAAGTAACCTTGCGCATTCCACAGCCCAAAGGAGGTGGTAGACGAGCCTGACTGTGGAGCGTGGGCCTGTCTTCGCAAGTGATGAAAACATCTTTAACAGTCACTCCTGCCTGCGTCATAGCAACACTCATCTGGCCGCCGACGCGGGCATTTGGCTCAATATACCTTTTGCGCTTCAAAGGATGCGATGAGCGAGCCTGACTATTGAACGCTGGCCGCGTCGCGCACGTGGTTTATATATATATATATATGTACACACATACATACATACATACCTATATATTTAAAGAATGATATCATTCTCGCCTGCGTGCGTCATATTATCACCCATCTGCCCGCCGCTGCGGGCATTTGGTTCAAGCAACATTTTGCGCCCTAAGCGTGATAGGCGAAGTTGACGGTGGATCGCTGGCCGCTTCTCGCAGGTGGTACAAAAGATTGCGGCCTTGTTTTCGAACGACACGAATGGACATACGCATCATGCACAAAGTCCTGCCGAAGAGACCCCTGAGTTGGGAGAGTATGGAGAAGGCACATCACACCGATTGGGCTGCGATGTAGAGAATGTGGAACATCTGGCCAAAATTGGCCATCAGCCGAAATAGGCTCCGAATGCGCTGACTTGTTGCGGAGCAACAGTTCCCACCTGAAAGCTCAGAGAAGTTGAAAGGAAACATGATGAATTCTCATACGTCCAGTCAGATGAGGGCTTCCATCACAGCGGCAATGCGGCTGGCAGCGGGGGCGCAAGACCGACAATAATTTCAACGACGTCGTAAATATGATCATCCAGCAGTCGATTGTTGGCAAGCCCAATCAGAGTTTTACTCTTGAGGAAGAAAGAAGTAATTCAGATTTGGACCCACCGTGAACGAGGGTCCCCGACATGGCACGACCACGAATCACGGGGGACTTGAATTTCCCGATCATTGCCAAGAGAACTGAGAAGGAACATGACGACGACCACGTCTCTCCCAGAAAGAAAGTGCGACCGTGCAACAGCGCATCCTGGCGACGCGTGGACGGACCGGGGGGAGCAGTTCACAGCACACGGCCTCAACTTCCCCGACGGAGGCCCGTCCGGGATCGATTCTCCAAATCCGCGCGTTTAAAAAAATGGAAACGGTGAGGACATAGTCGATAAAATCCGAATCGCCGTTGGCGACGGCCATGAACCCTCACCCCGCGCGAAACAATATGACGATTATGCAGAGGCCTTCTGGCAGGCTCTTGGCCAACCCCATAATTGCCCACGCGATGGAGATGGCTTTGGCCTTCAGCATGTCCGGCCCCCGCCAAGCGCGGAAGGGTCCATGGGAAAAACAAAGAGCCATCGAGAGATTGCTCTGGGTCCCGCGCCGAGTGCGCTTCCCGACTCAGTCCAATTCGGTCAGCTTCCCGTCATCGACGGCACAAGGGGCAGCGTTTGGAGGGAAGGCCCCCAGCATTCTGGATAAATGCGGCAGAGTGACGTGACTGATGGGCTCGCAGGCGCGGCAAAGAAACACCGGCTGGCGCCGTCGAAGTCGCCAGAGTTCGAGGGCAACCAACCGTCAGCCGCCCCCACCCGCAGGGGGAGATCCGTTCAGCTAGATCTCGGCAGGAAGCCAGAGAGGGATACTCCGACGACTCCGATCAGAAAGCTATGGCAGAAAAGGAACCTGCCGAGCACTTCGCTGAGGAGCTCCGATAAGGCCCCGTCGCCCCGAGCCTGGGGCGACCGGCGCGATGCGACGCGCGCGAGGCCAAGACCTCGCGCGCCCGCCCGGTCGAGCGCTTCGAGCGCACGCATGGCTTCTGTGCAGGAAGCCTGCTAGCAGCCCGCGCCTCGACGCGGGAATGCGGCGGAATCTCGAAGGGCTGCGCCGGGCCCGCGCGCCGGGGGTTCTCGCGCGCGCGCGCGCGCCAGGGATGCAGCGTTAATTTTCTGCGCGGTGGGTGCGATCTCCTGGTCAATCACAACTGCCTTGGCAATCTTCTGCAATGCGGATGTCTGAATCGACGGCAGAGAGCCGAGAACTCCGCGCGCGCGAGTTGGGGGCAACCAGCGCTGAGGCCGCCGAGACGGCTCGGATGAAAGCTGGGCAAGAGGTCGTAGAGAGGGGGATTCAGGCATAAGTTGAGCACGCCAGGGCCGAGGCCAACAGGGATTAGGAGATGAAGCGCACGATGGAGCAGCAGCGGCGCGCCCCAGCGCGCAGCGCCTCTGCTCGCGACTGGGGCGAAGCCGAGAGGGCCGCCCGACCTGTCGAAATCACGCGAGCAAGACCAGGGCCGAACGGCCCACTTCGATCGGGAGTCGCGAGGCTCGCGCCGCGAAGTTCGAGACTGAGACGACGACTCAGATCCAGACGGACGAAATAATCGCCATGGACTGGATAAACAAGACAAGGACACGGCCGAAATAGTGCCGACTGCCAGTCTGCAAGACCAGCCGTCGATGACAGACAGCGCGAGCTTCCCCCGTCAGGCAGCAACGTCGACCGCGGGGAACCATGCCGGCACCAGAACCGCCTCCTCTGGGGGCGGACAAGCAACGGAAACAGCCGATGGCGGCGCCGTTCCTTGCAATCTGCGCCCGCAGCCCCAGCGCACCGACTGTCGCCGCTGCGACAAGCCGCGCCGCGAAGGCCATTTCAACCGCGCGGCTGCGCGATGTCTACCCTGCGCCGATAAGAAGGTTAGTGAAGGGCTCGCAACGGCGCGCCGCGTCAAGGTAGCCGAAGAGGAACAGAGAGGGCGACCGGCGTCGCAGGTCCGAGCAAGACGCGCGCGCGGCAGCTGAAAGTTACGCGACGAAGGAGCACGACTTGTCGACCCGAGTGGAAGTCCTCGAGACGAGGCGCCACGCGGTGAGAAGGAAATTCAACGAGCGAGAGAAACAACTTCGAGGCGGCGGCCCGCGCGGCCGAGGCTACGGTGGCCAAGGACGGAGAAGAGACAGCAGAGAGGGTCGCCGAGCGCAAAGAAAAATTGACGCGCAGCACGCGGCAAGCCTCGAGGCTGGCTGGCTGAGGATGGGCGCGGGAACATCGACTCCGAACTTCGATCGCTGGGAAAGAATAGGGGGGGCGCCCTTACTTGGAGGACCGATGCCGCCGAGTCCGAAGCATTCGTCTCTGAGCTGCCCGAAGTCTACCTGTTCGGAGAGCAAGAGAAAGATGCGCGCGAACCGTCTGAGGGGGGTGGCCCAGCGAAGCCCGCCGAATCTTCGCGACCCGCGGCGGGGGGCGGCGGGCCAGGAGGAGGCCCCCAGCCCGGGCGACGGCGACGGGGGAGGGGGCGATGACGACCCCGATTCCGACCCAGTTGAGCCAGCGGTCGGTCCTCTCAGTCTGGGGCGAGCGCAGCGCCAGAAGAATCCGGGACCAGGTGGGCCTGGCGGCCCCGATGGAAGCGGCGGGCTCGATGGAGGTGGCCCAGGAGGTGGTTCTGGCCCCCCAATGGGGACTTGGTCCCCCCAGCGGCAATGGGCCCCCGGGCACTGGGCATGCGCGGCATGGCCAGCGCGATTGCAACGGTTCAGCCGGTGTTATCAGCATCGGCGGCATCGGACCCGCGGCTAGGGTCGGCGACCATTGAGACGGCAGCCCGGCAAATCTTCACTCCCCAACCGATGCCAGTGGGTCCGACGCTGCAACGCATTTCAAAAACATAGGGACATTCGGAAATGGCGACCATCAGAAGAATCGGGGAGGCCCCAGGACCGGCGAGACCACGAAGCGCCGCGAGCGCGGAAGCGATGATCATTGTGGACGGAATCCCCCCAGGCTGCAGCAAGGACAGAAACATGCACATCACACTTCAGCCCTACAACCCTCGTCAAAAATAACCTCAAAAATGCTTCACGTAGCTGAACTGATTGTGGGAGATATCGGACCGAGTGCCGATGAGTGCGATGTACTTGTATGCGCCGCCCCTCCAATGTCGGTCATCTTTGAATTTTCGAGTCGCTCCCGGTCACACCACATCTGCCCTGGCCCCGACATTGAAGGGGCGTCGTATCGACATTGAAGGGGCGCGCCGACATCGAAGGGGCGTGCCCGCCATTTTGAGGTTAATTTTGACGAGGGTTGTAGTAGCAGCGGTGCCGACTTCAGAAGGTGAACAGCCAGGGCCCGGACACATCCACGTGATGCTTCAGTTTTGCGTCAGCGCGCAGCGTTAAATTTCGGTTGCCCAACGGCAGCGTGGACCAGCCCTCAACTTGCAGCAGCAGTAACGTGTCGGAGGTCGCAGGCTTCGACGGCATGCAGATTGGAATCGAGACCCAGCATGAACGCAGCCCACGTGTCCACCGAGGACAGCGCGGGCGAGCGCCCCCCCCCTTCCCTGCGCGGGGCACAATAAAGCGGCGAAGGCATCCGACGGAAAATACGCGGGCAGCACCCAGGACAAATTTCTGGTGTCCTTTTCTCGGCCCATATTTTGATCATGGACGACAATGACGGCCGAAGAAGCAACGCGTGCAATCAACGATTACCTGCTCAGCTTTGCAATCACAGCTCGCGGCATGCGACGACAGGGAACACTAACTCATGACAAACAAGATTTCATCGGCATCGACCGACCCTGCCGTGGGCCTGCGTACCCAGACATCCGACGACCTTGATTTAATTGAGGTCGTCGTGTGACCTTGATTTTGTCGGATGGGTCCAATTCCTCCAGATCCTATGAGATGACTCCAATTCTTCCAGATGTACGACATTGTACGATCGCACAACAGCTCCCAAACCGAGTTGCAGGTGACTGCCAGGGGCCACGTCGTCGATTGCCAGGGCCTGGCCTTGGCAATCGAAGGCGCGGTCTGCCCTCGCCCTTGTCATCGCGCTGATAAAATTTGCGCGCTAGCGTGTATGCGCGCGCTATGATATGCTACGCTATGACATGTTAATTCCTTGGTTTGGGGGGTTACGGCGGAGGCGGGGGAGGTTCATGCCACGGCCACTGCGCCAACCCGCCAGACCCGTGGACCCCGCCGCCGAGCCGAAAGGCTGCCGTGGAGCGGCACGGCGGCGGGGCCGCCCTTCCCACCCCGGCGGGCCGCAACGGCCTGCGTTTTCTGTTTGGGGGGGGGCCCTCTGGCGGCCCCGCTGGGGCTCGGGTCGCGGGCAGCGCGCGGTCTGGTCCTGCGGGGTTGCCACGGGCGCCCTCGAGGGAGGGCGGCGGTTCGGGGGGTGGGGGGGGGTGGGGGGGGGGGCGGAGGATATTACTTGTTTGCTTTTTGGATACACCCTGTGTGTACATATATACACACATGTACCAATATGTGTAAATATATATATATACATATGATATGATATGCATCCTTTCCCTGGCTGGGACCCCCCCGATCGATCGACCCTAGAATCCCCGATCGTGGGGGCCCCTGGCGCGCGCGTGCTTGCACGCGCGCGCAGACGCCCGGCTCGGGCGCCGCGCCGCGCGGGGGGCCCTCCGCGCCAGGCGCGCTCCTTCGGGCCCCCCCTCAGAATTGAGAGAAGGGTCGGAGGGAGGGAAAGGAGGGGAGGGCAGGAGAGAAAGGCTCGAGGGGGATCGAAGGAGATATCCTCCAGCGCCAGGGATCCCATGGAGGACAGCAGGCGGCTTCGACGCGAAGCTTGCGCAAAGGTGCCGAAGATGGCGCTGGCCCAGGCGCTCAGAGGGTCGGAGGACAGAGGAACGAGGAAGATAGGAATGGGCCAATGGATGCGGCACGACGAACGTTCGTCCTGCCACATCCATTGACCCACTCATGACGTGAGGTGTCCGGCAACCTGTCCCTCCCTCCCTCTCTCTCTCTCTCTCTCTCTCTCTCTCTCTCTCTCTCTCTCTCTCTCTCTCTCTCTCTCTCTCTCTCTCTCTCTCTCTCTCTCTCTCTCTCTCTCTCTCTCTCTCTCTCTCTCTCTCTCTCTCTTCTCTCTCTCTCTCTCTCTCTCTCTCTCTCTCTCTCTCTCTCTCTCTCTCTCTCTCTCTCTCTCTCTCTCTCTCTCTCTCTTTCTCTCTTTCTCTCTCGATCCGTTTCCTTCTGAATCATGTGATTATATTTCAGGTCTACTGTCGCAGTCTATATCCCACTCTATCCCTCCCTCTCTCTCCCTGGTGTATACACATGTATGAACGTGCATGCATACATATAGATATATAGATCTGTGAATGTAAATGTGTGTGTGAATGATGCATATACAACATGCGCATGGATATACAGGCATATGTACATAAATATGCGTGCGTGTTTGTGCATGTGCGCCATCGCTCTATCTCTCCCACCCTTTCTCCCTCCATGTTTGCGCCATCGCTCCATCCCTGATCCATCCATCCATCCAATTGTGTAGTCTTGTCTCTCTGACTCTCTCCATCTCTCTCTCTCTCTCTCTCTCTCTCTCTCTCTCTCTCTCTCTCTCTCTCTCTCTCTCTCTCTCTCTCTCTCTCTCTCTCTCTCTCTCTCTCTCTCTCTCTCTCTCTCTCTCTCTCTCTCTCTCTCTCTCTCTCTCTCTCTCTCTCTCTCTCTCTCTCTCTCTCTCTCTCTCTCTCTCTCTCTCTCTCTCTCTCTCTCTCTCTTTCATTCGCTCTCCTTTCTCCGTGGCCTTGCGGCCCGCGGAGGTGCTGGCAACTACGACGATGACCGCATTCAAGAGCAGCTGCAGCCCAGACTTCAGGGCTGGCTACGGGCCAGACTACAATAGCAGGGCCAACCCGAAGAAATTGACGGTCGGATCGGGCAGGGAGCACGGCACATTCACGCGGAGAAGGAGGAGGGGGAGGAGGGGGGGGGGGAGGGGGAGGAGGAGTAGGAGGAGGAAGAGGACGACGAGGAGGGATCCGCTGCCACTTCTCCTTAAATATTCTGCTCAGACTTGGACTTTTAGGTGAAGGGGGAGGGGCAGGGCGATAGGTCGAGAGCAGGAGAAAAGAGTGGAGGAGGAAGGGAGAGAGAGAGAGAGAGAGAGAGAGAGAGAGAGAGAGAGATGGCTATCTAGAGAGAGAGGGGGTGTAATAGTGGCTCGCCGAGCTCAGGAGGCAAACGGCAGGAGCTCCAGCGCCGCTCATCATGATCATCATCGCCGTCAGCACCACCGCCATTCATATCGCGATCGTCGTCACATCATCCTCAGCATCAGCATCATCACAACTTTAGCATACCCCGATCCCCATCCCAATAGTGAGAGCGCGATGGAGATGGTGTGCACGATGGGTACGATTCTGGGAGTTGGGAGGCGTACGACGAGTTTGCGTCGCAGCTGGATGCCATGGGCCAGGGCAAGCGGTTTTCTCAGGATGACGTCGAGGCTCGCTCTTGCTTCGCACGCATCTTGTCTCCCTATCCGCCCGCGCGCCTTTGCCTTAATTCGCCCGCGAGGGCGCGAAGATGATCGCGCTTCGCGCGTCGCGGTCTGGGCGGAGGCGACGCGATCGCGCGGGCGCGGAGGTAGCGATGAAGGCGACGGCGACGACAACGACGAGGAGCACGACGAGGAGGAGGAGGATGACGACGATCGATGTTTCGCCCTCGCGAGCAGGCAGCCTGGGATGACATGTGGCACAACGAGCTGATGACGTACATGAAAGAGCTGGACCCGTACAAGAGGAGGCCGTCGAGGCAGATCATGGAGGGGCACAGGCCCCACGGGAAAGGAGGGCGTGCCAAGGGAGGATGCGCAAGACGGGAGGTGGAGGGAGAGCGTTCGAGGAGGTCAGAGGTGAAGAAGAGATGAGGTCAGGGAGGCTTCGAGATGATCAGTCTCCCTCGGATCTCTCATTATCTGGCCACTCCTCTCCCACCTCCCTCCCCGTCGCATCCTCGCCGCCACGCCGCGCTCCGCATGGCCCATCCGCCTGAATCCGCGCGGTCGCCCCCCCTCTCTCTCTCTCTCTCTCTCTCTCTCTCTCTCTCTCTCTCTCTCTCTCTCTCTCTCTCTCTCTCTCTCTCTCTCTCTCTCGGGCCTCGTGCCAAGCCAGGTTCGCCCAAGCTCGCGCGATCAGATCCATCCACAAGCACTGGCAGCTGCACAACGGCAAGTACCAAGACTCCCTTGCCAAGGACTTCCAGGACGGAACGGAACGGGCATTGGGTGAGCACAGCACCGTTGTCGCCATCGTCAGCATCATCATCTTCGTGATCAGCAGCCGCAGCAGCATCACCACCACCACCACCCTCATCATGATCATCATCAGCATCATCAACAGCACCATCATCAACAGCATCATCATCATCACCATGCGCCCTCGATCACCAACATCTTAACCCCCCATGGTCCACGGAACAGCCGTAACCACCTGACTCACCCTCCCCGTCATCATCTGCATCCTCGCCATCATTATCGCTATCGCCACCGCCGTCATGCTCATCACCCCCCATCCTTTTTTTCAAGGAGTACACTCTGAACGTGTGGTTCAGCCCCCTCCATACATACAGATCCCTCTGTGGGGCCGTTCTACAAAGCGCATGTGTCATAGTCCTTGATATGCATGCGCCTCTTCGTCGGCATTGGCCCTCAAGAATTACAGCGTATGTGAGCTTCCGTTGTGCGTGAGCTTCCCTATGTGCGCCCGTCCCGTTCCCTCAGGACCTCCCTCCCTCCTTGTGCCCGTTTACTCCACCTCTTTCCCTCCCTCCATTGCCTATTCAATCCCTTCTCCTCGACATGCGACCCCAAAATAGGGGAGGACGACGCTCAAGAGCCGCGCAACAGCGACGACGAGCAGGAGTCGAAGTTCGCTTTCTACAGCGCGATCTTGGACCAGGGAGAGAGATCGGCACCGAGGGGGGTGGGGATGCATGTGTGCTATCGCATGTTGCTGCTATCACGTTGACCATCTGCTCGCTTAGTCTGGCTTCGCTCGTTCGCTCGGTCTCGGTCGCGCTGCGACCTCGAGGGGAAACAGACGGGGAAAAGATGAACGGTGAAAATGTGTGTGTATATATATATATATATATATATATATTGGGGGTCCTACCCTTCGTGCTGCACAGTCCTTCAGGGCGGGCGTCTGGATCCTCAAAGGTGGGCCCCATCGGAGCGCTGGTCTGACTTCGCGCGTGAGGTGGGGCAGGGAATGAGGAGGTGGGTTCGTTCACCTGGACCTGCTACTGATATGACGCCCGTCACTCATAAGGGTGGTCATCCCCCAACTCCTCCTCATCCTATTCCCCCCCTCCTGATATTACTTCCAAGCACAGGCGTACTCGTACTAATCCTCCGAATCCTCCTGATCCTCCTACTCCTTCTTATCCTCCCAATGGAAGGGGAAGTTTTTTGGCTACCTGTCCCTTGGGTTCGATGGGGGCTGCTGGACTTGGACCTGCTCCTACTCCAGGAGGGTGGAGGAGGGGGAAGCGGGTGAGTTTACTTGATCTGAGTGTTCTCAGCACGGAGCACTGGAGGGCAAGCATTTACTTTAATTGTTGTTGGATTTTCAGAGATCCCCTTGGAAGAGTGCAGCTGACTGCATCGCACGAGGTCCGCGACCCACCGATCAACCGACCGTGCTCTTTGTGCGCCTGCCTCCCTCTCCTCATCCCTCACACACATGAGTGTATTTATGTATGTACATATATGTAGATATACGATCAAAAAAACTATCCCTATCTATATACAGATGTGATGTGTGTATACGCTTACACATAACATGTCTATATAACTATATATATATATACATCCTGCATCTCACGACACACACGCACACAAGAGGAATGGGGAGAAAGAGAACGAGACAGAGAGGGGGCAGTGGAGGTGGACGGTCAGACGGGTGCTCCGGATGAGATCCAATCAGCTGGCCCGACGGGTACTCCAGAAGACGGCTTGGCTGGCGCGTTGGTTCAGACTGGCAGTGAAGCAGGTAGCTCCTATGATTATGGTCCGAGTACTCCAGCAGGCAGTGCATGCGCGTTGGTTCCGACTGGCAGTGAAGCAGGTAGCTTCTATGGTCCGAGTACTCCAGCAGGCAATGCATGCGAGTTGGTTCCTCCGACTGGCAGTGAAGCAGGTAGCTCAGTTGGTCCGAGTACTCCAGCAGGCGAGTTGGTTCCGACGGGCAGTGAAGCAGGTAGCGCGATAGGAATTCCCTTGGTACGTAAAGGATCTAGTGGAGAGATCGTCCAGCCCAGGAAGATCTTCGGCCTGAAAAGCCTGCTCAAGCAACAGCTCGGGGCCAAGAAGATAAGGGTTGGCCAGCACAGCACGCCGAAGCACGGCTCGAGGAAGTTCCGCAGTCGAGGCACCCCAAGCTCAGGCCCGAGTTCAGGAATCAAGGAAGAAAGGAAGGAGCCAGACGACGGCGGAGCAGTGGCGAAGCTCGAGCTCCCCAGGACGGCGGTTGTGCCCAAGAGTGCAGCGAAGAAGCCCGCGTCGGCCCCGCAGCCAGCTAGGAAGAGGCCCGCGTCGGCGGCCCCGCAGCCAGCTAGGAAGCGGCCAGCGGCAGCGGTCTCGGAGTTGGCCGCAGTCGAGGGGGATCACGACGGCGAGATTCCCGAGGACGACGGGCTAGGAGAGGAGCCAGAAGAGGATGAGGCCGAGAACGAGGAGGAAGGAGAAGAGGAGGCGGTGGTGAAGGAGGCCGAAGCTGAGGGCGCAGAGGCGGTGGACGAGGCCGCGGTGGTCATCGCCGCGGAGACGGATGAGGCCGCAGCTGAGGGTGGGGACGCAGCTCAGGAGGATTAGGCGGTGGTGGCTGTCGACTGCGACGAGGAGGCTCAGGGCGATGAGGTGGACGAGGAGGCTGCGGGTGACGGTGAGGTCGACGGCGTCGAGATGATCGATGTCCCAGGCGATGACGATCAAGGCCATGACGATCAAGGCGATGACGATCAAGGCGATGACGAGTGCGAGGTCGACGGCGCGACGGTGAAAGTCAAGAGGCGGGGGTGCGAGAAGCTCTGGACGATCGTCACGAAGAACAAGGCGATGAAGGGCACCATCTGGGCACAGCTCATCCAGGTACCAGACGCGACGTGGGAGACGGGCACGGATGACGAGCGCTACGAGAAGGGCCACCAAGCCACCAAGGCTACCAATTTGGAGGAGGAGGAAGAGGAGGTGCGGACGAGGAGGACGAGGATACAGATGAGGAGGCTAGACACGTGGAGGTGGCGGGGGTAGGAAGAGGAGGAGGCGAGGAGAAGGTTAGACACGTGGGAGAGGAGAAAGAGGAGGAGGCTAGACACGTGGTTGGGAGGAGGTGCGGACGAGGAGGAAGAGGAGGACAAGGAGGATGACCCTCTCGCCCGGCACTGGCCGCTCCCCAGCGGCTGGTGCGCCTGGTCAAGACCGCAAAGAACTTGGACAAGCAGTGGGTGAAGGCGAGGAGGATCATCGTCATCGACACCGTGCAGCGCCAGTACGGATAAGGTGGGGGGGTCCAGGGAGTGCGCGTGCTGCCCCGCCACCGTCGTCGCCATCGTCGACGTCACCACCATCAGTGCTACTACCACCATCGCCACACCTCATCACCATCACCATCATCATATGTATCACCATCATCGACATCACCGCCTCATCTCAACCACCAGCGTCACACAGCACCGCCATCATCATCATCATTATCAGCATCATCAGCATCATCGCCAACAGCATCCTCATCCTCACCATCAGCATCGCCAGTATCGTATGCATGGGGGAGCCTTGGGGTGGCCATGCACGCTCCCTGCTTCGGGTCCCAAGCGTTGTCATCATCACCACCATCAGGATCGTAGTCATCGTCGCCATTGGCGGCTTAACCATCATCATCACTATTCACCCGTTGGGGAGGTCACCGACTACTACGCCCCCATCCCCAGGAAGGGCGCGAGGCATTGTTCGCGAGTACTGGTTCGTGCTCGTGCCTACCGCATGAAGTGCTGAAAAAGGGGGTGGGGTAGCGACGTAGAAGTACGGGAGTATGATACACCTCCGTACTAGCATTTGTGCTGCGATGCGTGGCATAGGGTATGCATGTTGCGAGCCTGCTAATGGACAGGCGACCCATAGCCCGGGAGCTCTGGCACGAACGTGCGAGGGAGAGATGAGTGGGATCACATTGGGGATCTCGATCTGCGATCTGGGTTGAGCGAGTCCACGTCTGAATGAATGTGACCATGCGCATGCATAAACATGACTGAGCCTGAACATGCCGAAATCTGAATACGGACGGAGCTGCCGCGGAATCTGATTGAGTCGGATCGGAAGTGCCGTGCTCGAAGGATCCCTCCGACCCCATCTCCTGCCGCCTGACCTTGCGGAGGCGTTCTTTCGAGGAGGATGTCTTGAGACGACGTGGAACGTGGAGGGAGGAGGGATGCTTGGAGGAGGACCGAAGTGAAGAGAGGAAACGGGGAGTACAAGGTGCCGAAAGTTCCTGCCTCGACAGCTTGCCTAGGTGATCGAGCCCGCGCCAAGGGGCCAGGCCCGGGGGGGCCTGCTCGAGAACGCAGCTGGGGGTGACCAGGGGGGGCTCTGCAGGGGAGGGAATGGTTGGCCACCTGGGCCCGTCCAGCGCATGTCAAATTCTGCTGCAACGTATGCACACAGGCACACGTACGTATGCATGCGTTGTTGTAAACAGCCAGGATTTAGCTTCCCCAGCCCAGAACATGCCCAAACGCCCACCTTGATCTCGACCCCCCCACCCCCCCACCCCCCGCCATCCTGATCCGCGTCTGCTCGAGGCAGGCGCCTCGGGCTGATCAGAGCGACAACGCCTCGACCGACCGACCGACGACGACGCCGACCGACCGACCGAACAGCCGACGACGACGATGACGACGACGATACGACGACGACGACGACGACGGCGACGACGACGACGACGACGGCGACGACGACGACGACGACGACGACGACAACGACCGACGACGACGACGACGACGACGACGACGACGACGACGATGACGACGACGACGACGACGACCATGACGACGACGGGGCCCGCGGGAGCCCCACGTGGGGCCCAGGGGTGGACTGGTGGCCAACCATCGGGGCACGGACCCGCCCTGCACGCCTCGAGAGCTTGCCTGCCTGAGCACGGGCGCACGCGACCCGATCGGATACCCTTGCCCCCGCCCCCCCCCGCGTCGTCCTTTGGGGGTGGGAGCGATCCTGGCCCATCCTGGCCAGCTTGGGGGGCCCATGGGGTTCCAAGGGCAAGCTTGGCCCAACCTGGAGGGGGTCCGACGGCGTCCTGGGGAACCTGGGGGAATCTGAGAGCGTCCTGGGCCCGCTCTGGGGGGGGGTCGACGGCGTCCTGGGCGTTCCTGGGGGGCACGGGTGGGTCCGAGGGCGTTCTGTGACCGCCCTGGTGGGGTCCGACGGCGTCCTGGGCGTCCTGGGGGTCTTTCGTGTTTTTCAGTGTTTCGTGTTTTTTTCGTGTTTCTTCGTGTTTTTTCGTGTTTTGTCCTGTTTTCCTGTTTTTCCTGTTTTCCCGTTTTCCTGTTTTCTTCATGTTTTATCATGTTTTTTCATGTTTTTTCCTGTTTTCCCGTTTTTCCTGTTTTCCCGTTTTCGTGTTTTCTTCATGTTTTGTCATGTTTTGTCATGTTTTTTCATGTTTTTCCTGTTTTTCATGTTTTCGTGTTTTTCATGTTTTATCATGTTTTATCATGTTTTATAATGTTTTCACGTTTTTCATGTTTTTCATATTTTATCATGTTTGTTCATGTTTTTTCATGTTTTCCCGTTTTTCATGTTTTCGTGTTTTTCATGTTTTATCATGTTGTATCGTGTTTTATACTGTTTTTTAATGTTTTTCATGTTTTCATGTTTTGTCATGTTTTTCATGTTTTTACCAGAGGTCTGGGGGGACACCACCCGTGTCGCTCTGGCAACGGTTTCAACCCCGCGCGGGACGAGCAGGGCCCGCGCGCGCTCTCCCCTCACTCCACCCAACTACTTCTGTCCCAACCTACCCCCCCTCCCCTGCCCTCGAGACTCACCCGACCATGACCCGCTTCTCCTGCACGGCCAGTGGATGGGAATGCAGTGAAGCTCTGTTACCTATCCGAGGGACGGGAAGGCGATGGCGCCGAAGAAAGACCCCAAGCAGAGGAAGAACGACCCCGTGAAGGACGCGGCGGCCAGCGACGACGACGCCGGACGCCGGACGACGACGACGCCGGACGCCGGACGAGCGACGACGACGGACAGAGGGTCCGTCGTCGTCTTGCCACCATTCGTTTCTGATACGTTTCTGGTGAGAAGAAAGAGAAGAAGGAGAGAGCCAAGCAGCTGCGGCAGCAGAACGCAGAGCACGAGAAAGCTTTGGCGAAAATGCGGTGCGCCACGGGGTTGGGTACAGGGTGATTCGGCGATTGAAACGATCGTTTCAATCGCCGAATCACCCTATACCCCGTGTGTGGGGGGGAGGTACCACATCAACCTCGACAAAGCTGAGGTGCGCAAGGCATTCGATAAGACCGACAGGAATGAGAAGAAGAGGTGGCTGAAAATGTTCCACGAGCACGGCGATCTCACCAGCGAGGGGAGGGGGATTGGACATCATTCACTCATCTAGTCTCGTGTGTTCGATTGGAGAAGTCGCTGACATGTTGATGGGGCGCGGCGTCCCATCCACGTGTCAGCGACTCCCCGCCCTCCCTGTCCCCCCCCCCCTCGGTGACTTCGAATGGGTCATCGCGGAGAAAGCCGAAAAGAAAAGGCGTGTGCAGTCCAAGGGGCAGCTGGGCTCCTGGAAGTCCAAGGACCAGCTCCTCCTCATGTTCGGATTCGACCAAGCACACCCAGAGAGCCCCATGAGTCTCAGGACTGGAGCTTTGAATCGCCAGGGCCCGCAGGACGATCTACACCACAAGCTGGATGGCTTGAGGTGTAGATCGTTCTGTATCGATGGTTTTTCTAGCGATCCACAGGGCCGTTGCCCGCACGGACGCGACCATCGCCACCTGCGAGAAGCTCCGCGGACATACCGACGTCACAGGGGCGTGAAGATCGATCGGATCGAGGTGGATGGGGGGAGATGGAGGGGAGCGATGGGGGGGAAGAGCAGGGGGAGGGAAGGCAGGCTCGAGCTCGGAGGGAAGGTCGACCCTCAGAACGGTGAGACCGTCTACAAGCGCGTCGACAAGGAGGAACATCAGTGGCAGGATAGCGCGTTTTCGCTCTCCCGCCCGATCGCTTGAGAAGGCACGAGGGAGTAGGAGAGAGGCGGGGGGATGACAGGAGGGGGGATCGGCAAGAAGATAAGGGAAGGGGAGTAGAAAGAAGCAAGGGGATCAGCATGAGGATGACGAACATCGATTCGTCATGAACTCCCAAGCCTCATCGATATCAGTCACCTCGACGCCTAGTGCGCAAACCATCCCACAGCACGACGAGAAGGAGCTGAAGACCACCATGCAGTCAAAAGATACCACTACGAATGCGAAGAAAGCCGTGGTCCGTTCGGACGGGATGGTGGAGGAGAAGAGGGGGTCAACCACGCATGCATCTGCATACATGTTTGTGCATCTCTGTGTTTTGAAAAGTGGTTGATCGCTCACGCTCGATCAACATGTACATGCACACATACATGCTGATAGTACGTGAGGGGAGGTCGACGACTCCTCAGATTCCAGCGAGTACTCATACTGTTCGGAGTCGGAGGATGAACGCCAGACCGTTGATGGTCCTGCCGCTAGTTTGGCGGGCTCGGGGAGTTCGAGGGGCCATGTACACGATGAGGCTCAGAAGTTGCTCGGCGACGTGGCGACCCTCAAGGCAGTTCTCTCTGGCTGGACGGTGGGCTGCGGGAGGGCAGTCGATGTGTTGCTTCAGTTCGGGGTGGATGGTTACCTACCTACGTGTATATCTACATACCTAGTGGATCTGCACACGGGCACAGGCATACACATATGTATATACATACATATATATATATGTAATAGATGTACATACACACACCTATGTTTTTATATATCTTTATATATGTATATGTATATATGTATAGCGCTCACATATCCATATACGCGTCGGTATGTGTTTCGCCGCTGATATCAAAATTTAAGGGGAGGTGAAATCGATGCCATGGCTCGCACCATGGGCAACGGAGCTGAACGAGAGCAACAAAAACTTGAAGGAGGCTGAGATCAGCTTGATCTCCATCGTGCAGGATACACGTTTACGGTGGATGGTGGATGAGGGGAAAAGGAACGGAGGATGTAGCATGTAGATGCGTCCTGGCTCCAGGGCACGTGGAATGTGGACGAGATGCTGGCGAGGCTGGATCGTGTGGAGACGGAGATCGCGGGTCTGAAGTGGGACGAGGCTTTCGAGAATGCGGGGATCCCTGAGGCTCGTGACTTCCTCCTCCACGCACCGATCCTCCACCTCCTCCACGCCCTCCCTCAGGGCAACGACGGTGACCACGACATGGATGCGTGCAAGACGATGTACGTTGAGGCGGGAGGGGATCCCTCCCTCCTCTCATTCCAGTTCCACCTGAATCCATTCGAAGTCCATCGATTGTGCAGCTCATGTCATGCTGAGGTCAACCCAGGTTGCGAGGGTAGGAGTGACCTCAGCATGAGATTTCCAGGGGAGTGGGAGGCCCAGACGCTCTACCAGAACATCATGCCGATCCAGGAGTCCGTGAGCAATGCTAACAAGGCGATCAAGAAGAACGCAGCGTGAGGGCGGAGGGCGAGGGCCCCCCCCCGTGGAGGGAGGAGGAACAGGAGGAATGAAGAAGCAGGAGAAGGATGAGGGGAATGGGGGCAGAGGGGAGGGTGGGTAGAAAGAGGATGGTGAGGCAGGGCAGCGGGAGGATGAGTAGACAGCACACTTTGCAAGAATGTTGCCTGGCTAGGGGCCCAGGCGGCAACGGGTGCAGCTAGCGATGACTGCTAGCGCTAGTTCCTCCTCACCTCCACTCACCTCGAGCACTAACTAGCTCCTCCTCCTCCTCCTCCTCCTCCTCCTCCTCCTCCTCCTCACCTCCTCATCCCCCCCAGCCGCGCTTTGGGCCCGTCGCCAACGACGGGGACGCAGACGGTGCGAGGAGCGCCGACCGCGATTTCGGACGGAAATGCGAGCTTGAGGGAGGTGCCGCACTGGAAGGAAGGGTTTCGATCAGTCGGGTCCCATGCGTTACCTTGAGCAGTGAACGCCTGTCAGCTGGCTGGTGGGGTTCTGTGAATTGTTCTTATGTTGACCCTTCCATCAACCAAACGCTCTATGTAATCTATTGGTCGATCTTGCAATACTAACGTTTACGATGATTGTGAAAATGATGGTGGTGGATTTCAAACGGTATGTTCGATGATACGCGATGGTGTATTAAATTGTAATGATGCGTTGTATGCTACGCGATGTTACGACCAAACTGGCAAAAGACTTACAGGGCGCAAAGGTAACCGTGCTTCGACGCGCGAAGCTCGGCTTTCCAAAAGGCTTCGGGAGCGCGATGGTAACCGTGCTTCGACGCTTGAACCTCCGTAGACGACGCCCGCTCGAGCTGTTTGAAGGTGCTGCCCGCTCGCGCCATTGACCTCCAAGCCCCGATAAACACCAAGGCTACCACCTCCCTCTCCCAGTCCACGCTTTCTGAGCAACAGGGGGAAGGACGTGGAGGCTCTCGTAAGTATCGGGGTTTGGATCACTACAGCTTGTGCCAAATGCCATCCAGACGTGGAGCTGCTATATTGGCTGCGCGTGGTGCCGCGGAGATTGGAGGCGGTGGCGCCCACATCGTTTCTGCTGCTGCCCCGTCGCCCCCACGTGATCGGCCAGACGACCAAGATCGCCCAGATGGCTCCGGATTGCGGAAATTTCTGCTTGAGAGATACAGGAGTGGAAAAATGACCGCTACCGACGTCTGTTTGCTGGCGCACTATTCGGTCAAGGCTGGAGCTGTTGGAGTGGGCGACTTGGCCCGCCCCCCTGGGTCAACCCACCGCGCTGCTCATTTACGAAAGGCGGGGAGCTCGACACAAAAACCACCCTCGACCATGCCGTCTTGAAGCGAAGGGGCCCAGACCCAGACCCTCTCGTCATTGTCTGGGTCCAGACCCCTTTGCATCAAGAGGGGGAAGTTGAGGTTGGGGCGCATTGTTCCTGGCTCCTCGCGGCAGGCCATTGGAGCCCCATCGGAACACGACTTCTATGTTGCTGATATTCCATCTTGGCACAAAAAAACACGGAAACCAGATATCTGCCACGATTTCCGTTCTATCTGCCTCACGAGGCCTTTGCTGCCCAATATGATGAGGACCCGTTGCAATTCAACGTGGGACGTCTGGCTCCTGAACTTCGCCCTGGAACTTATGATGGCCACCCCGTCCGCCTGGAGAAAGGGGACCTGTGTGTCCCTGTTGGCCTTTACTCCGACGGCGTTCCCTTTTCAAAAAAAGATGGTTTCATTTGTTGGTTTTGGTCGAATACCATTATTGGGCGGCGAACATTGATTTGTGCTTTGAAGAAATCTGACCATTGCCAGTGCTCCTGCAAAGGCACCTGCAGCATTCTAGCTGCGCAGCGCGTCTTGGTCCAGGGCCCAACATGTGTGCGCGCAAATCTGCGGGGCTCTCCAGTGGATCCTCCTCGGCGTCGCGGCCGCCCCCCCCCTTCCTCGACGGGGGAGGGGCGGCGCCGAGAAGGGTCGACGAGGAACCCCTGACCTGACATGGCGCATGCACACCTTGGGCCCCCATCAGGCGTGGAGTTTCAACCAGATGGCCACTGGCCGCTGGCCAGAAGCCGATCACAACGGCGACCCGTTCTTGAATGAGACACGTGCTGCGCAGCGTGGTTTTAATCTCGCTGGTGGGAAATGCGGTGCAGTTTGCGAGTTCCGCGCAGATTTAATGGAGCTAGTTTCATCGCTCGGCCTGAAGACATGGGCAAACCCCGAACACCCATGTATGTTTTGCCACGCTAAGAGGGATGATATGTTCAAATTCGCGCCTTCGATCAGATCGTGTCAATGGGCGGAAAGAAACGCTGCTGATTATACACGGGGTGTCCTGCAATGTTCGATTAAAAGAATGGCGGCTTCAAAAGCACAGTTACGGCGTCTTCTAGCGAAGATGACTTTTGATGAAAAGTTCGGAGGGCTGGGTTTGAATGAGGATTTCCCCGGGCTCGGCCTTCCTGCTGGACACAAGCTCATTGCCGATGAGAACGTGCGGGATATTCACGGGGTGGGGGATCTCGAGGTGCCTGAGGATGGCCTTATGCTGTCTTTTTGGGATACTAAACAAGCCGGCCCTCTGAACATGATGTGTGTTCTTTTTTCTATAATAGGGCTCACCATGGAGACTGTACATCTGGATTCAACGCACGTCATTGTTTTAGGAGTTTTGCAATTCCTCGCAGGCGCAATTTTCCATTATCTGATAGAAGGCAATTTCGCCCACAGCAATTAAGCCAGGGGGCAGCAAACGCCAGGCGCCTGAAGGCATTTCCCAGGGGGGAGGGCCCAGGGGGGCCCAGGGGACCGAACATGATTGTGAAACGACGGTGGCGCGCGAAAACAAGGGTCAGGTGTTTGTTGGCCCCTGTACTCAACCGTGGCAGCCCGCAGGATTACGAATTTGATCCATCCCAATCGGCGTTTGAAAGCATACTATAGGACGAGAGCGTTTGCTCGTGGTAAGTACTCTTGCGTTAACAAGGTGACTTGGAAGATGCTGTCGCCTACAGCGAGTGGCAGTCCACGTTTCAAAGCAAAGGCAGCATAATGTCGGAATATGTTACCTTTGCTCGTCGACCTCTGCCGCGAGAATTTGCAGTTTCTCGGCGAAGGTGGACATTCCTTGTATTTGGCTACTCAGGAACTCAACAAAGTTCATGTCATCATGAAACGTGAACCACGGCGCATGAGCGCTGTAGGTTTAACCACAATGCAGTCTTCCATGGTGAAAATTTTACATTTATGGAAATTGCGGGGAGGACACGAAGTTTACAAACACCACGCTTGTTGGTGCCTAGTCCGCCGCGCAGGCAGGCGCGGCAACCCTAGATGGCACTGGACGCACAGAGACGAGCAAGAGAATGGGGTCATGGGGACTGCAGCTAAGAGCTGCCATGCTGGACCCACTTTTTACATCACGCTGCTCCAGAAAGTCCTGACCCATAAGGGATTGTACGCAATCATCATTATCATCACCATCGGGGGAGGGAGAGGAGCAGGAAAAAGGGAGGAGGACAAACCACACAGGGTCCACATGCTACGGCCGACTGTTTTTCCACATCGGGGGGGGGCGGCATGGGCCCCCCTCCCCCACGCGAAGAACAGGAGGACGAGGCGGCGGTTGGCGAGGTTCCGGGCCGCCCAGGAGCGCAGGCCGCCGCGCCAACCGCCCCTCATTTTTGCACGCTCCTGTCGCGTTCCCGTTTTTTTTCCGAGGGAGAGAAGCCGTGCGCGTCGGGGGTGCATTCGCTTAGGAGGGGCGTGATCTTTTCAGGCCCAGGGAGGAGGAGGAGGAGGAGGGCAATTTAAGCGGCATTCCCGCCGAGAGGCCGCTCGCCCGCCAGGGGCACTTTCTGTTCGCTTCGATCGATGAGGAGCGAGGAAAAAAGGAAGAGGAAAAAGAGGAGGAGGAGGAGAAGGCACTCGCCTAGATCAGGGGCCAAGATGCCGAGGTCTGGAGCAATGCCACGTCGTGGCGACCGCACCTTCCGCCCCCGCGAGGTGCTCGCCTGTTTGCTTTTGCTTTAAGAGAGAGCCGTGCGCGTCAGAGGTGCATTGACGACGGGGGGGGGGGGGGGGGGTGGGGGGCGGGGGGCCGGCCCGCCCCCCCCCCCCCCCCCCCCCCCCCCTCGCACTACACATGCAAGACACACAACAAACGCACGCGCACACGCACACAAACACACAACACACACAACACACAACACACACACACACAACAGACAACGCACACACACACACACACACACACACACACACAACACACATTGCACACAAAGACACACAACGCACAGCACACACACACACACACACACACACACACACACACACACACACACACGCACACACACACACATACGCACCGTGATCTTTTACCCGCGCCCCTTTTTTTCCAACGCGGGTAAAAGCAATATTTGTTGACGAGGATAAAGGGGGTGAGACCCAGGGAGGACAAGGGGGAACGCAGGGCGGGCGCGGATCGCCCTGCAGTCCTTGCCGCGGGCCCCGCGCGCGGCCAGCGGCAGGACGCCGAGCGCGAGCGCGCGCGCAGCGGACGCCATCTTTTGATACGGGGTTGGAGGCACAGGGGGGGGGAAACCCATGGAGGGGACGTTGGGGCGGAGGCCGCGCGGCTCGCGCGGCGGGCCGCACGAGAATTCAGAGTTCAGGCGCGCCAGGGAGTTGCCATCGTTTTTTTTTCACGCGGGTTGAAAAGGAAGACACGGGGGAGAAACCCAGGAGGAAGGGGAGGGAGGGGAGGAAGGCTGGAACGATGCACGCCCGAGTCGCGCACGACCATTTTGCGTGCGCGGGCAGCCCCGCCACCCGCAGCCTTCCAGAAACGAAGAGGATCAGTACAGAAAAAAACGCAAGAGGAGGAGGACCACCAATCGATCGTCAAAAAGGACGACGATTGGTGGAAAAAGACCGACCAAAACACGCATTTTTTCTCGGCCGCCCAGGCCGACGCCGCCGCGCCCGCGGCGGCCGCTGGCACTGCCCTCCATTGCCTTCCCCACCCGCCCGATAATCAAACAAGGAAAAACAACGAAACATCCTGCGGGGGCCGAACTCCGCCCCCTGCACGCGGCCTCGGGAGAGAGAGCCGTGCGCCTGAGAGGTGCATTGACAGCGGACCGCTGCGCTCTAGACTGGCTGTTCCTTGCAGGCACTGAAAACAAAAAACAACAACAACAAAACAACAATGTCAAGAACAAAAAAAACAACCACACAACACAGCAACACAAACAACAACCAACCAACAACAACCAACAAACAGCAACAAACAAAAACAACACAAAAAAAAAAAAAAAAAAAAAAAAAAAAAAAAAAAAAAAAAAAAAAAAAAAAAAAAAAAAAAAAAAAAAAAAAAAAAAAAAAAAAAAAAAAATCTTATGTTCGAGTAGCAACCCTATGTTGAAGTAGCAACCCTCTATGTTGAAATGACTCCAATTCTTTCAGATGACACCAATTTGCGCGCCCGACCCCAATCAAAAATTGAGGTCTTCCCGACGACCTCAATTTAATCAGGGTCGTCGGATGTCTGGGCGCTGGGGCCGCGAACGGCGGGCTATTTAAAACGCGTCCACTTCATCAGCAATTTGGCGACCAGCAGCTTTCACAACGTAGAACATTGCTTCTCGAAGCGAACGAACGAGTCCAGATGGCACGGGTTCAGCACCACTGCCACGACTTCGCTTGCAAGCAACATCGGCAGCCTGAAGACTACTCTCGCTCGATTACAAGATGGCGATCGCACAAACGCCACGCACTCCAAGACCGACCAGCACGGCGAAGGCACCCGCGGCAATGGCGAGCCCCGTGGACCGGCTCTCCACGACAGAGCTCCAACAATCACGTGGGCAAGTTGTCGCTTCACCTTTCCTCGACGGCATCCGCGCGCTCCAAACATATGGAGACGGGCGCCGGCGGCGGCAAGCGAGTTACGTTCGCCGCAGTCAAAGACGAATGCGCGGCATGCCCCACCGACGCAGCAGAACGAGCCAAATAACGAGAACGACCTCGCAAGCTACAGGCCGTCGACCCTGCGCACGCGACGAAGGGCACCAGGGGGGATTTTCAAGTCGAGCAGCACATCGACGACTGCGTGCCCAACGACAGCGGCCGCAAGCATGCCCTGCGGCGATAAACCAGACCAAGGACGACGCGCGCGACGACCAGCGGCAGTTCGTGGAAGACGAACCCAGGCAAGCCAGTTGCCCAGTCCTCGTTTCAAGTTTGCGCGGTCTTCACGGGTCAGACACCAACGACAGCGCGAGCGCCCACTCACCATTGGAAAGAAGATACACCAGTTGCATCAGTTTCCTGACGAATTGGTCGTTACCCATATACTACAGCATCGACGCCAGTGGCCAACTCGCCTGCGTTGTCGACATCTGCGGAGGCGACGCGAGGTCTTCGTAGATCTTGATTTACCGCTTCCATGTCATTAGGGCTGGTCTCAACCTCGCCATCCCTGGCGGCGTCGGCCTCCCAGGCCAGGCTCAAGAAGCGGCGCCCTGGCAGCACTTCAAGACGAGCAAGATGATTCTAGCAATCTTGAGTGCGCCATGCTCGGGCTTGGCCAGATGGCAGACCTTGAACAAGATCACGAATCCAGAGACTTGGACGAGCAGCAGGCAGACGTCAGTACCCTGGGCTGTTTTGGCTGGAGCCACTGCGTAATGCCAGTTGCGACATCGTCGGCGCTATATTGCAGGACATCTACATGCATTTAGATGTATCATATGACTGGGTGGGATCACGTTGGGCGTCGCCCACAGCTCCACTGGCGCGTTGTCCGTCACTGCACGACCAATCCATCCGAGAATCGACCGCCGTTCTTTCACCTGCTCAAGCCCTCGGAGATCCGAGCATCATGCCACTTGTTGATCAGACCCCTCCTGAAGCTCAAGTGCGACCAGCGCCATGAGCACGCAGTGACTATATGGAAGATCTCACGATGCCAGAATTTGGACTTGGGATTTGGCTGCGTTGGTTTCCGACGGGCGTTCGCGGCCCATCGCGACATCTGCGACTTCAGATGATTTCAGCAGGTGCACTTCCCAGCGGGCGACGACGGCAGCGACGACGAACGAATGATTCCAGTCACCAGGGGCAGCAGCATCAGCAATTCCAAAACGCAGAGCAGCAGCAGCAGCCGCAGCAGCGGCAGCTCCATCGAAACTACATCCTTTCAGCACCACCTCCTGGCAGCGGCGCACCAGCGCGCGGCGCCGAGCGAACCGGCGGCGCCGGCGGACAGACGAGCACGCGAAGTGGCAACCTCATCTTCTCCAGCCTGGGCAACATGTTCAGCATGCAGAGCACGTCGAGACAAGCGCGGCCTGCGACGCACCATAGAACCAAGCCAGTGTTCACGCTCTATGGAGGCTGCGATACACTCGGCATTCCTGTCCCACGCGCAAGGCATTCAAACATCAAGATCATGAAGGGCGCACATACGGAGAAGTCTGCAACCGGGTCGACGCGGTCGTCGGGGCAGCAGGGGAACGACGGGCCACCAAACTACCGCGTGACCCCTGAGAGCGCTTGCATGACGAACCCACTGGAAGCTGTCGAGTGGGCGAGGATCACGGACACGAGCTACCTCTTCCACTACCAGCACCACCGCCACCGCCACCTGCAGCACCACCAGCAGTAGATCCGGCACGAGCATCATCACCACAACCAGCGCGGGCGGCGGCGGCAGCAGTGGATCGAGGACATCTCAGACTCGGCGACGCACAACGACGGCCACCTCAAGCGGGAAGCCAGCTAGCACGACGATTCCAGGCAGTGGGCGCTCAATTTCAACGCGACAGTCAACTTGACGGACGCGCGGATGGTCAGCTCACGACTGGGGGCGATCCCTGCATCAGCCGAAGTCCGCCGACATGGAAATGGCACGGAGTTCCTTGAGTGTTTTACATGTCACGGCGTCGCGCACAAGCTGAAGATTGACCAGGCTGTTGGAGAATGCGGGCACCCCCACAGATACCTGCAACATGGCCCACGACATCATGGGCGCGCGCAGGGCTCGCCGACAATGGCAGCGACCACCGCCACAGAACACGCCTGCGCTACAGTTTGCTTTTAATGTGAACGAGCACGTTCAAGTCGACCTTCTTTCCGTGGACAGCGCAACACACTTGATCGACGAATGATTGCGATTCTTTGGGAGCGGAGTCAGTGCCAGAACTGAGCTCGCAGACGTCTCCAGGACCATCCGTCTGAACTGGGCCGCCGTGCACGGAGCACCTCCGCCCCTCATCGCGGGTAAAGAAGGAGCCTTGGAGCTTTGCGAAGCAGGAACGTGTCGTGATCGTCATCGAATCCAGTTTCGACCCAAACCAGCGACATCAAAAGCAGCTGCCGTTGAACGACACAGTGAGATCACGGAACACCACCCAGTGCATCAATTCCCCCGGACATGGCCATCCCAGACGATGACATTGTAGCCTCTGCCACGATGGCGCGCAGCCAGTTGTTGAACGTTGGAAACTTCACTTTGCATCAATCCCTCGACGGACGCCAGCCAGCCACGATGCAGGACCACGATCAAGTCAGCACAGCCCCACTGCGCGACGACGGGGGCGGACTCCCAGGCCTGACACGACACGCGCACAGGATGCGAGAATTCGCCCAGACATGACCGAGTCGACAGCTCAAGCACAGACCCAGCGCGCAGGCGAATCACAGACCAGATCCTTTTGACAAGATCTCAACCAGCAAGTTGTGGATGACGTAGACATCCACTGGAACGAGAGTTCACTATTGGACCGGATCTTGCCAGATGACTGGCGCATCAGATCTTCGAGACGGACATGTTTCCTTCAATTGGCTCGGACGACCCAAGTCAGTGCGTCGGCAGACATGCGACGAGCGATGCTCCTGGAGTTGCTGCACCCATCCAGCTGCAACGAGACCAGCGCACCTGCATAAGCACAGCCACGACCCCAGTGACAAAGTCCGCGGAGTTCTTCTCGAGAGCGACTCTTACATTCGGACGGTGCGCATCATCAGCAGGACAGTGCGAGTTCTCCCGCAGCACAGCGCAGTTCCCACGACTACGGAGTGCCATCGTTCAGCTTGCGCTGCTCATATGCATTCAGACCCTCTCTGGGAGCGCGCATTGGATTTGGCGCGCGCTGCCCGCGGCATCTACCTGAGATGCTGAGATCACGACTTACCTGGTGGCATAAGCACTCGACCGTGCGCCATTGCGCGCTGCAGCTAGGCAGCGCCTATGTAGATTGGAGACGCATCCTGTGCGACGACGAGAGACCCGAAGCACGCCGGTGGAAGATATCACGTTTGCAGTTATTCTTGCGCCCACGAAACGGCGACGATGATGACGATCACGTTGAGGTACGGGGAGACATGGAGACGCACCCAGCGCCACCAGCAGCGCCTCCACAACAACGGTTACCAGAAGCACCTCCAGCAGCACCTCCACTGGAAGATGAGCACGCACGAGAGCTACAGCGGATTTACAGCAGAAGCGGAAGCACGACGGAGACGATGTCGAGGACGATCGAGCACGTAGATGGCGGACATTGCCAGCAAACGGCGACATATCGAGAGCAAACAAAGGACCGGCAGAGGGACTACCGACGGCGGCCAAGCACAAACGCATGGACCCCGTAGAAAAGCACGATGTCGTGCCCAGTCTGGATCCACCGCCGCGCGAACCTCCTGCACAAGCGGCAGGATTACGCTACCGATCGCGCTTGCAGGGTTAAAGCATACGTCACCAGCCGGAAGCCTGATCTCTCATTCAAGGTCACCAGCGCCATCGACGACTTCGGCCTAGCTGACTTCGAGCACTTCGAACCCCAGCGCAGCAGACAAGGCATGACCTGGCGCATCCTGCCGACGTTGTATCGCTGCGCTTCGAGCACGAAGAACCATTGGCAGAGTTTGCGCTACCTTGGACAGCTACCACCCCCTGGATTTAAAAGTTGAGATCGGAGCTACACCGAAAGAACCGCATCCTGGTATTCGTCCGTCGTTCGGCTTTCGAGCCGCGACTTTCGATCGGGACTGGATCCTGGGAAGTCGATGGTCGCTGTTCGACCGGACCTCTATCCTCGACCCTCGAAGTATCTGGGGCCCTCGATCCTCGATCCTCGAGCCTCGATCGAACCTCGATCATGGATGTTCGATCGGCCAGGCATTCTGGAGCCTGGAGTTTCGATCAAGCCTGGAACATCGGTTCTCGATCGTCGCTCTTCGATCGGCCATCCAGCGTCGAACTTCGACGGATCGTGGCCGCTCGATCCTGGCTCCTCGATGTCCGAACGGCCCTGGATCCTCGACCCTCGATCTCCGACCCTCAATCGCTAGGTGGTTGTCGAACTTTGATCGGCCGTGGAACCCAAAGCCTCGTTTCCGATCGATATGGGTTCGCTCTTCCACAGTCGGTCCTGGGTCATCGATCGTGTATCCTCGATCATCGATCCTGGATCGTCGATTCTGGACCGTACATCCTGGGTCAACCGCGTCGCCCCAAAATGACCCTGGGATCGAACCTCCCACAGGGGGGCCTGCGACCCGACGCGACCTCAAGATGGCCTCAAGATGACTCCAAGACAAACCTGTGAACCGAACGATGCAACGGCCATCCCTGCGGACATCCGCTTCGGCGCAGATAGGACCGCGCGCGCGAGGCTGTGGCAACTGGAATCTGACTTGCACGGAGAGCATGCGACACGGAACAATCCAATACTGTGATGATAAGAGGAGAGAGTGCCAATTCCGGAGTTTCCGGTGCCTCCATCATCCCTTTTAATATTATAAAGGCCAAATGGGGCTCCGACCGGAAAGTGGGATTCTGCCTAGGACTTCCTCAAAAAAAGTTTCCGGTCGCCTTCCAGGGCGACCGGAAATTCTGCCATGCCACCGGAAAGTGGCGATTCCGCGTGGGACTTCCTCAAAAAAATATTCCGGTCCCTTTTGAGGCCGCCAGACAGTGGCGATTTCGCGTGGGACTTCCTCACACATTACTTTTTGTCGCATCTCATGCCACCAGAAAACGACGATTTCGCTTGAGACTTCCTGACATTCGAGTTTCTGGTCTCATGTACGCTCACACAGACGCCGCGGACCTATTCCTCTTCCCACTCTCTCCTCTTATCATCACAGTATTGGATTGTTCCGTGTCGCATGCTCTCCGTGCAAGTCAGATTCCAGTTGCCACAGCCTCGCGCGCGCGGTCCTATCTGCGCCTGGGCGGATGTCCGCAGGGATGGCCGTTGCATCGTTCGGTTCACAGGTTTGTCTTGGAGTCATCTTGAGGCCATCTTGAGGTCGCGTCGGGTCGCAGGCCCCCCTGTGGGAGGTTCGATCCCAGGGTCATTTTGGGGCGACGCGGTTGACCCAGGATGTACGGTCCAGAATCGACGATCCAGGATCGATGATCGAGGATACACGATCGATGACCCAGGACCGACTGTGGAAGAGCGAACCCATATCGATCGGAAACGAGGCTTTGGGTTCCACGGCCGATCAAAGTTCGACAACCACCTAGCGATTGAGGGTCGGAGATCGAGGGTCGAGGATCCAGGGCCGTTCGGACATCGAGGAGCCAGGATCGAGCGGCCACGATCCGTCGAAGTTCGACGCTGGATGGCCGATCGAAGAGCGACGATCGAGAACCGATGTTCCAGGCTTGATCGAAACTCCAGGCTCCAGAATGCCTGGCCGATCGAACATCCATGATCGAGGTTCGATCGAGGCTCGAGGATCGAGGATCGAGGGCCCCAGATACTTCGAGGGTCGAGGATAGAGGTCCGGTCGAACAGCGACCATCGACTTCCCAGGATCCAGTCCCGATCGAAAGTCGCGGCTCGAAAGCCGAACGACGGACGAATACCAGGATGCGGTTCTTTCGGTGTAGCTCCGATCTCAACTTTTTAATCCAGGGGGTGGTTCAAAAAATGGTTCGTTTTGCGATGGAAACCAGGGACCACTTCGTGAAACGATTGCGCGCGGCAGTGCGATGGGCCAATACGCACAGGTCAGAACAGTTGTGGTATTTGTCAACGAACCAGAAAGAAAGGGCAGAGGATTGCCTGCGGTCCAACCCGCCCGGATCTCGGACGAAGTGGTAAATGTGCTTCAGTCGTAGACCAATGATGCGTTCGGCCACGTGGAGCATGCGAAAAAATCAACACATCAGACGTGCTTCGGCCTGCTGGCGGTGGAGGTTCAAAAAATGGTTCGTTTTGCGATGGAAACCAGGGGCCACTTCGTGAAACGATTGCGCGCGGCACAGAACAGTTGTGGTATTTGTCAACGAACCAGAAAGAAAGGGCAGAGGATTGCCTGCGGTCCAACCCGCCCGGATCTCGGACGAAGTGGTAAATGTGCTTCAGTCGTAGACCAATGATGCGTTCGGCCACGTGGAGCATGCGAAAAAATCAACACATCAGACGTGCTTCGGCCTGCTGGCGGTGGACATCCAGCAGGCCGAAGCACGTCTGATGTGTTGATTTTTTCGCATGCTCCACGTGGCCGAACGCATCATTGGTCTACGACTGATGCACATTTACCACTTCGTCCGAGATCCGGGCGGGTTGGACCGCAGGCAATCCTCTGCCCTTTCTTTCTGGTTCGTTGACAAATACCACAACTGTTCTGACCTGTGCGTATTGGCCCATCGCACTGCCGCGCGCAATCGTTTCACGAAGTGGTCCCTGGTTTCCATCGCAAAACGAACCATTTTTTGAACCACCCCCTGGATTAAAAAGTTGAGATCGGAGCTACACCGAAAGAACCGCATCCTGGTATTCGTCCGTCGTTCGGCTTTCGAGCCGCGACTTTCGATCGGGACTGGATCCTGGGAAGTCGATGGTCGCTGTTCGACCGGACCTCTATCCTCGACCCTCGAAGTATCTGGGGCCCTCGATCCTCGATCCTCGAGCCTCGATCGAACCTCGATCATGGATGTTCGATCGGCCAGGCATTCTGGAGCCTGGAGTTTCGATCAAGCCTGGAACATCGGTTCTCGATCGTCGCTCTTCGATCGGCCATCCAGCGTCGAACTTCGACGGATCGTGGCCGCTCGATCCTGGCTCCTCGATGTCCGAACGGCCCTGGATCCTCGACCCTCGATCTCCGACCCTCAATCGCTAGGTGGTTGTCGAACTTTGATCGGCCGTGGAACCCAAAGCCTCGTTTCCGATCGATATGGGTTCGCTCTTCCACAGTCGGTCCTGGGTCATCGATCGTGTATCCTCGATCATCGATCCTGGATCGTCGATTCTGGACCGTACATCCTGGGTCAACCGCGTCGCCCCAAAATGACCCTGGGATCGAACCTCCCACAGGGGGGCCTGCGACCCGACGCGACCTCAAGATGGCCTCAAGATGACTCCAAGACAAACCTGTGAACCGAACGATGCAACGGCCATCCCTGCGGACATCCGCCCAGGCGCAGATAGGACCGCGCGCGCGAGGCTGTGGCAACTGGAATCTGACTTGCACGGAGAGCATGCGACACGGAACAATCCAATACTGTGATGATAAGAGGAGAGAGTGGGAAGAGGAATAGGTCCGCGGCGTCTGTGTGAGCGTACATGAGACCAGAAACTCGAATGTCAGGAAGTCTCAAGCGAAATCGTCGTTTTCTGGTGGCATGAGATGCGACAAAAAGTAATGTGTGAGGAAGTCCCACGCGAAATCGCCACTGTTCGACCGGACCTCTATCATCGACCCTCGAAGTATCTGGGGCCCTCGATCCTCGATCCTCGAGCCTCGATCGAACCTCGATCATGGATGTTCGATCGGCCAGGCGTTCTGGAGCCTGGAGTTTCGATCAAGCCTGGAACATCGGTTCTCGATCGTCGCTCTTCGATCGGCCATCCAGCGTCGAACTTCGACGGATCGTGGCCGCTCGATCCTGGCTCCTCGATGTCCGAACGGCCCTGGATCCTCGACCCTCGATCTCCGACCCTCAATCGCTAGGTGGTTGTCGAACTTTGATCGGCCGTGGAACCCAAAGCCTCGTTTCCGATCGATATGGGTTCGCTCTTCCACAGTCGGTCCTGGGTCATCGATCGTGTATCCTCGATCATCGATCCTGGATCGTCGATTCTGGACCGTACATCCTGGGTCAACCGCGTCGCCCCAAAATGACCCTGGGATCGAACCTCCCACAGGGGGGCCTGCGACCCGACGCGACCTCAAGATGGCCTCAAGATGACTCCAAGACAAACCTGTGAACCGAACGATGCAACGGCCATCCCTGCGGACATCCGCCCAGGCGCAGATAGGACCGCGCGCGCGAGGCTGTGGCAACTGGAATCTGACTTGCACGGAGAGCATGCGACACGGAACAATCCAATACTGTGATGATAAGAGGAGAGAGTGGGAAGAGGAATAGGTCCGCGGCGTCTGTGTGAGCGTACATGAGACCAGAAACTCGAATGTCAGGAAGTCTCAAGCGAAATCGTCGTTTTCTGGTGGCATGAGATGCGACAAAAAGTAATGTGTGAGGAAGTCCCACGCGAAATCGCCACTGTCTGGCGGCCTCAAAAGGGACCGGAATATTTTTTTGAGGAAGTCCCACGCGGAATCGCCACTTTCCGGTGGCATGGCAGAATTTCCGGTCGCCCTGGAAGGCGACCGGAAATTTTTTTTGAGGAAGTCCTAGGCAGAATCCCACTTTCCGGTCGGAGCCCCATTTGGCCTTTATAATATTAAAAGGGATGATGGAGGCACCGGAAACTCCGGAATTGGCAACAAATCCAACATTGTCCCGGGGCCCCGCTGCCTAACGGGAGGCGAACCACGTCTGCCTCGGCCCCTGCGGTCTCCACTTTTTAATCCAGGGGGTTGTAGTATCCGAGTGTTCGTGCATGGTGCATGTCCTTTGCAAGTCCAAGCTCAACTGCCACTCGCCATGAAGGATCTGCGCAACCTGGGCGCGGGCGATCAGGATCGATGTCGTGGCGAAGTCATCGACTCCATGAAGCGAGAACTGCAGCACTGTCTTTACTTGGAAAGTGTAGGTTTCATGTCAAAGCAATGCCACCAACCTCGTGGACGGCACCTGGGCGATCAAGAGGAAAGTCACGGCGGTCAATGGCGGCCAGGAACAGCGCCGCGCGGAGGGCCCATGGACCCTGAGAGGCTTCAAGGAAAGTCAAACACAAGTTGAGACCTACAGTGGAACGGCCCCAGGTGTAGCGCGCGAGTGATCATCGGCCGTACTTGCCAGAACCAGCACGACCTATGGGCGCCACGCATCCCCGGCACCCCCTGGAGGGCTTGACCTTCGACGCGATCAGCAAGATGACGACCGACGGCATATTGCAATTGGCACAGACAACCAGCGACAAGCCTGGGCGCCAAGACAGCATCAGTTCTGACAACCTTAAAGGACGGGAAAGATTCAACAATCGAAAGCATTGTCTTCGAATCCTGCGGCCAATATAGGGACCGCAGGACACGCCGTGACTGTTCGCACTGAGGCCAGCACAAGCCACGACTGCCATCCGACACATCGCGAGCAAGACCGGCAACAAGTCGCACATGATGCGCGACACTCACGGCAAGTGTGTTCATTTGGTCCGTGGACATTTAATGATTTAAAAGGTTCTTCGACGACACAGGCGCGACAAGGTCGATAGGCAGCTCTTGATACACAAGCTCAGTTACTTCGGAGTCGACCACGGGCAGGACCAGAACAGGAGGCCGACCGACATTCACCCGCGAAACGACACCAACGAGCTACACCTAAGACCGTCACCAGCGCATTCCAGTGATAGACCAGATGATGGTTTGAGCAGCGATATACGCACGCTGGCTTCCAGCTTTCTTGGGGCACTTTCTTGGCCCCCAGAGATTCAAGCATTCGCGGGGCTTTGTCCGAGGAGCGCCAAGCAGCTCAAGCATCGCCGCCCGCAAGTACTGAACCTGAGCCCCGCGCGGGTCCAACAGCATCACGCTGGAAGCAAGTATTGCGAGGTCGTTGGCCATCTCGCGTTGCATTGTATCGTGGGCCCAGTATTCCGAGCAGACGAACCAGACTGTCTGGCAGTGAGGGCTGACATCATGGGCCTGGATCAACACAGCTTGAACAAGGGCGAGGTTCAGCTGCACGCCTTGGTCACGGCGACCAATGGGCAGCCCACAGTGAATCCGAACGCCTTCAGTTCAGAAGCAAGAGCAGATGGCAATGCAGCATCAATGGCTATTGCTGTTGCCGGCGTGCTACATTATAGTGATTTTGGACCAAGCTCAGCTGCGACATTGGCAGCACTAGCAGACGTTGCAGGTTCAGCATGCTGATAATCGCGCTTCCAGGTAGGAGTCTTTGGTCAAGATTCAGTTGCCACCAGAACGGTACCTGGCATGTACGGTCATAAGAGTTTTGAAAGTGGTTTGACCGTGGCCTGGTCTCAGAGCTAACCTGGGTCGATACGAGAGACATGTTGCGCAATGACCTCACAAAAGGCAACATCAGCCGCTTCGACTTGATGAACGCGATCAATCTCGGCCAATGGACGCCTCAGCACTAGTCCAAGCGCTGGAGCTCCACGACTACAAGGCGACCGCCAGCGTGCGCTTGACATAGTTTGACGGTGGTGGTCCACGAATGTTCGGCCGTGTGGGCCGCCTGCCGTGCGCCAGTTGTTGCCACCGCTGATGTTTGCAGCGCGTATGCTTGCAAATGAGATGCATAATGTCCTAGACCCCGTTAAGTCTTCACGAGAGTATGCTGTTGCCTTGTTACCTATCAGGAGATGTTTGGAGACGTATTTGCCGGCACCATGAACAGTCCGCTCACGAGGCCGAGTGTTGTATATATTGCCTTGCCATGAACGAGGAGGGTCGCATCGAATGTTATGGCCCAACACGCATCACAGTCCAGACAGGAAATGGACAGGACCCTCGCTACCCTTCGCATAACCGCGTCCAGGGAGCGAACCATCGTTGTCACGTGCCGATGCGCGCTTCATCCTCCTCTTCCTGATCCACCTATTCGTCCATTCTCCCCCCTCCTCATCCGATTCCTCCTTCATCCTTCCCCTCTTGAAGTATGACGGCTTCCCTGCCACTGATTCCAGTGCATGTTCCACCACGCCCCTGATCAGGAGAACTCGCTTGGATACTGCCTTTGGGAAACGTTATTGACAGCAGGAACAGCCCCATGGAAAAACAACGCGCTGACAATATTTAACTGTGCCACGACGCAAGTCCTGGGACTTCAACACGGCAAGTCAATGTACATTTCATTTCGTGTTATTTCAGGCTGGGGCACAGAAGTTGCCGTTGGCAGGTGGTGTGTCTGTCTCTTCGTCGTCGTCGCCTCCTTTTTGTCGTCTTTGTCTCGTTTCCTCTATTGTGTTCTAGATTTGCCGCGGCTATTCCAATACAGAGCAACTTCGCCAGAACGCAATGACCAGACCCCATCCTTTCAGGTATTGTCGGAGACGTCACCCGTCTCTGGATCTGTTTGTCCAGGTACGTGGTGCGCGTCCCAGGGCATCTTGACAATCTGGTGTCGCGTCAGAACACCAGTCTTAGGACGTCCACGCGAAGGGCCTCTGAAAGTGAGGCACAGATTTAAGACGAATGCGCGCGGCGCTCTGGCGATAACCTCTTTTTTCACAAGGAGCCGCTCTCCATCCTTGACGCTGTTGCGAATATGTAAGACGAGTGTGCGAGGTGCTATGGCCAGAGGCACATGTTGAACACCACCCGCCCTCCATCCTTGAAATGGCTGCAAACTTTCAGGACAAATGCGCGCACCGCTAAGGCGAGAGCCACATTCTGACAAGGAACCTCCCTCCATCTGGAATCGATTGCAATTTGGTGAAAATGAGGGCGCGCGGCACTAAGGTGGGAACCTTTTTTGGGGAAACGACCCGCCCTCATCCTTGAAATTGTTGCAAACATCAGGCTTCAGGATCTTAAAAAGCGAGGAAGTCCTAAGCGAATCGCCCGACCCACCCACCCCGCACGTCTGTGGATGCGGCACGGAGGAGTTATATACACGAAAGGGAAGAGGATGGAGGAGGAAATGGATGAGGATGAGGAGGGAGAAGGAGAGGAGAGAAGGAGGAGGAGGAGGAGGACGAGGGATGAGAAGGGAGGAGGGAGTAGGGGCAAAGAGTATGCCCCTTACCTCGGACGAGCAATCAAAACGAAGGTTCTTAGCAAGTTTGACCATTTGCACGGGCCAGTTCCGGTCCCCCATTGGCCCCGTTGCCGTCGTCAAAAAAAGATGTCCAGGGCGAAAAGTAGAGCATTAGTAAGGGGTTGCGCAAAGTGGAAGCACTGCAATTATTGATCAAATTTGATGGGAGATGGAGGAGTTCCGCGAGAAGAGGGGATGTGAAAGGACAGGAGGAGGCCATGGAGGTGAACAACAAGGAGGATGGGCTGGAGGGGGACGAAGAGGAGAGAAAGGTTAGTAATGAGGGGGAGGAAAAGGAAGAAGGTACAGGCTGTGGTATCAAGTTGGCTCCAGTTGGTTTCAAAAGATCTTTTCAGGGTTTTAAGGCGGGGTTCTTAGAGTTTTAAGGCGGGGCTCTTAGCTATACCACATGTTCTTAATTGCGTCGCTATTCGGTCTCCATGCCATATTTCTTGGGCCACAAACGCCGCGGTGTTCCTGTACGCATGCTGTGCAACTTGCATGCAAAGCAGCTACAGGTCAGGCCTGACAGGAGTAGGAGGAGCACGAGGGGAAAGAGACAACTTGTAAGCAAGGCAGTGAGAAGTCCGGTTCGACAAGGGATCCAGAGAAAGAGAAAAGACATGAGCAAGAGGAGTAAGCCGAGGAGGAATAGTAACACAATGAGGGAGGAGGAGGACGACGACGGGGAACATGATAACGAAGGTGGAGAAGGATGTGGAGGAGGAGGAGGAGGAGGAGGACGAGGAGGAGGAGAGAGGCAGAGGGACGGAGGAGGGAGGATAGCAGCAGCCCACGAGCCCGAGGCCCCAGCCGTGGGGCGCGCCCTCGCAGCCCATGAGGCCGCGTGCGGGTGAAGCCGCCGTTGTTGCCATCGTTGTTGCCTTCCCTCACCCGCCCACCCCCCTCCTCCTCCTCTTCCTGGTCGTCGTCGTCGTCGTCGCCATCATCATTGTCATTGTCATCGCCATCGTCATCGTCGTCATCATCAGCATCATCATCAGCATCAGCATCATCATCACCATCAGCATCATTATCATGACTATCATCATCAGCAGCAGCATCAGCATCATCATCAGCATCATCATCATCATCAACATCATCATCATCGTCATCATCATCATCATCTCTCCTCCTTCCTCCGTCATCATCTCTTCCTCCTCCATCATCAGCCTCAACGTCAGCATCATTACCATCATCATTGTCATCGTTATCATCATCAGCAGCATCATCATCTGCATCATCATCGTCATCATCATCAGCATCATCATCGTCAGCATCGTATTCATCGTCAGCATCGTCATCATCATCATCACCATCATCACCTCCGTCACCATAACCATTATCATCGCCATCATCATCGCCATCATCATCACCACGACCATCACGGTCAGCATCAGCATCACCATCATCACCAGTACCATCGTTATCCCGCTCCCTTGCCCTGCCCCGTGAGCCCCCCGGGCCCTCTGCCCCCTGCTCTGCACCCCGCGCCCGCGCCTCTCCCCAGGCGGCGGCAGGGCGCCTTCGGTAGCAAATCATGGGAGACTCGCATGCCCTCTCAATTCCGTTCCTCGGCGTCGGTTAGCGTCTGGGAATCGATGAGATAGCGCCAATTTAACGTCGATCCGGATGGATGAACAGGACGAACCCCAAAAAGATATCAACCTGGGTTTCTAATTTTCCGGGATTGTTGACCAGGGTTCATCATGTCCCCCTGGAGCATTCTGAATTTGGGTTTTAATATTCCGGGACATATTGATTGGGGGCGCCTGGCGTGGTTTCGAGTCAGAAGTTGTCGGGTGGAGAGTTCCAAAAGAGGAGATCCAGAGAGCGGGGGAGCCGGGCGTGGTGGGGGGGCGGGGCGGTGGGTCAGGATGTGTTTTGGGCTCGGATTGGTCGGGCGTGGTGCGATAGTACATGGAGGTTGGTTGGGGTCGGTGGAGGTTTATAGCCCTGCCCTATAGCCCTATAGCCCTATAGCCCTATAGCCCTATAGCCCCATAGCCCTATAGCCCTATAGCCCTATAGCCCTATAGCCCTATAGCCCTATAGCCTTATAGCCCAATAGCCCTATAGCCCTATAGCCCAATAGCCCTATAGCCCTATAGCCCCATAGCCCTATAGCCCAATAGCCCTATAGCCCTATAGCCCTATAGCCCTATAGCCCTATAGCCCAATAGCCCTATAGCCCTATAGCCCTATAGCCCTATAGCCCTATAGCCCTTGGGCGACAGAAGCCCGACGACCAAATTTGCAGAATCCGTCGTAACGGCAGGGGCGTGCGCACACTTCACTGTAGGCATTTTGGCCCAGAGCGCTAAAGCGACGAGGCCAGACCGAGGTTAGCTGAACTCCTCGGGGGCCATTGCCACGTTGAAAACATCGTCCCATTTTATCGAGTTTTCGGTACTGTACTTCCCTGAGCGATGGGCGATGTGGATGTGTCTGCCAGCGGTGCCCCCCGTGGTGGAGGTGCCCTTGAAGCCCCTGCAGCGGGGCCCCAAGCACGGCGGCATAGACGACAATTGCATGAACCGCAACCGGTGGAACCAGGGAGCGCACTCCAGACGCGTGGGAGGAGCCGTTCTCCTCCAGCGTGGGATCGATCACCAAGCCCAGCAAGGACGCATACGTATCCACCTCTCACGGCGGATATACGGCGCTTGGTGGATGTGAGATTGGGCACAAATCAATGTCCAGAGATCACCCGTCATGTGAAGAAACACGCGTCAGAATTGGGAGCTAAAATTCAAAGTTTACAGAATACGAACCGCTCAATTCAGTCGTGCAGGACGTCCTCAGAGAGATGAATCAAACACCACCTGGGGAACTTCCACCAGGACGTGGACTACGCCGAGTCCCGATACAGTTCGAGACACCGCTTCTAGACACAATCCGCATCAATGAGGCGATTTCTACGGCCATCAACATCGACCAGAATACTTCCATTCGTGATGCCAAGGCCATTGTCCACAAGGAGATGGTCAAGCTACAGAAGAACTTGGACCTTCAGTTGCTAGAGGCGCAGAGAACGAATTTGAGAATGGTGACAAAACGGTCAAACCTCGTTGAACGTTGCATGAGCCTGAACGACGAGCAGAGAACAGTATGGTCAACATTGGATTTGGACAATGATGATGACCAGGCTACGCTTGCAGGCATGAGCAGAGATGAGCTCGAGCTGCAGGTGACGACCATATACAAGCAACTTGTTGACAAAGCAGCGGCAGCGGAGGACGCAAGAGGAAAGATTCAACAAGACAAGCTCACGAGTAAGAAGCTTTTGATTGAGAAGCTGGTGGAAAAAGACCCCCGAAGAATACGTTGAGATGACAATTGATAAGCGGTTGGACGAACGTCTGCGTAGTCTTGGTGCCAAAGGCGGGCGAAAAGGAAAAGGTCCTCGGGAGAAGGATCCGATCCAGGCCTTGGCAGCCAAAGCGAATGTGGACGTAGACCCCGCAGAGATCATGAAGCGCGTCGGCACCGAGGGCATGGTGAGCGAAGAGTTGGTGGAGAGCGCGCTGAAACCAAAAAACGGCGGTCCCCCGCCGGCGGCGGCGCGGTCCAAAGGCAAAGCAAAAGGCAAAGCCAAGAGCAACGGCAAGGGCAAGACCAAAGGCAAGGGCTACGACGGCAAGTGCCTTCCAAAGGGCAAGAAAGGCAAGACCGACGCCCAGCGCCGTTACGACAAGACTGGGGGCAAGGGCGACCGTTACGACAAAGGCGGTGGCAAAGCGACGACTACGTCAACTCTGAAAGGTGGCAAAAAAGGAAAAGGAGGATCAAACTCTGGGAAAGCAGGATACGGCAAGGGCAAGGCCAAACAGGGGAAACGCTATTCTGGAAAATGGTGAGAGGGATGAGCATATCAGATTTCAAAGCACTTCTGAAGTGCGGCAAATCGAGTCCCGATGTATGCATGTGGGGCGCGGTCAACCTCATTGCTCACCGCCCGGCAGCAAGTGCATTATGTTGGCCTGTTGAATTCTTACTCACCCTCCATAGACAGCACGTCTTGCGAACACGCAAGGCCCCTGACCTTGCACGAGTCGGCCAATCTCTGAGTAATTGGTATCACCGTCAGAAGTGGAAGTTGTTTATGCAGGAGAGGACACCAACCGTTGGTGGCACCTGAGAGCGCGAAGACGCATCACCCCTGCATGCCCTTACAATGCGTCTCCTCAGGTGGAGGCCCATCTGCAATACATCACCAATGGCATCAGGCAGGCGTGCCGAGTAGCGAGAGGGCGATTTTTCAGTCATCGCCACTCGACTTCAAATGTTTCTGGCGTTCACCGTCTAGCGCTTGACATACTGAAGTTCGGCACGGTTGGTATTCTCCCCACAGACAAAGATGGAGGATATTGCTTGGTGGCTAAACAACATCTCCTGGAGGCACGTCTCAAGATTTTGGGAGGTTCTAACTACCGTGAGGTAGATGGCACGAGCGACACCCCAAAGGAATTGTTCGACAGCTTCAAAGAAAGCGTGATGGATGTGGGTAGAATATTGAACGATTTGTCATATTGCCATTCGGTCTTGAGTTGGGCCCACAACGGATACAGAAATATGGTATCGACTTTGAAGAACAGGGTTAAAATTCACAAGCGTGCCGGTGACGTAAAGTTGCGTCTAATTCACGCAAGCGCGGGGAACCCAATGACCGGCGCCATGGTTCACGTGTCTTCGATGTTGAAGCCAAAGTTGAGGCAACAAACACACATTTTACGTGACACCCACGATCTACTCAAACAGCTTGGTCATGTTGAGGTGGGTGCGGGCGATGTGTTCGTACGTTTCGATATAAAAGATTTTTTCATGAGCGGATCACACCAGGAACTGGTTGATGAATCCAGCGAGCTGCTCGACGACGCCGACGATAAGAGAATTTATAAGATTTTGCTTCTGGCTATCCTTCGCAATCAACTCATCAGTGCTGAAGGCACGGATCGACTTTGGAAGGTAGAGCTTGGCACAGGCATGGGTCTCCTATGTTCGGGCGAAGTGGCCGACGCCGCTTTCCACAGCATGGTCGAGGCCCCACTTGTCCTTCGACCCGATGTCCGAAGACACCATGGTGTCAAATTTTACGGCAGATTCAAAGATGATGGTCTCATCATTTTCCGGGGCGACGTCAGTAGTGGCTTGCACGGACTCTTTCTCAGACGCATGATGGAGAGGAGCAGGTTTTTCAAAATCGAGCTCGAGAGTAGATCGACCGTGGCAACCACGATGCTAGATGTAGAACTGAGAGAGGATGCTGAGTGGAGAAAGTCTGGGAAACTCTCGTCGGCCTGCCACACGAAGCCTTCTTCCATCTTTACCCCGCTCTCTATCTCGTCTGCTCACCCCTTTCATGTGCACATGGCATGGCCCTTCGCGATGATTCATCGATACATGTCCTTGAATAGCAATGCGAGGGCCGCAAAAGCTTGCATATCGCAGTTTTCTGAGTCCATTCGCGCGACAAGCGGTGTCGATTTGAGCCTACATCCCTCTCTCCTTCTGCCCAGTACACATCCCGTGCGAATGACGGCTTTATCATTCTTCCCTACTACAGAGAATGGGAGCATGCGAAATTTAGCCGCGTATTCCAGGAGGCCGAGCGGTTGTTTGACACGAGCGGGTTAAAGACCCCTCGCGTGTCTTTCAGACTGTCAGAAGGCCACTTGCTGCACAAACTAATGAGTTTCAATGCTTGTCCAGGCAGCAGCACCCTCAGCGTGGTGCGATAGTACATAGAGGTTGGTTGGGGGCGGTGGAGGTTTATAGCCCTATAGCCCTTGGGCGACAGAAGCCCGACGACCAAATTTGCAGAATCCGTCGTAACGGCAGGGGCGTGCGCACACTTCACTGTAGACATTTTGGCCCAGAGCGCTAAAGCGACGAGGCCAGACCGAGGTTAGCTGAACTCCTCGGGGGCCATTGCCACGTTGAAAACATCGTCTCATTTTATCGGGAGACTCGCATGCCCTCTCAATTCCGTTCCTCGGCGTCGGTTAGCGTCTGGGAATCGATGAGATAGCGCCAATTTAACGTCGATCCGGATGGATGAACAGGACGAACCCCAAAAAGATATCAACCTGGGTTTCTAATTTTCCGGGATTGTTGACCAGGGTTCATCATATCCCCCTGGAGCATTCTGAATTTGGGTTTTAATATTCCGTTGGGGGCGCCCTCGGCGGAAGGTCAGGGCGGGTTTCGAGTCAGAAGTTGTCGGGTGGAGAGTTCCAAAAGAGGAGATCCAGAGAGCGGGGGAGCCGGGCGTGGTGGGGGGGCGGGGCGGTGGGTCAGGATGTGTTTTGGGCTCGGATTGGTCGGGCGTGGTGCGATAGTACATGGAGGTTGGTTGGGGTCGGTGGAGGTTTATAGCCCTGCCCTATAGCCCTATAGCCCTATAGCCCTATAGCCCTATAGCCCCATAGCCCTATAGCCCTATAGCCCTATAGCCCTATAGCCCTATAGCCCTATAGCCTTATAGCCCAATAGCCCTATAGCCCTATAGCCCTATAGCCCTATAGCCCTATAGCCCCATAGCCCTATAGCCCAATAGCCCTATAGCCCTATAGCCCTATAGCCCTATAGCCCTATAGCCCAATAGCCCTATAGCCCTATAGCCCTATAGCCCTATAGCCCTATAGCCCTTGGGCGACAGAAGCCCGACGACCAAATTTGCAGAATCCGTCGTAACGGCAGGGGCGTGCGCACACTTCACTGTAGGCATTTTGGCCCAGAGCGCTAAAGCGACGAGGCCAGACCGAGGTTAGCTGAACTCCTCGGGGGCCATTGCCACGTTGAAAACATCGTCCCATTTTATCGAGTTTTCGGTACTGTACTTCCCTGAGCGATGGGCGATGTGGATGTGTCTGCCAGCGGTGCCCCCCGTGGTGGAGGTGCCCTTGAAGCCCCTGCAGCGGGGCCCCAAGCACGGCGGCATAGACGACAATTGCATGAACCGCAACCGGTGGAACCAGGGAGCGCACTCCAGACGCGTGGGAGGAGCCGTTCTCCTCCAGCGTGGGATCGATCACCAAGCCCAGCAAGGACGCATACGTATCCACCTCTCACGGCGGATATACGGCGCTTGGTGGATGTGAGATTGGGCACAAATCAATGTCCAGAGATCACCCGTCATGTGAAGAAACACGCGTCAGAATTGGGAGCTAAAATTCAAAGTTTACAGAATACGAACCGCTCAATTCAGTCGTGCAGGACGTCCTCAGAGAGATGAATCAAACACCACCTGGGGAACTTCCACCAGGACGTGGACTACGCCGAGTCCCGATACAGTTCGAGACACCGCTTCTAGACACAATCCGCATCAATGAGGCGATTTCTACGGCCATCAACATCGACCAGAATACTTCCATTCGTGATGCCAAGGCCATTGTCCACAAGGAGATGGTCAAGCTACAGAAGAACTTGGACCTTCAGTTGCTAGAGGCGCAGAGAACGAATTTGAGAATGGTGACAAAACGGTCAAACCTCGTTGAACGTTGCATGAGCCTGAACGACGAGCAGAGAACAGTATGGTCAACATTGGATTTGGACAATGATGATGACCAGGCTACGCTTGCAGGCATGAGCAGAGATGAGCTCGAGCTGCAGGTGACGACCATATACAAGCAACTTGTTGACAAAGCAGCGGCAGCGGAGGACGCAAGAGGAAAGATTCAACAAGACAAGCTCACGAGTAAGAAGCTTTTGATTGAGAAGCTGGTGGAAAAAGACCCCCGAAGAATACGTTGAGATGACAATTGATAAGCGGTTGGACGAACGTCTGCGTAGTCTTGGTGCCAAAGGCGGGCGAAAAGGAAAAGGTCCTCGGGAGAAGGATCCGATCCAGGCCTTGGCAGCCAAAGCGAATGTGGACGTAGACCCCGCAGAGATCATGAAGCGCGTCGGCACCGAGGGCATGGTGAGCGAAGAGTTGGTGGAGAGCGCGCTGAAACCAAAAAACGGCGGTCCCCCGCCGGCGGCGGCGCGGTCCAAAGGCAAAGCAAAAGGCAAAGCCAAGAGCAACGGCAAGGGCAAGACCAAAGGCAAGGGCTACGACGGCAAGTGCCTTCCAAAGGGCAAGAAAGGCAAGACCGACGCCCAGCGCCGTTACGACAAGACTGGGGGCAAGGGCGACCGTTACGACAAAGGCGGTGGCAAAGCGACGACTACGTCAACTCTGAAAGGTGGCAAAAAAGGAAAAGGAGGATCAAACTCTGGGAAAGCAGGATACGGCGAGGGCAAGGCCAAACAGGGGAAAGGCTATTCTGGAAAATGGTGAGAGGGATGAGCATATCAGATTTCAAAGTACTTCTGAAGTGCGGCAAATCGAGTCCCGATGTATACATGTGGGGCGCGGTCAACCTAATTGCTCACCGCCCGGCAGCAAGTGTATTATGTTGGCCTGTTGAATTCTTACTCACCCTCCATAGAAAGCACGTCTTGCGAACACGCAAGGCCCCTGACCTTGCGCGAGTCGGCCAATCTCTGAGTAATTGGTATCACCGTCAGAAGTGGAAGTTGTTTTATGCAGGAGAGGACACCAACCGTTGGTGGCACCTGAGAGCGCGAAGACGCATCACCCCTGCATGCCCTTACAATGTGTCTCCTCAGGTGGAGGCCCATCTTCAATACAACACCAATGGCATCTGGCAGGCGTGCCGAGTAGCGAGAGGGCGATTTTTCAGTCATCGTCACTCGACTTCAAATGTTTCTGGCGTTCACCGTCTAGCGCTGGACATACTGAAGTTCGGCACGGTTGGTATTCTCCCCACAGACAAAGATGGAGGATATTGCTTGGTGGCTAAACAACATCTCCTGGAGGCACGTCTCAAGAATTTGGGAGGTCCCAACTACCGTGAGGTAGATAGAACGAGCGACACCCCAAAGGAATTTTTCGACAGCTTCAAAGAAAGCGTGATGGATGTGGGTAGAATACTGAACGACTTGTCATATTGCCATTCGGTCTTGAGTTGGGCCCACAATGGATACAGAAATATGGTATCGACTTTGAAGAACACGGTTAAAACTCACAAGCGTGCCGGTGACGTAAAATTGCGTCCAATTCACGCAAGCGCGGAGAACCCAATGACCGGCGCCATGGTTCACGTGTCTTCGATGTTGAAGCCAAAGTTGAGGCAACAAATACACATTTTACGTGACACCCACGATCTACTCAAACAGCTTGGTCATGTTGAGGTGGATGCGGACGATGTGTTCGTACGTTTCGATATACCAGATTTTTTCATGAGCGGATCACACCAGGAACTGGTTGATGAATCCAGCGAGCTGCTCGACGACGCCGACGATAAGAGAATTTATAAGATTTTGCTTCTGGCTATCCTTCGCAATCAACTCATCAGTGCTGAAGGCACGGATCGACTTTGGAAGGTAGAGCTGGGCACAGGCATGGGTCTCCTATGTTCGGGCGAAGTGGCCGACGCCGCTTTCCACAGTATGGTTGAGGCCCCATTTGTCCTTCGACCCGATGTCCGAAGACACCATGGTGTAAAATTTTACGGCAGATTCAAAGATGATGGTCTCATCATTTTCCGGGGCGACGTCAGTAGTGGCTTGCACGGACTCTTTCTGAGACGCATGATGGAGAGGAGCAGGTTTTTCAAAATCGAGCTCGAGAGTAGATCGACCGAGGCAACCACGATGCTAGATGTAGAGCTGAGAAAGGATGCTGAGTGGAGAAAGTCTGGGAAACTCTCGTCGTTCTGCCACACGAAGCCTTCTTCCATCTTTACCCCGCTCTCTATCTCGTCTGCTCACCCCTTTCATGTGCACATGGCATGGCCCTTCGCGATGATTCATCGATACATGTCCTTGAATAGCAATGCGAGGGCCGCAAAAGCTTGCATATCGCAGTTTTCTGAGTCCATTCGCGCGACAAGCGGTGTCGATTTGAGCCTACATCCCTCTCTCCTTCTGCCCAGTACACATCCCGTGCGAATGACGGCTTTATCATTCTTCCCTACTACAGAGAATGGGAGCATGCGAAATTTAGCCGCGTATTCCAGGAGGCCGAGCGGTTGTTTGACACGAGCGGGTTAAAGACCCCTCGCGTGTCTTTCAGACTGTCAGAAGGCCACTTGCTGCACAAACTAATGAGTTTCAATGCTTGTCCAGGCAGCAGCACCCTCAGCGTGGTGCGAT
>CAUYUJ010021433.1:0-43841 GCA_963575745.1 Prorocentrum cordatum
CCTCCTCTTCCTCCTCCTCCTCCTCCTTTTCTCCTCCTCCTCCTCCTCCTCTTCGTCCTCCTCCTCCTCCTCCTCCTCCTCCCTCCTCCTTCCCCCCTCCAACTTATGGTGGTGATGGTGGAGAACAGGCCCATCGTCCGTGGTGCGCCCCGCGCGCCAGGAAGTGGGGCCAGCACCGATCCAGGGGGACCGCGCGGACCCCCGAAGGCTGAGGTTACCGAATCAGTGCTTGCACCCAAGGGGCCCTGTAGCGGAAGTTGGAAGACTTGGCGAAAGCTCCCCAGCGATGTGGGCAGCAGGCTGGGTTGACCCGGGTTCCCGGTTCCGGGTCCCCGGGTTCCTGGTTATTGGTTCCGGGCCGATTTCGGTGGGTTCTGGGTTCCGGGGCCCCCAGACGATCTCCTCAGCGAAAACCATCCACTGATTGGGTCTTTTCTCTGGTGTCGTTTCTGTAAAGAGCTGTTCCCGGATAGCTCCCAGGAGAGCTAAGAGGGACTCAGATTGAGAGGCCGGGGCCGCAGGGGGGCCCCGGAGCTCGTTCCGGCGGCGGGCAGGGCTCCCTGGCCTTGCTTGAACTTGCAGCGTGTCCCGAAGGCCCTTTTCAAGCATTTCCCAAAACGCGTGCCCGGAAGCTCTCCAGAATGACCTTCGGAAGCTCTCTCCAGGTCCTTCCAGAGTGCTTCTGCTTCGCTAGGCCTCTCCACGCCCTTCGGGCGCCCTGCTATCCAGGTTTTGGACTACACAAGTTTGTTCTGCGAGAGAGAAGCACCGGGACAAAAAGAGCCAATCCGTCCCAAGCCTGCCACGAAGCTGGAAACACGCGCGAGGTGATCCACGTGTGGAACATCCCGAGGCCGCGCGCTAAACACGCATGCGGAAGCCCGACGTACGCAGAAGGGCTGGGCGCTGGAGAGACACTTGGCCACACGCGTATCCAGCTCTCGCCCCGGCTGGTCCGCGTCAGGTGTACCCAACTTCCTGGTGAAAGGAAGAACCAACAAAAAACGATGTCCCATCTTCTCCTGCGGGCTCCCGGAGGATTCCGACCGTTTCCCAGGGTCGGTTTTTCGTCGCTTTCTGACGGTCCCGGGTCCCGGCGGGGGCACCCAACGGCCAAAAAAGAGGGACAGTTTCCGCCTTGATCCTGTGTATTGGATGTCTGGGCAGGAACAGTATAACGCAATGATGGGGGGGAACATCGACCTGGAATCGAGGATACATCGCGATAGATCGGCGACAGGCCCCGGATAGCGAATCCGCACGCTGCTGGGCAGGGTGGGCTATCGGGTCCCATATCGGTGGGTGCCTAAAACAACGCCACGGACCAATGCCAAAACGCATTTCACAACGAAGTGGCCCGCGGAGGGAGGGTGAAGGCTGAAGAATAGGATGGACGCTTCACCGCGTGGCGCGCCGGCAACAAGGTGGGCGGGCACAAAAAACAACAACAGATTTTTCTTCCTGCGAATTCGCACATGGGGGGGGGGGCGTAAAGCCGCTCGCCCCCCTTGTGAGATTAGGGGTCGACGCGTTCCCCCCTCAGCGGGTGTTGCCAGAAGTGCCCCTGGCTCAAGGCGCCCCCAGCTTTTCGATCCATTTTGGAGCCCCTGGGGCCCTCTGGGTCTTGTGAGGGTGCTCTGGAAGCCGTTTGGGATACCTCGATAATCCTAGGGGGACCTTGAGATTGTTTTTCCCAACCATCCTGTGGTGTTGGGTCCTCGTTTTGAAGAGACGGTCCCCGCGTCCTCCTCTCCTCTCCTCTCCTCCTCTCCTCTCCTCCTCTCCTCTCCTCCTCTCCTCCTCTCCTCTTCACCCACCCAGTACACCGCTTCGTGGCCCCATAGGGAGCTCCACCGAAGGCCCCAGTGCCCGCGCCCGCATGCGTCACCCACACCCAATTCGGCACACCCCTCACACGTTTCGTGGCTCCATAGGGAGCTCCACCGAAGGCCCCAGTGCCGGCGGCCGCATGCGTCACCCAACCAGTCGTCACACACCCCTCACACGCTTCGGCCCCAATAAAGGTCCCACCGAAGGCCTGCCAGTGCGCCGCCCGCATGCGTCCCCACACCCAATTCGGCACACCCCTCACACGCTTCGTGGCCACCATAGGGAGCCCCCGAAGGCCCCAGCGCCTGCCCGCCCGCATGCGTCACCACACACCTAATTCGGCACAGGACCCCTCACACGTTTCGCTGGCCCAAAGGGAGCCCCAGCCCAACCGAAAGCCCCAGTGAGTGCTGCCGCCCTGCATGCTTACACCCCACGCCATTCGTGGCCCTCCAATAGGGACCCCACCGAAGGCCCCGTGCTGCCGCCCATGCGTCCCGCACACCCAATTCGGCACACCCCTCACACGTTTCGTGGCCCCATAGGGAGCCCCTCCACGAAGGCCCCCATGCTTGCCGCCCGCATGCGTCCACCCACACCCAATTCGGCACCCCCCCCACACTTTTCGTGGCACCAATAGGGAGCTCCACCGAAGGCCCCATGGCTGCCGTCCGCATGCGTCCCGCACACCCATTTCGGCACACCCCTCACACGTTTCGTGGCCCCATAGGGAGCTCCACCGAAGGCCCCATGCCTGCCGTCCGCATGCGTCCCGCACACCCATTTCGGCACACCCCTCACACGTTTCGTGGCCCCACAGGGAGCACCACCGAAGGCCCCATTGCTGCCGTCCGCATGCGTCCCGCACACCCATTTCGGCACACCCCTCACACGTTTCGTGGCCCCATAGGGAGCTCCACCGAAAGCCCCATGGCTGCCGCCCGGCACCCAACTGGCACACCCAACGTCGGCACACCCTCACACGTTTCTGCCCCATATGCAAAGCCCATATCGTAGACCGAAGGCCCCATGTGCTGCCGTCCGCGCTATGCGTCACCTCATGACCAAATTCGGCACACACCTCAACACGTTTCGGCACACCTCAACACGTTTCGTGGCCCCATAGACAGCCCCACCGAAGGCTCCAGTGTTGCCGCCCGCATGCGTCCCGCACACCCAATTCGGCACACCCCTCACACGTTTCGTGGCCCCATAGGGAGCCCCACGGAAGGCCCCAGTGCTGCCGCCCGCATGCGTCCCGCACACCCAATTCGGCACACCCCTCACACGTTTCGTGGCCCCATAGGGAACCCCACCGAAGGCCCCAGTGCTGCCGCCCGCATGCGTCCCGCACACCCAATTCGGCACACCCCTCACACGTTTCGTGGCCCCATAGGAAGCCCCACCGAAGGCCCCAATGCTGCCGCCCGCACGCGTCCCGCACACCCAATTCGGCACACCCCTCACACGTTTCGTGGCCCCATAGGGAGCTCCACCGAAGGCCCCAGTGCTGCCCGCCCGATGCGTCCCGCCACCCCAGTTCGGCAGCACAACCCTCCACGAGTTTCGGGGAGCCCCACAGAAAGGCCAAGTTGCTGCCGGGCCGCATGCGTCCCGCACTACCCATTTTCGGCACATGATACCGCACCCTCACGCGTTTCGTGGCCCCATAGGGAGCTCCACAACGGCCCCAGTGCTGCCGCCACATGCGTCACGCACACCCAATTCGGCACACCCCTCACACGCTTCGTGGCCCCATAGGGAGCTCCACCGAAGGCCCCAGTGGCGGCGCTCACATGCGCATGCGTCCCGCGCACCAATTTCGGCACATCCTTGACAGGTTTCGTGGCCCCATCATCCACCGGAGGCCCCAATGGCGGCGCTCACATGCGTCACCCGCACCCACCCAATTCGGCAGACCCCTCACACGTTTCGTGGCCCCATAGGGAGCTCCACCGAAGGCCCCAGCGGCCGCGCTCACATGCGTCCCCGTCACCCATCCCGGCACGCCCCTCACAACAACACGCTTCGTGGCCCCATTGGGAGCTCCACCGAAGGCCCCAGTGGCACCGCCCGCATGCGTCACCACCCGCACCCAATTCGGCACACCCCTCACACGCTTCGTGGCCCCATTGAGAGCTGCACCGAAGGCCCCAGTGGCGGCGCTCACATGCGTCCCCGCCACACATACCAGTACACCCCTTATGCGCTTCGTGGCCGCATAGGGAGTTCCACCGAAGACCCCAGTAGCGGCGCTTACATGCGCCTCCGCCGCCCATCCCGGCCCCCCCCCCGCAGCAGCATCATGTTTCGGGGACCCATAGGGAGCTCCACTGGAGGCCCCAGTGGCGGCCCGCACATGCGTTTCCGCCACCCATGTGGGCACGCCCCGCGCGTGCTTCATGTCCCCATAGGGAGCTTCGCCGAATGCCCCAGACGCACCCATCTCGGCACACCCCTCACACGTTCCGTAGTCCTATGGGGAGTTCCATTGAAGATGAAACCCGCAGCCGCGGTACTGACAACTGCATATGGTTGGGTTCTTCGCCTGGCGAATTTATTCGTATTCTGGGTAACGGTTATCACTCCGGGGGGGGGGCTGGCGGGTAACGGTAACGGCGGCCGCGGCGTGCGCCCGCCAGGGTGCGTCCGCGCCATCGGCACATCGATTGCCCGCGCACGCTGCCATTCCTGCGCGCGCGACAATGCCAAATGCACTCGTGCAAGACAACGCCGCCTGAGTGCACAACAGTGCTTCGGTACACCACACTATCTGCGTGCAGAACGCCACCACGTCGCCCATACACCCTGCAATATGTGCATACTGCAGCAACCGTGTGCGCAACAGCGCCTGTGTACACCACATTGCCCGCGTGCACCAGAGCGCTCGTGCACACCGCACCGCATGCTCACACCACAGCAACCACGTGCACCTCAGCGCCTGCGCGCGCCACAATGCTTCCGTGCACCACGACGCCTGTCTACAACAAAACGTGCCAACGGTCATATCAGCACCTCGCGAAGTTTTTTTTGGCGGGGCCCACCACAAACTGCGGAAGCCCTCACCACGTCGCCCGTGTACACCGCAGCGTCTTTGTATCGTGCAACAGCCGCGTGCGCCACAGCGCTTGTGTGCACCACATCGTCTCCTCCTCTTCCTCCTCCTGCGTCTCGTTTTCCTCCCTTTCCTATTCCTCCTCCTCCTCCTCCCCCGCCGTTCTGCGGGACTCGCCGGAGAATGGCAGAGGAAGGACAGGACGAGGAAGAGGAGGGGCAGAGGACGACAAAAAAGGGGGAGGATATTTTTAGGCGGTGGAGCATGCGAGCCGGAGGTAGGATTATGTTACGCCACGCATCAACTGCACTCATGGCATCGTTCGACGTCGCCTCGCCTTCGTCAGCGCCCATTTTAACAAACGCGGGATAACCGCTGCTCCACCCAGACATGTCTGCGAAATCCCTTGGCAGCATTGCTTCCAGAGCTCCACCAGTAGGAAGGGCAGGGGAAATTAGCCTGGCGAAGGACCCAACCATATGCAGTTGAGAGTACCGCAATTGTGAATATCTTCTTCGGTGGCGCTCCCTATGGGGCCACGAGCCGTATGAGGGGTGTGCCGAAATGCGTGGCAGTGTACACAACACGAACGAAGACGATAGGTCCGAATATGAAAGCTTGAGCGCGTGCGAGTCGGATCGCGAGCGAGTCTGATTATGAATGAATCTGCGCGCGATTGATTCTATTCGCATGAATGCGTGCATGGATACGCCCAGTGTAAATGTATGTATACGACTGTGAACAGTTTGGGTCTGCGTGACTCTCGGTACTCGTGACTCTGAGCGTCGCCTCTGCAGGGGGCTTCCCTGGGAACCCCGACGGCAGCGCCCGCGCGCCGCGACGCCCATGTCGGCACGCCACACACCTGGTGTGCGGGACGCATGCGGACGGCAGCACTGGGGCCTTCGGTGGAGCTCCCTGTGGGGCCACGAAACGTGTGAGGGGTGTGCCGAAATGGGTGTGCGGGACGCATGCGGACGGCAGCCATGGGGCCTTCGGTGGAGCTCCCTATGGGTCCACGAAGCGTGTGAGGGGTGTGCCGAAATGGGTGTGCGGGACGCATGCGGACGGCAGCGCTGGGGCCTTCGGTGAGCTCCCTGGGGCCACGAAACGTGTGAGGGGTGTGCCGAAATGGGTGCGGTGCTGGGGCCTTCGGTGAGCTCCCTATGGGGCCACGAAACGTGTGAGGGGTGTGCCGAAATGGGTGTGCGGGACGCATGCGGACGGCAGCACTGGGGCCTTCGGTGGAGCTCCCTGTGGGGCCACGAAACGTGTGAGGGGTGTGCCGGAATGGGTGTGCGGGACGCATGCGGACGGCAGCCATGGGGCCTTCGGTGGAGCTCCCTATGGGGCCACGAAACGTGTGAGGGGTGTGCCGAAATGGGTGTGCGGGACGCATGCGGACGGCAGCACTGGGGCCTTCGGTGGAGCTCCCTGTGGGGCCACGAAACGTGTGAGGGGTGTGCCGAAATGGGTGTGCGGGACGCATGCGGACGGCAGCCATGGGGCCTTCGGTGGAGCTCCCTGTGGGGCCACGAAACGTGTGAGGGGTGTGCCGAAATGGGTGTGCGGGACGCATGCGGACGGCAGCACTGGGGCCTTCGGTGGAGCTCCCTATGGGGCCACGAAGCGTGTGAGGGGTGTGCCGAAATGGTGTGTGCGGGACGCATGCGGACGGCAGCCATGGGGCCTTCGGTGGAGCTCCCTATGGGGCCACGAAACGTGTGAGGGGTGTGCCGAAATGGGTGTGCGGGACGCATGCGGACGGCAGCACTGGGGCCTTCGGTGGAGCTCCCTATGGGGCCACGAAACGTGTGAGGGGTGTGCCGAAATGGGTGTGCGGGACGCATGCGGACGGCAGCACTGGGGCCTTCGGTGGAGCTCCCTATGGGGCCACGAAACGTGTGAGGGGTGTGCCGAAATGGGTGTGCGGGACGCATGCGGACGGCAGCACTGGGGCCTTCGGTGGAGCTCCCTATGGGGCCACGAAACGTGTGAGGGGTGTGCCGAAATGGGTGTGCGGGACGCATGCGGACGGCAGCACTGGGGCCTTCGGTGGAGCTCCCTATGGGGCCACGAAACGTGTGAGGGGTGTGCCGAAATGGGTGTGCGGGACGCATGCGGACGGCAGCACTGGGGCCTTCGGTGGAGCTCCCTGTGGGGCCACGAAACGTGTGAGGGGTGTGCCGAAATGGGTGTGCGGGACGCATGCGGACGGCAGCCATGGGGCCTTCGGTGGAGCTCCCTGTGGGGCCACGAAACGTGTGAGGGGTGTGCCGAAATGGGTGTGCGGGACGCATGCGGACGGCAGCCATGGGGCCTTCGGTGGAGCTCCCTATGGGGCCACGAAACGTGTGAGGGGTGTGCCGAAATGGGTGTGCGGGACGCATGCGGACGGCAGCACTGGGGCCTTCGGTGGAGCTCCCTGTGGGGCCACGAAACGTGTGAGGGGTGTGCCGAAATGGGTGTGCGGGACGCATGCGGACGGCAGCCATGGGGCCTTCGGTGGAGCTCCCTCTGGGGCCACGAAACGTGTGAGGGGTGTGCCGAAATGGGTGTGCGGGACGCATGCGGACGGCAGCCATGGGGCCTTCGGTGGAGCTCCCTATGGGGCCACGAAACGTGTGAGGGGTGTGCCGAAATGGGTGTGGAGGAGGGAGGAGGAGCGGAGGAGAGGAGAGGAGGAGGAAGGAGGAAGGAAGGAGACGCGGGGCACCGTTTCTTCAAAACGAGGACCCAACACCACAGGATGGTTGGGAAAAACATAGGGATGTAGACGTAAACCACACTAGTCTGCACACTGAAATAGCCTGCAGGCGCCACAACGGGCAGGTGAGCACCGCAACATGCCTTTTAGCACCACGCCATGCCTGTGAATTTGGCGACGCAACAGGCGGGGATCCTGCGAACGCCACAACACTAGTGTGAGCACCACACATGCCTTTCAGCACCACGCCATGCCTGTGAGCACAGCGCCATACCTGTTGAAAGGAGGGGGGTCCGCCGTCCACCCCCAAAAAACTGACGATCGTTGGCGTTGCCCGGGGGAGTGGGGGGAGACGGGTAACAAGCGTTACCCGCCAGAGGAAAAACAACAAACAAACAAAACACGCTCTCCTTGGCCCGGGGGCACTTCTGGCAGCACCCGACCTCAGCCCGTCTCCCCCAAACGTTGCCCGTAGCTTTCGGGCTGCACCTCGGCGCCCGGGATCGACCGTGCGGGCCGATCCGGGCACCCCTCGAGCGCCCCTCTCGGCGGGGCGCAGCAGCTGGAGGGCATCCCGGGGCTGGGTAAGCGAGGAAGAACCCACGCAAACGTCCGAAATCTTGGTCCTCCTCCTCCTCCTCCTCCTCCTCCTCCTCCTCCTCCTCCAACGTCGACCACGAGTCCGGAAAACTTCCCCCTTGCCACCCCTTGGCCCAGGCCGCCTTGCCACTGCGCAGGCCAAGAACCCAGGCGCTCCCGCCGTGGAGTGGAACGGGCGTTTCCCGTGGAAGTGCAATGATGAAATCAGCAACTCGCTCAACATCCACCCGCATGATTCGCGCGTCATATATTTTCTCGTTTGGTTACAGCATTGTGCTTGCATTCGTTCCCACGTTTGGGTGATTTTCGTATGGCCTCATGCGTCTTGCCACGCATTTACTCGCAAGGGTCATCAGGAGAGGGGAGGCCGAACGGTCTTACAGTGTCATGGTCTCGTAACTCATGGGGCTCCAACGGTGCATACTGTTGCTGCCGAACTCGCAGAACGACGCGCGAGTGGCCCCAGTGCCCTGTGCAAAGCGCTTCCCGCCCCCATCATTCCCGCCACGCGCGCAGACCCTTACACTTTTTGATTCGCGGCCCGCAAAGAGAAGTCCAGAGGGCGGTGTGACCGAGGCTGGGGCACAGCGACAAATAATTGGCGCGACCCCGCGCAGAGTGCACCTGCAGATAATTAGAAAGGGGCGGCCACGGTTCAGCCCGCGGATGGGGGCGAACCGAACGCGAGCCCAGCCGCTGAGCGTGTGCCAGCAGAAGAGGGCAACCGCGAAGGGGACAGCCGAAGCCCTGCTGCCATCACGCGGACCCCAAAATCCGCTGAGCGTGTGCCAGCAGAACATGACACGCGCACACCATTCAAACGTTTGGACGCAACGCTCAACGTGGGTCCAGAGCGTCGCAGCTGGCCCCGCCTGCCCACTAGCCCATCCCACCACGCAGTACGTCACGCCGTCGCCAAGTGACCAGCGTCATCGATACAATCACCGGCTTCATTCCATCGCGTGGTGGGTGTCTCGTTCTCTTCGTCGCAGTGTACAGAGCATCTCGGTTTCCATCGAGACGCCTCTGAATATCAGCCCGCGCGAGCGGCGATGAAGATGAAGTGGAAGAGCAGGGGAAAAGAGAGGGAGAGAGAGGTAGGATGAGGGAGAAGGAAGGTGCGTGAGGACGAGGAGGGAAAGTAGAGCATGACAAGCCTTGCGCCCCCCCTCCCCCTGGTCCTCACGCGACCGACTCATCCTCCTTCTCCTCCTCCTCCTCCTCCTCCTCCTCCGGCTCCTCCTCCTCCTCCTCCTCCGCGTCCTCCTCCTCCTCCTCCTCCTCCTCCTCCTCCTCCTCCCTGTTCCCATTTCTCTTTCCACCTGCTCTTCCACTTCGTCCTCATCGCCGCTCGCGCCGCCTGAGATTCGCCTTGCGACCCCAAAAACGAAGAACACCCCCCGCCCAACGTGTTGTCGGTGGGGTGCGGAGATGATCGCACCGAGCCGCCTGAGAAACGACATGTCCGCCGTTGTGCTGCAACTCTGGGACACAAAACATACCAGGAGTAGGAGGAGGAGAAGGAGGAAAGGGAGGAGGAGGAGGAGGAGGAGGAAAGGGAGGAGGAGGAGGAAAGGGAGGAGGAGGAGGAGGAGGAGCAGGAGCAGGAGGAGGAGGAGGAGGAGGACGAGGACGAGGACGATCACGAGGAGAAGGAGGAGGAGGAGGAGCAGGAGGAATCCTGGGGCGCCTTGGCGCTGCAGGCAGTCCGCGGCCGGCCGAGGGCCGGCCGCAATGCTGATTCGGGGCCCGAGCGGCCGCGCAGATCTGCGAGCGGTCACCGCGAGCCGCGGGCAACAATTTCCATACTCCTCCTCCTCCTCCTCCTCCTCCTCCTCCTCCTCCTCCTCCTCCTCCTCCTCCTCCTCCTCCTCCTCCTCCTCCTCCCCCTCGCGATCCACGATCCGCGGGCAACAGCCATCGCCAAGGCAAGCCTGTCCTGAGCCTCGCTCCTCAGGACAGCGCACGGCTGTTTGGCCCCCTCCAGGCCTCGGGACAAATGAGCGAACACTCATGACGAATTCATCAGTCAACGGATCCCCCTCCCCCCAATGTTCAAAGTTGGCGGTGGGTCTGATGAGATGCACTTCGACTGCAGCCCCCCCCGTGCGTGCCAACATTGAACATTGAGTTTGGGGGGAAGGGGGAGTGTTCAGTAATTGTTTCCCTCTACCGTCGCTCTGGTAAGCAGCTGGATGCCCTCAAGATCTACCGATACCGGTGCATTTCGTGGTCCAGCCGTGCATATACTTCCACGTGTGTCTCATGAACTACCAAAACGACCAGCCTTCGTGTGATAAGGAGGTTGCGGGGGGGAAGGGGGCAACTGATGACAACTGCAGTGGCTGTGATGGTGACGACGCTGGTTACGACCAATTGGCGAAGACAAACGACGACGATGCTGGTGACATGGGTGATGGCGACGCGCGGCGGCGATGCTAGTGACAATGCATGTGGTAATGGCGATGCGTGGCGGCGATGCTGGTGATGGGCGGGACATCGCAAACGGGCAGCGCGCAACAGTAGCAGTGCATCAAGCAATTTTGGCCGGTAGAGCCTGCAGGCGGCACGACACCACCGCGATTGCGCACGTACACCAGTGATTGCGTCACCACCGCAGTCGCAGGCAAATAAATGCCACACCCATTCCTGGAGATGGCACCCACTTGCCCACGAGACACCACAGTGTGCCGCAGGACACCACTATCGACCTCTTTATGGACCCCACTATCGATCCCTCTGTGATTCTCACGATCGGCCTCACTATCGGTATATCTATCGATGTCACGCTCCATCTACTCTACGTATCAACCTATTTATCGATAGCACTACCTCTCTCGCACTTGACATCACTATCAATCTTGCACTCGATCTCAGTACAAAACACCAGAAATCATCAGGGATACACAGCGGAGCCAGGTGGCATTTATTTGCCCGCTCGCTCGCTCCTAAGAGTGACTTAGGGGCAAGATGAGACAACACGGGATACCACGATCGATCTCACTTTCCACCTCGCTGTCGATCGCACTATCGATCTCACGATCGATCTCCCTCTATCTATCGATCTCGCTATCTATCGACCTCACCGTCGATTTAACTTTCGATCTCACAATATACCTCACCCTCGATCTTACTATCTATCGAATTCGCAGTCGACCTCACTATCGATTTCACGTTCAGCTGAATATCTATCGACACACTATCGACATCACAATCGACCTGATCTCACGATCGATCTCACTATCGATCTCACTACCGATCTGACGATCGACCTCACTCAATTGATCTCAAAATCGATCTCACTGTCGACCTCCGCGGGACACCGCGGGACACTGCGCCACGTGGCAACCCGGAGCACCACGGCACACCGGCAGGAAACCCCCGGGCATCGAGCCCAGGTTCGCCCTGGCCAGGGCGGGATCCCTCTTCTCGCCCGCCCAGGCAGCTTCACCTCACCCGCACGCACGACACGAAAGCGATGCCGATTTCCTGGTGGGGGCTGTCCGTTTCACCTGCGGTCTCACCCAACCGCCGATCAACTGGGGCGAGCATTCGGGAAGCTACCGATGCCGCTCCGCCCCGGACCTCTGTGTACGTTCTGACCAGGATTTCGAAAAAGAATGCAGTTTTGGTGATATGAGGGCCTCACAGGAAGCCCACAAAGCCAGGAACCATGCCAGGGTGGCCGACGTCATGAATTTGTGTATGGCGTCGACGACCCCCATGAGGTCTCGACCCATTCCCGGGGACCCGTTTTTCATCCCGTCCGATTTGTCACGGCCCCGAGGCCTGGCAAGGCCCTCCAGAAACCGAGAGTCGCGAAACACCGCCCGTCGTGATTTTGTTCATGACTCGAGGGGTTCTGGGTACGTGCCTCTGTCTCCTCCAGCTTGAGCAGGGACCGACCGTCCTGGCATTCCTATAGGCCTACCACGAAATGATCCTAGAACCCACATATGTTCTAAGAGCAAAAACAGCAAGGTTCTCAGAACATCGACCCGATGTGTGAAGAAAAGACGGTTCCAGCCAGAAATGCTCTGAGAACACTTCGTGGAAACCACAAACAGGCTCTTAGAAGACTGTTCGGCAGGCCTACGGGCACGCCAGGACGCTCCGCCTCTGCTTGCTCCAGCGTGCCCTGCTGCCACCGGCCCGGCGCACGGTGCCCGGGTGGGGGGGTCGCCCGGCTGCTGCCGAGCGGGATGGCGTTCACGCCCGAGGTCACGGGCTTCTTCTCGGGGCCCCGCGGCGCCTCTGTGCGGGAGCGGGGACACCGCGACGCCAGCGGAACACCAGGGGCCACCAGCGGGAGGAGTCATGGAGGGGTCCCCCCGGTGACGTGGCCCCCCCCCTCTCGCTCGAGACATGCTCCGAGTTTTTCTTCTGAGCGTCGGGGGGGGCGTCCCCCCCGCCGACAGCCCCACATCGACCCCCGTCGCGGGCAGACACCGCGCCCTGAAGGCGCTGCGACCCCCGTCGCGGCGCGACGACGAGGCGAGGTTGATCCCCGTCGGGGGGGCGCCCCCCCACGCTTACAAGTGGCACGTGTGCCATGGCTCTTGCACAAAAAAGGAGGGGCAGGAGGAGGTGGAGGAGGGGGGAAGAAGGGGCAAGACATCGCCCCTCGGGGCCCAGCAACGGGGCCTAAATCCCAGGTGGGGAAAGGGGGGGAGGTGGCGTGCGTCGCGACGCGGAATGAAGTGCTCGGAGCGGAGGGGGCACGGGGCGGGGGTCCCATTGGGGCGCTGGGGGCGCGGAGAGAATCGCGACGCGGAATAAAATGGTCGGGGCGGAGGGGGCACTGGGCGGGGCTTGGGGCAGAGGGCCACGGGGCGGGGGTCCAACTGGGGCGCTGGGGACGGAGGGGGAGGGGGGAAGAGGTGTGCGTCGCGACGCGGAATAAAATTGTCGGGGCGGAGGAGGCACGGGGCGGAGCCCCCACTGGGGCGCTGGGGACGCGGGGAGGCTCGCGGGTGGGGGAGTGTGGGGATGCAAGAGAAAAGGAGCAACGCGGAAAGTCAAGCGTTCGGTCGGAAGGGGCAATGGGCGGGCTACCCGCTGGGGCCTGGGACGCGGGTGCTTCCGGGGCAGAGAGCCACGGCGCGGGGATCCCACTCTGGCGCTGGGGACGCGGGAGGGGGGTGTGCGACGCGGAATCAAGCGTTCGCGGCGGAGGGGGCAGTGGGCGGGGCTCCCGCTGGGGCGCTGGGGACGCGGGGGGGCTCGGGGCAAAGAGCCACGGCGCGGGGATCCCACTCTGGCGCTGGGGACGCGGGGGGGGGGGGGGGGGGTGCGACGCGGAATAAAGCGTTCGTGGCGGAGGGGGCAGTTGGCGGGGCTCCCGCTGGGGCGCTGGGGACGCGGGGAGGCCCGGGGCAGAGAGCCACGGATCGGGGGTCCCACTCTGGCGCTGGGGGACGCGGGGGGGGGGTGCGACGCGGAATAAAGTGGTCAGAGCTCTAGACACCCTGTGCAAGAGAATTAAGAAACCAGAGTAGCCTCTCCCCAGTTCGGGGAGGTGACTGTTTTCTTTTATTTCCTGGGTAACCGTCGTTCTCCGGGGGGGGGTCGGGCGGTACGGTGAAAGTAATGGCGGCCGCGGCGTGCACCCGCCCAGGGTGCGTCCGAGGCCAGTCCACAAGAAGAAACCTTCCACAAGAAACCCAACCCTGAGAACCCCAGGACGCCCATTGATTTTTGGCGTGGGAACGTCGCGATCTCCATCGCAAAACCATCGAAACCTAAGAAACCCAGGGCACCCTGGAGGCAAGCAGGGTGTTTCTTGGCACGGGTCTCCGCTGTAGGGTGGGGCGCAGGCCACCTCCCCCAGCACGATCGCTAGCGCTACCCGGGGGGGCGGGGAGGGGAGGGGGGGGGCCGGTCACGAGCGCTGTCCTGGGGAGGAAACTTAAAGAAACGCTCGCGAGGCATCGTGGACCTCCTCGCTGGAGGCGGCCCCCCTACTGGTGGTGGAAGGTGCCGCATCTCCCCCCCCCGAGCCTCGCGCCGCTCGGCAGCACGCCGCGCCACCGGGCGGCCGGCCTCGACACGGGATGGGGCCGCGGGGTGGCCACCGGCCGCCCCGGAGAGGTCGCGGATGCAGGAGCCCAGGCTTCCGACGCATCAGCGACGCTACAGTCAAAAACCCCAATAAGGACGCGAGGTAAGGACGCAAGACCCTTGGAAGCCGAAGTTGGGATTTCTGGGGCGGCGGATGACGAAAACCTCAAGGACGCAAGAGCAAGGAAGACCAAGGACGCAAGGGTACCCTGAGCAAAGTCGCGCGTCCTTATTAGGGTTTTTGACTGTACAACTGTGCTTCGTCTTGCCGTGCTCTGTCGGTGGCCTCCTGGCCCGGGTCAGCCCAAGCCCGGGCCAGCCAGGCCTTGCAGGATCCGGCAAGAGCCCGCAGGATCCTTCCGGGTCCTGCACCCAAGCCCGGCTCAGTGCGACCCCGGCCTGGCCGGACCCTGGCATGTCGGCACACTGATCGGTGTTGGCGCGCCCAAGCGCGTTCGTTTGCGAGGCAGGAGCCCAGGCATCCACCGCAGCACTCGCCATCGCTCGGACGCCCATCCCAGAACGTGCATGCCTCGGCTTCGCGCGTGCCTTCTTCCTGCGCTGCCAGATGATCCAGGATCCTTCGGCGGTGGACAAACCTCCCTTGAGTAGACCTCCCCTTAGTGAAAACGGCCTGGGACCGAAACCGACGGACCTGGACCCACAAAAATGACGGCCGCGACGACCCTCTCGCGAACCGAAAACGGCCAATTCCTTAATCGACGTGTCAGGGTAGGAGGTCTGTCCACCCCCGAATCCTCCTCGATGGCCCTGGCCGAGCAAGCAGGCACACGCCCGAGCGGCGCCAGGATCGACAGCCTTGCAAAAGGTGCTCCGCCGTGCTGTGCTCGGCCTCTGGCGGCCCGGGCCGGGCCCTGGGGGAGGGGCCCCGCCCTCCTACAGAGCTTCCGGGGAGGGGGGAGGGAGGGAGGGAGGGAGGGAGAGAGGGAGGGAGGAGAAGGAGAAGGAGAAGGAGACGGAGGAGGAGGCGGAGGAGGAGGAGGAGGAGGAGGAGGAGGAGGAGGAGGAGGAGGGAGGGAGGGAGGGAGAGAGGGAGGACCCCGCGTGGGAGACTCCGAGACGCCAGGCCTCTGCACCGGCCCGCACCGTGGCGCCGGGAGATCGACCCTGCAGACTGCTGCGGACCGCCCACCGCGCGCCGCTGGCACGCCCGGAGAGGTGGCCTGCCTGTGCAGGATCAGACCGGTCAGCATCGAGCCTGGGAGTCGGAACGGATCGGAGGGTGCGTCGAGGATCGAGCCGCATCGGCACGGGTTCTGAGTTCCGCGCCGCGCCCAAGTATCGGGCTTTGAACCATATAACCTCCCCAGAAGCTCCAGTTGGTCGGAAACGTGAGGGAGAGGAGAGAGACGGTATGCTACTCACCTCTCAACTCTGCTTTGCCGCCCGGGTACAGTCATCGTGCTACCAGAAGGAACGCTGGATAAGGAACCACTGGGCATTTCTGGCCACGGCAAGCCTCAGCCCCCCGACCTAGATCTGAGGAACAACCCGAAAGCCAAAGCCCCTCCTAAGCCCAAGGCGGTCCTTGTTTCAGCGTCTTGACTGTTTGTCGTCGCTTCGTTGGTTCAGTGGGGCAGCCGTTGACGACGCCAACCAAATCAAGCGATGCGAGAGCAAGATTGTGGGCGGCGAGCGATTCTGAAGCGAGCCCCTTGCCACCTCTCGATAGAGCACCGAGGGCACTTGGTGGCCCACCAATTTCCGAAGGCGCCGCCGCCCAGATGACATCACCGATTTCAGCACTTCGCATCCAGGGCACGTTGGGGCGGCACCGTCGCCACATGTCAGATTTGCGGCAACAGGGCACCTTGCCATCAAGCGGACGTCCATTCCCCGTGCGTTTTTCGGCTTCGTGTGTGCTCTCCTTGGGCTCGACGATCTTCCACGCCGAGCTAATGCTCGCGTCCGAGCGATGCCAGGGAACTGACAGCACGTCGGTCGCCGCGTGGCCTGCACGGCCTCCGCAGGCGGGAGGCGGCGAGGAGCAGCAGATGAGAAAGACAGTGATCGCATATGGGGGGGGAGGGGCTGGGAAGAGAGAGGGTACGACTGTGTCGTACACACTTTCAACACGCGCGGCAACTTCTGGCCCCCCTGACCATCTCTCCCAGCCCCACCCTCCCAGCCCGATAGTCCTCGGTCGGGCATCTCCCCCTGCAGGCTGATCTTGGGCGAAAAACTGTAAAGACTCCAAGAATACACCGCAAATACAAAAAATGTTAAAACAAATCGTCCCCTGACTATTTTTTACTATCTTTGAATATCCCCCCTGTAGAGGGAGAGGCCTGACTTAACGATAGCCGGCTTTCTGAGCAGAGAGAGGCGGGGCTGCCCCCGCCCGCGCGGGCTGGTCCCGGGCGTCCGCCCTCCACGGCGCCGCGCGGGGCACCTCGGCAGGGGGGGGCGGAGACGAGGGAGGGCACGCAGAGGCAGGGGGCGGAACTTGCCATCGCTCGGACGCCCATCCTTCTCCTCCTCCTCCTCCTCCTCCTCCTCCTCCTCCTTCTCCTCCTCCTCCTCCTCCTCCTCCTCCTTCTCCTCCTCCTCCCTCCCCCTCCTCCTCCGCCTCCTCCTCCTCCGCCTCCTCCTCCTCCGCCTCCTCCTCCTCCGCCTCCTCCTCATCCGCCTCCGCCTCCGCCTCCTCCTCCTCCTCCTCCTCCTCCTCCTCCTGCCCCTCCTGCCCCCTGCCTTGTTGCGTCTCGTGCGTGCCTCTTTTCCCCTGATGGTCCAGGGTGCTCCTCGGGGGTCCCCGCCGGCACGAGAGGCGCGCGCCCGAGGGCTGCCCGAGGGGGAGAGGGGGGCGGGAGGGCTGCCGGCGGAGCGACTGGAGCCCGAGGGCTGAGCTGTCCCGAACGTCGGCACCCAGGCACCGTGCCACGTCGCCGAACTCCCCTCGGGCCCCGCTCCGGCGCCTGGTGTGCGTTCTGACCCAAATGTGGAGGCGAATCCAGCGGGGACGGCGATGGGCCTCCCAGGAGGCCCCCGAAAAGGGAAGGCGGGCGAAAGGCAGCGGTCCTCCTGGCGTGCTCGTCGGTTCGCGGCTGCCCGCCAGCCTCGGGGTGCTGCTCTCCAGCGGCCGCCCCCCGCCGGGAGCGCGTCGGGGCGGCCGAGGAGAGCCGGGGTGGCCCAGAGAAAGCACCACGGAGGAGGAGGAGGAGGAGGAGGAGGAGGAGGAGGAGGATGAGGATGAGGAGGAGGAGGAGAAGGAGGAGGGAGGAGGAGGATCGAAAGAGGTCCGCTGCACCTCGGGAGGGCTGCCCGAAGCACGCGCGCCCCAGGGGCAGGCGGGCGCACGAGAGGGTCCAGCTGGCCAGGCCGAGCGCAGCGGAGGGCCCGCCTGTGTTTCCCCCCCCCCCGGCCCCTGATGGGCCTGCTTTCCACCACCACCACCACCACCAGAAGCTGGAGGGGGGAAGAAGGTGGAGGATGAGGAGGGGGAAGAAGAAGACGGGGAGGACCCCCTGCCCCCCCCCCCGGACCCTGATGGGCCTGTTTTCCACCACCACCACCATAAATTGGAGGGCCAGCCTCGACAATCCATCGAAACGGCATTCCAGATCTCTCCCTTTGCCCTCCACCCAAAGAAAATGCTCGGATAAGTTGGAGGGGGGAAGGAGGTGGAGGATGCAGAGGGGGAAGAAGACGGGGAGGAGGACCCCTTCCCCCCCCCCCCCCGGTCCCTGATGGGCCTGCTTTCTCCACCGCCGCTGAAGCGGCCCTGGGACACACAGGCAAATACACGCAATTAAAAAGATTCCCCATAGTTTCCCATATCTTTTGAGTTTCTGTCTTCCCCCCCTCCCATATTTCCCGTGTTTCTGGTAAATCGACGATTAATTGTGTCTGTGTGTTTTTTCTCCTCCTGACTGTCTTCCACCACTACCACCATAAGTTGGAGGGGGAAAGAGGTGGAGGATGAGGGGGAAGAAGACGGGGAGGGGGACCCCCTCCCCCCTCCAACTTATGGTGGTGGTGGTGGGAAACAGGCCCATCACCCTCCTCCCATGACGTAATGATCGGAGGTGAGGGGGTGAGATCGAAGTGGAACGGAGAGCCCCCCTACTGGGAAATCGGTTTCGGTTTCGTGTTCGTGCGTGCCGTGCATGCGGGCGAGGAAAAGCTTCGCGGGTGGGCGAGAAGAAAGTCTCCTCCAGCTGAGGCGCGGCCGGACCAAATGATTCCTTTTCGGGGGCCGGTGGGGCGCGGTGTCCCGCCGGTGTCCCGTCTCTGGCTGAGGCGCGGCCGGACCAAATGTTTCCTTTCCGGGGGCTGGTGGGGCGCGGTGTCCCGCCGGTGTCCCGCCAGTGTCCCGTCGGTGTCCCGATGATGATGATGATGATGATGATGATGATGATGATGATGATGATGATGATGATGGTGATGGTGATGGTGATGGTGATGGTGATGGTGATGGTGATGGTGATGGTGATGGTGATGGTGATGGTGATGGTGATGTTCATGATGGGAATGGTGGTGGTGATGATAGTGTCCCGATGATGATGATGATGATGATGATGATGATGATGATGATAATGATGATGATAATGATGATGGTGATGATGATGATGTTGACGATGTTGATGATGTTGGTGATGATGATGATGGCCAAGGTGGTATTGATGATGGTGTCCCGATGATGATGTTGATGATGCTGATGCTGCTGATGATGATGGTGTCCCGATGACGATGATGATGTTATTGATCCTGCTGATGTTAATGATGATGAGATGATTAGATGATGGCGATGGTGATGATGGTGTCCCGATGATGATGGTGATGATGAGGTTGATGATGATGTTGATGATGATGACGGTGATGATGATGATGATGATGGTGCCCCGATGCTGATGATGATGATGTTGATGCTGATGAGGTGATGATGATGATGGTGTCTCGATGATGATGATGTTGATGAGGATGATGATGAGGTGATGATGATGATGCTGATTTTGATGATGGTGGCCCGATGATAATGATGATGATGATGATGCTGATGTTGATGATGATGATAATGATGATGCTAATGATGATGGTGATGGTGATGATGATGATGATTATGGTGACGATGATCATGGTGTCCTGGTGATGATGTTGCTGATGATGATGATGGTGTCCCGATGTTGATGATATTAGTAATGATGTTTATGATGATGAGATGGTGATGATGATGATGGTGTCCCGATGCTGATGATCATGATGGTGACCCGACGATGATGATGTTGATGATGATGGTGACGATGATGGTGTCCTGGTGATTATGATGATGGTGATGATGATGTCGATGATGATGGTGATGAGGTGATGATGATGACGATGATAATGGTGTCCCGACGATGATGATGTTGATGACGTTGGTGACGATGGTGTTGATGATGATGATGATGATGATGATGATGATGACGTTGATTGGGAGATCGATTGTGATATCGATAGTGAGATCGATAGTGAGACCGAATGTGAGATCGATTGTGAGATCGATAGTGAGATCGATAGTGAGATCGATTGTGAGATCGATAGTCAGATCGATTGTGATATCGATCGAATGAAGTAGATCGAGTGATATCGATTGTGAGATCGATCGAGTGAGATCGATCGAGCGAGACCGATAGTGAGATCGATAGTGATATCGATAGTGAGACCGATCGAATGAGACGTTGGTTCCTCCCCCCCCCGAACCTCCTTATCACCCGAAGGGTGGTCGTATAGGTAAGTTGTAGCACAGCTTCATATATATATAGAGAGAGAGGGAGATATTAAAACGCGCTGCCACATAGCAAGCGGGAGGCGCTCGCGCGCGGCACCGCTCCCGACGACTTCACGAGACACAAGAAAACACGCGGGCGGGGAGGAAGCGGAAGCGGGACAACGCTGGGCGCGGCGAGACCACACCTGCGACTGTCGCCCACCAACTGTGCGGCGCCGGGGCGAGCAGCGGGAGGCAGGGCACACCGCGGGGAGGGCGACGTGCTGCTGCCGGGAACTCCTGCCCAGCGCTCCGCGGCGACGGCCCCGGCGGCACGCTGTGCCCTGCAAGCGGGATAGAGCGCGCTGCTCCGCTCCGCGCGGCGGGGGGGCAGGACAGGCTCGGGACGCTGATGCCTGGCGACCAGGGCGCGGTCACTACCTGTGTCGCGCTGGAGCGTGGTGGGCCAGAACCGGCGGGGCGGCACGCCAGGCAGCGATTCGCAACCACGAAAGCGAGGAGGGCGACAGGCCACACGCATCGAGGGAAGGAGAGGACGCGGAGACAACCCCTGAGGGCCAGGAGGGCGAAAGGGCCCGCAAGCGGACGCTGAAGGCTGCGTAGACGAGCGCGCGCGACGGTATAGCCAGGACCGTCTCTGGGAAATGCCCCGCCCTCCACCCTGATACGGCCATCTTGCTGCCACGAAAGAAAGGCTGAGGGGGTACCGAAGGAGCCTTCCTACAGGCTTACATCGGGCGTGTCCCCCTACAGACGGATTTTTGACGAAAAATGAAAAAAAATCAGATTCGAAAATGACCAAAAATAATCAAACATGTCCTCCAAAAAAATAGCCCCCAGACTATGTTCTAACTATCTTGGAACATTCCTCCTGTAGAGGGACAGGCCCGACTTCACTATAGGCACGGCGAGCCTCGGCCGCGCAAAAGGGCTCCCCCCGGCGCCGCAGCCGAGGAGCGGCCGGGAAGCCGCGGCCCCTGCGGCACCCCGTGCGGTCCACCTTTCGGCGCTGCCACTGCGGAGCGAGGACGGCCCCGAGCTCTGGGCGGGTTCGTGTCGCGAGGACGTCGACGTCGGCTTCCGACACCGCGTGGACGGTCCAGCCTCTGCTCGCCATACCTGAAGGGGCCCATTGGGACACACACACACACACACATCAATGCACAGACATAAAAGGAGGGCCGGCAGAATGAGCGAAGCGATTGGATAAAAAGATGTTCCTATATTTTCCTACACTTTCTGGGTTTATGTCTTCCCCCCCCCCACTTCCCATATTTTCCTATATTTTCTGGGGAATCGACGATTAATTGTGGCAGTGTGTTTCTTTCCCTCCTGAGCACCTCGAGCCGATCGAGAAGGCGAAGCTGGGACGAGGAGAACATCGGGTACGGAGGAGTCGAGAATCGCTGCGGTCCGGCAGATCTCGGGGGCCGTCTCGGGCGCCGCGGCCGCTCTGGAACGGGTTCGTCCTCGTCCTGCAGCCCCGTCCGAGTCACCCCAGCAGAGCACCCCACGCACCAGCAGCCGAGGCGAAGAGGCGGGTCGAAGCGTAGGAGCCGACGGAGAAGCAGCCCAGCCAAGGGAGCAGGCACGGCCAGGTGCACCTCAGTGCATTTTTTCTGTGAAAGGGAGCGCGGCCGTTCGGACCAGAAGTGTGGCCAGCACACTGGGGCTGATGTTGCTCCCATCGTACTTGAAGACCACATCCCAGAAACAATCTCGAGCACCCGGAAAAGTGTCGAAAGGGTGTCGAAGCAGCGTCGGAACAGTGTCTGACGAGTGTATCCCGGGGTCCGACGCGTGAAAACCCTGGAGCTTTTTGGGGCACTTTTCTGGTGCTCGACCTTCTTTCTGGCGGTCAAGGCTGGAACATCATAAACTGAGGCGAGGCCACGATTTGACGAACGGACAACACGCACCCATACACTCAGGGGGGTCGCTGGGAGGAGGACTGGCTATGGGTATGGGTGCGGGTTGTCGGACCCTGGGGAACGCTCCCGTTCGAGCAAGGACCCCCATCCGACAACACGCACCCATAGCCCTCTCCGATCCCCCTATGGGTATGGGTGTGTGCTGTTGGTTCGTCAACGATTCCCGAAGGCATCGTGAGGAGCCCTCAGGCGGAGCGGCCGCCAGGCCGGGCGGTCCGGGGCTCCGCCCGTCGCCCCAGAGAAGCAACCCCTAGAACCATCGGGCGGGACGCTCTCGGGGACAGATGCCGGCACGGATCATCAGTGGCAGACAGACAGACTAGCACTACCCACCCTGTAGCATACCCTCCTCTTCGTGATTCTTCTCCTCCTCCTCCTCCGCGTCCTCCTCCTCCTCCTCCTCCGCCTCCTCCTCCTCCTCCCTCCTCCTTCCTCCTCCTCCTCCGCCTCCCTCCTCCGCCTCCCTCCTCCTCCTCCCTCCTCCTCCGCCTCCCTCCTCCTCCGCCTCCTCCGCCTCCCTCCTCCTCCTCCTCCTCCTCCTCCTCCTCCTCCTCCCTCCATCCTCCTCCTCCTCCTCCACCTCCTCTCCTCCTCCTCCGCTACCTCCTCCTCCTCCACCTCCTCCTCCTCCTCCGCCTCCTCATGGGCCTCCCGCCCTGGCCCTGTGTGCCCCCCCCCCCCCCCTTGGAGGTTCGGGCCATGGGGAGATGCTCGTGCCTGTTTTGCTCTGCGGCGCGGCGGGCGCACCCCAGCGAGTGCCTACGGATTGTCGGCGGCGCGGGCGCTGCGGAAGCAGGCCTGGCCTTTGAGTAAACCTACGTGGCGTCAGAGCGAAGAGGGAGAGAGAGATCGGGAGGGAGAGGGAGAGGGAGAGAGAGAGCGAGGGAGAGAGGGAGGGAGAGGGAGGGAGAGGGAGAGGGAGAGAGGGAGGGAGAGAGAGGGAGAGGGAAAGAGAGAGATCGGGAGGGAGAGAGGGAGAGGGAGATAGGGAGGGAGAGGGAGAGAGAGAGGCAAGGAGAGGGAGACAGAGAGAGAGAGCGAACAGCAGCCATGAGGCAGACACATGAGTCTACCGTTGGAGCTGTGCTCACAGGACCCATCGCGGCTGCACTGTAGAGCAGCAATGGTGCCGTGCACAAAGAGAGATTTAACGAAAAGACGCCCTGCGTGAACATACTGATAAGACATGTCAGACCTCGACGCTGGTGGTGCATCGGGACAAGACCGCTGAAGCGGAACTCAGAACAAGGGTGAGGAAAGAAGAAGGTAGGAACGAGTGTTGGCGGCGCGCAGAGGGGTGACGCGAGGGGGATGACCGTCTAGGAAAGCGGCAGGGCCCTCGGAGGGGCCCAGAAGCTTGTCTGAAAGTGTCTTAGAAGGTGGGAGGGCTTCTCAAAGCCCTTGAGCTTCTTTGAAGCCCCCGGCCCCCCTCGCGTCAACCCCTGCACGCAGTCCACCTGACCTGGGGGAACGACGGGGATCGAATCCCGCTGCTTCCCACGACCCGCCCGGGGTGCGCCCACGAGGGCGGCCCAGGAAGCCCACGAGGGCGAAAGCGATGAGGGGGCATCGGTATCGGTATGCTCCTTCCCCGCTGGTCGAGAGGGGAAAGGGAAGAGTCGGAGATGGACAGACGTCCCTTTAGTAAAACGTGGCTTAGTGAAAACGACCTGAGGCCCAAACCTGGCGGGCGCAAGCCTGGAAAATAACGGCCACGGCGCCCTCTCGAGAACCGAAAACGGACAATCCACTAATCGACGTGTCACTGTTGGGGGTTCTGTCCACCCCCGAAAGAGGAGAGAGGGGGGGGGGGGGAACGTCGGGCAGCACGGCCGCGCCGACCGCGCGGGGAGCGAGCCCTCTCTCTTTGCGCCCCCCCGCTGCGGCACAGGCGACGGAGGCTGCCAGAAGTGGCGCTCCTGGCCCTAGAGGTCCCAGCAGCTCCTCGCGCCACCTCGGGGCCCCCGGTGCCCTCTATAGGCCTCGCGATATTTAGGTGCTCTGGAGGCCTCTGGGGCCTCGCTGGGAAAAGCTGGGGCCGTCTTTGCCTGGACCTCCGACGCCGTGGGCTTTTGCACCAGAGGAACCCCCTGAGGTTCCGAGCCCTTCCACGGGACCGGCTTTTCATGCCGATCGGTTTCTGATGGTCCTGGGGCACAGAGGAGGCCCCGAGAGGCCGAAAACTGCAAGATCTTCACGGCTATCTCCCAAGCATCCTGTGGTGCTGGGTCCTCGTCTCTTAGCGGCCAGCATCCTCCTTTCCTCCCCTCTCCTCTCCTCTCCTCTGCCCTCCTCTCGTCTCCTCTCCTCCTCCTCCTCCTCCTCCTCTTCCTCCTCCTCCTCCTCCTCCTCTTCCTCCTCCTCCTCCTCCGCGTCCTCCTCCTCCTCTTCCTATTCCTCTTCCTCTTCCTCGTCATCTTCCTCCTCTCCTCATCTTCCTCCTCTCTCAGGGTTCGCATCGCCTCTCATATGGCACACCCCACACACGCTTCGTGGGCCCAAACGAGCTCCACCGAAGCCCGCAGTGGCACGGTTCGCATGCGGCCGCGCCTCTCATGTCGGCACTCCCCTCAAGCACTTCGTGGCCTCATAGGGAGCTCCGCCGAAGGCCCCAGCGGCAGTAATCGCATGCGTCCGCGCCTCTCATGTCGGGACGCCCCTCACACGCTTCGTGGCCCCATAGGTAGCTCCACCAGAGGCCCTAGTGGCAGGGTTCGGATGCATCTGCGTCTGTGACTCTTGCTCACCCCTCACCCCAATGGCAGGATTCGCATGCGTCCCCGCCTCACATTCCGGCAAACCCGTCACACGTTTCGTGGCCCTTTGGCGAGCTCCACCGAAGGCCCCAGTGGCAAAGTTCGCATGCTTCCGCGCCTCTAATGTCAGCACTCCCCTCGCACGTCTTGTGGCACATAGGGAGGTCAACAGAAGGCCCCAAGCGGCTGCATTCGCATGAGACCGCGCCACTCATCTCGGCACACCCCTTGCACGCTTCGCGGCCTCATAAGTGGCTTCACCGAGGGCCCCAGCGGCAGGAATCGCATGCGCCCGCGCCCCTCATGTCGGCACGCCCCTCACACGTTTCATGGCCCCATGGGGAGCTCCACAAAAGGCCCTGGTGGCATTCGCATGCGTCCGCGCCTGTTGTCGGCACGCCCCTCACATGCGTGGCCCCAAAACACGTTTCGTGGGAGCTCCACCGCATGCGTCCGCGCCTCTCAGTTCGGCACACCCCTCACAGGCTTCGTGGCCCCAGGGGGAGCTCCACTGAAAACTCGAGTGGAAAAGATCGCATGCGCCCGCGCCACTTATCTCGGCACACCCCTCACACGTTTCGTGGCGCTATGGGGGGCCCCACCGAAAGGGTTCGCATGCGTCAGCACCTCTCATTCCGGCACACCCCTCACACGTTTCGCGGCCCATAGCCATAAAAAGCTGCACCGAAGGTCCCAGTGGCAGGGTTCGCACGCGCCCGCCCCCCTCGTTTCGGCACACCCCTCACACGCTGCGTGGCCTCATGGGGGGCTCCACCGAAGGCCCCAGTGGCAGGGATCGCAGGCCGCGCCTCTCATCTCGGCACGGCCCTCACAACCTTCGTGGCAGCATGGGGAAGTCCGCCGAAGGCCCCAGCGGCAGGGTTCACACGCGTCCGCGCATATCATGTTGGCACACCCCTCACACGCTTCGTGGCACATAGGGGGCTCCACCAGAGGCCCCAGTTGCAGGGTCCCTGTCGCATGCGCCCGCGCCTTTCATTTCGGCATACCCCTCACACGCTTCGTGGCCGCGGAATGCAATGAACTCCACCGGATAACCCAAGCGGCTGCTGATTCCCACGCGCCTGCGCCTGTCAGTTCGGCTTACCCCATCACACGCTTCGTGGCCGCATAGGGAGCTCCACCGAAGGCACGCGTTCCCACTTCTCACTGCGGCACGCCCCTCGCACGCTCCGTGACCACACAGGGAGCTCCACCGAAGGCCCCCAGCGGCTCTTTCTGCATGCGCCCGCGCCTCTCACCATCGGCACACCTTTCGCACGCTTCGTGGCCCCGTGGGGAACTCCACCGAAGGCTCCAGCGGCAGGGTTCACATGCGCCCCCGCCTCTCATGCCGGCGCCCCCCATCACACGCTTCGTGGCCCCATACTGGGTAGTCGAAGCCAATCTGGCGCCAATCTGGCAGGCCCGATCTGGCAAACGGGGGCAATCTGGCGAGGGAGCCAACGCGGATCCAGTCTGGCGAATAACCCAAATCATCCAGTTTGGCCGGGCCAGATTGGCCCTTGGGGCCCAATCCAATCTGACAGTCTGGCCTTCGACTACCCAGCCATAGAGAGCTCCCCCCACTGCGCTCCACGTGCCCTTCGACCATCTCGCCTGCACATGATGCGGGTCCTTCGCCAGGAGAACTTCTCGCCACGCGGGGAGGTCCTGGTGAACCGGGGCCACCTCTGGCAGCTCCCAGTGGAGATCGCGCCCCGCCCAGGGAGAGTACCGCCGCCCTGGGCCGATGTCCGTGGCGCGTGCTCGAGCCGACCAGTCCACGGCTGGCAAGCAAGAGTCAGTATCAATGTCACGCCGATCGGACGACTCCACCAGCGCGTTAGTGCTGAAGAAATGTCAGTGGGCTTCGTTCACAGAACGGATTCGTTTGATCCGAGCGATCCCCACGCGAGAACGCGAGGTGGGAGACTCTTGGGTCACAGAGAACACTTGGGCCCGGCGGCTGCGGAACGCACTCGGCACTCGACGAAGACGCGAAGCGGCACTGCCCGGGGAACGCCAGGACACCTGGCGCCAGGCGGCCGCGGCACGCAGGGTTGATCTCGAGGCGGGCCGGGAGCTCTTATTTCTCTGAGCCGAGCAACCCCAACCTGCTCCTCCTCCTCCTCCTCCTCCTCCTCCTCCTCCTCCTCCTCCTCCTCCTCCTCCTCCTCCTCCTCCTCCTCGCCAGTGCTGGGTGGGTAACGCGCGCGGTTTGGAAGACGGCGCGCGTGCCATTGATGCCCTCGATCCCTCCCGACATGAGCGGGGGGGGGGCCGAGGGCACTCCGCGCGCGGCGCGCCCGCCACGAGCCCCCTAACCCTCCCCGCCAGCCCGAGGAGAGGCGCGGGGAGCCACAGGGGCAACGCCCGGGAGATCTTCGCGGGGACGACTGCAGGCCGCTCCACCCCACTGCGGGGGCAGAGGGCTCGACGAAGCCTGCTGAAGCCCAAGGTCGGGCCAGGCCAGATGCGCGGGACCTGGCTGGACCCAGCAAGAGGACAGCGGGCTGGGCCAGTTTTCGGCAAACGCCGATGCCGGATGCAACCGCCCAAGGGATGCAGCCTGGCGAAAGGGGGGAGACTGGCTCAGGGGACGCAGGCCGCAGGACCACCCTCAGAAGCGCACGTGACAGAGGAAATCGTTTTCAAATATCCACCCAATTGTGTTGGCGACAGCCCCGAACATGGATTGTGGAAACTGTGTGTATCATCTCCCCACAATGTTCGTCGCCTGCCGTGTCCACGTTGTGCTGGTCCAGTATCTTGGACGTCGGGCTTCCAGACTGCAGCGAGTCTGGCCCACCTCACTGCTGCTCGCCTTGCCCATCTCCATGTGCATGTGTACTACACGGTCGTCCACCTGTCCAGGTTGAAACGTGACCCGAGCATTGTTGCCACATGGCTAGCTCCTCAAAAAAAACCCCACGACTCAAGCTCAGGACCGTGTCCGACGTCATACACGTCAAAATGCTTAATTGCGTCATCTGTTTTCGTTGTGGTGTTCCTGCGATCGTCGGCTGGCTGGGGTCGGGGTTAGCAGTGGCACCGACGTCGGCGTTGTGTTGTGCAGGTGCTCGGCGTCTGGGGTTGTTCACGATGGGTCATCGCATGCGTCGCTGAACACGTCGCAGTTCGCCAAAGGGCATGCCTCTGGTGTCCACGAGGCGCAACCGCACGTGAGAATGGAGAGGGTACCGCGTGTTGTGAGCTCGTCACGGAGTTGGCTGAACCTCTGCCATTCCATTGCAACTATGCGTCGCCGACAAACCATACATCAGTACGGCGCGTGCTCCTCGTCTGCCCAAACTGTACACCAAAGTCTTGCTTCTCCACACTGGCTTGACGCTTGACTGTTTGGGCACACGTGCTCAAGCACTGCGTTGAGTAGGTAAGGACTGAATGGGTCTCCTTGTTTGACGCCGCGCTCGATGCTGAAGCCCCTGCTGTGGGCATTGGTCAGAACTGTGGCAGACTGGTCGCTGTAGAACTCTCGGAGCAAAGTGGCGCGTGGCGCTTGCACAGTCTGCTGGTGCAGTGCTTCCCCGAGGCACAAGTGATCTCTACCATCGAACGCCTTCTCGGAGCCCATCACAGACGTCCGCACGCTGAGCTGCAACCCGTGCGCTGTCGTGATGGCGGTCGGGCCGTCCAAGCAGAAGCCTTTACGAACGCGAGCCTGGTCGGGTGACTGCTTGGAGTCGCCGCTGGCCGCGAGCCGAACTGACAGAGCACCCTGGAACCGGCGGTGCATCGCCGACAGCTCGGCGCCGGGCCTCCGACCAGCGACGCCAAAAACGCTCCTGGGGCAGGGCCGGGCTCGCGGCGTCCGATCAGCGAGGCGGGGCCACGTGCGTCCACGACCGCCGCCCAGGAGGGAGGGGGGGAGGGGGCTGCGAACTGGTGTCAGAAACAAATTTCGTGGAACCCTGAAAAGAAGCGGGATGTTGGGGGAGTGGGGTGGAAGGATAATGAGAACTGCAACCGTGTCGAGGGGAGGCGGGAGCCCCAAATGAGAGCGGAATTCTTTAATAAATTGTTGAGAAATATCAAGCGGGAGCCGCGATCCGGTGGTAAATTGCAAGGAACTCCCAAGCGAGAGGGCGACTCTTCAATACATTGTGAGGAAGTATCAGGCGGGAGCCATTGTTGTTGTTGTTGTTGTGAACCGGGGCCAACAACGCAGTTTGTCCCTCAAGACTTTCCCTGGAAAGAACAGGGCGCGAGCCCCGGGAAGGGCACTACCATCGAAAAAACAATGTGCACCTGACGGGGGGGATCAACCATAATTATTCTTCAGAAATTAAAAGTTCAACAACACCATCACCACCACCAACAACAACAGCAGCAGCAACAACAACCACAACAACGAAAACAACGACGACTACAACAACAACAACAACAACAACAACAACAACAACAACAATTACTAGCACATGGGGACACACCGTTCTCACCAGTGCCAGGGTTTTCATAGGAGGCGGGCAATACCCCCACTTTGTGGGGGGGCCGGTTCAAACTCTACCAAATTTCCAAACGACTCTTCGCCACCACCCACACCCAGCTTCCCGCCCTATGACGTTCGGACACTTCACTTCGTGGCATGCGGACGACCGTGGCTACTATTCAGGGCCCCGCGTCCGACGACGACGGCGTGCGCGCGCGAAGAAAAAACGAATGTGTCCCGCATGGTATTATTTGACAGGGATGATGGCCCTGGCAGGTGCGCATCCGTTGTTGCAGAAGTTCGAAAAAGTTGCTCGCAAAAGCCCGTTTGACAGAAATGATTAAAAAGTGTTGGGTTTCCTACGAATCCGCAAGAGCGCGCGGGATGAAAGTTTGACAATTTTTTTTTGAAAAACCATTGGTTTTTTGATGTTTTTATGTTAAAATCGCTACGAAAACTAAGGTTTTGGAAGGATTTCGTCTTGCGCGCGCGAATGTCCACTTTACATATTTTTTGCAAGGGATTCTTGAAGTTTGGTTATGTTAGAACAAGAAATGTCCACTTTAAAAAAAAAAAAAAAAAAAAAAAAAACTAAAAAAAAAAAAAATTACAAATTAATAATTTAAAATAGTTAAGAAAAATAAAAAAAAACTTTAGCTTATTTTTTGCAAGGGAAAACCGATCGTAACAACACAACCGGATCCGGACTCCCCCGTTTTGCCCGAGACTTTCTCACGAAAATTATGAAAACGAGGCTGCGGCCTAGGCGCGGCGGGGGGGTCGTGCACCAGGGGTCCCAACAATAATTATTCTTAAGAAGAAATAATGTTCAACAACAACAACACCAACAACAACAACAACAACAGCAACAACAAAAACAATAACAACACAAACCACAACCACAACAACAATCACAGCACCAACAACATTAACAACACCAACAACACAACAACAGCAGCAACAACAACAACAAGAATCCCGGGGGAGATTCTGGAGAGGACGATCAACAAACCTCAATGCCGACGACGATGCCGACGAGCAAGGCTGAGGCCCAATTGATCGATCATCGCCCAAATTCAGTGCTGCGTGACAGCCCATATCCTACCGACGAATCTGGCTGAGGACGGGCCACGAAGGCAAGGATGCGAGGGTATCCTTGGAACGTCGCCGCCTCCCAGTCACCTCATCAAACCCCCTGCCTGGCCTCCCTGACGCAGCACGCGGCTGTGTGCCATGTGCTCGCGGCGCGCACCAGGGGGTGGTGCGGGCGCGGGCGGTCCTCTCAGAAGGAGCCCATGGGGGCTCCCTTCGAGGGCAGAGGCCTCCTTGGAATGAGCACGGGGGAAGCGGGTCCTGCGCGGAACGGATCCTGGACCCCCCGGGCCAGGACCCAGCCTCTCCTCCCGAGTCGTTTGCAGCAGCCCCGGGGCCCGTGGAGGGCCCCGAGAGCCCGAAGGCGGCGAAGAACCTCGGGACCCGTCTCCCTCAGGACCCGCTGCCCCCATGGCGACAGAAGTCATCCTGGCTCATCGGAAGCCTTCGTAGAAGCCTCCAGCGCCTTCTACAGTCGGGGCGTTGACCTAAGGAACCCTAAATAAGGAACGAGGCCCTTTTTTCCAGAAGTTCAACTACGATTTCCTATCGAGAACATCGGAAAACCTGAGGCAAGCTGTGAAACCCTTAAGGAACGCGGAGCCCCTCCCCAACGAAAAGGGTTCCTTCTTCAGGGCCCCGACTGCACTACAATCGTCAAAATGAACCTCGAAAATGGCGGACATGCCCCTTCGAGGTCGGCGCGCCCTTCAATGTCGACACGACGTCCTTCGCATGTCGGGGCCAGGGCAGAGGTGGCCTGACTGGGAGAGAGTCGTAAGTTCGACCCTGACCGCCATTGGAAGGGCGGCGCATACAAGTACCTCGCACTCATCGCTACTCAAGCCAGAAATCTTCCCGTGCACAAGTCAGCTACGTAAGGCATGTCGGATGTTAATTTTGACCAGGTATGTACCCAGACATGCGACGTCATGCTTTTTCTTTCAGGACGGCGCCCTCAGAAGTCCAGACCCTTTCCCTGGGGCCGGTTCTTCATCCTGCGTCGTTCTTTGACGGCCCCAGGGCCCCGCGAGGGCCCCCAGGGGCCGAGACTAGCGAAAAACTGGCCGTCCTGATGTTTTGTTACGACGCGATCACGTCTGGGTAGGACGGCCCCTGCCCTCCAAGAGGCTCCTCGGGAGGCGCCCCCCTCCGCGCCACCCGCCCGCGCGCGCCGCCACGTGTGCCTCTGCTCTTCCACGGCCGGCCGACTCGAACCACGCGCCGCCTCGGCGAACGTGCAGGCCGGGCGGCGAACGAGCTCGCCTTATATGTACAGCACGGGCGCACGCCGCCGCGAGTGCAGCTGCGCGGGCCGGCGGCAGAGTGCCCCGAACACGGCTTCCGAAGACACAGATCACACACGAGATACCTAGCAGGTGTCGGAGGTCCGCGCGGACTTCTCAGGTCGGCGCCCACAGCGCCGGAGCCCCTCCGGCGGCGCCTCCAGCGCCGCCCCTGGCGCGCGAAGCGTGCCGAGGGGGGGGGGGGGGGCGGGGCCCGGCGCCGACCCAGGAGATCCCCGCGGACCTCCGGAAGCTCCTGTGCGCGCGGGCATAAAATTTCCCGACGTCGGCGCCGTTCGCGAGAGGCGAGCGCGGGGCACGCGAGGGCTCATGGGCGCCTCCGGGGCCCGAGCTCTGGCCGCATGATCGGCGCGGTCCCCCAAAAGGCCGACCGCGGCGGCCAGCCAGGCTCGTGACGTCGAGCGACTTCTCGGGCCGCGCGCAGGTGTGTGTCGTCTGCTGTTCTGTGTTTTGGCGGCGCGCAAAAAAACGGGGTAGGGGGAGGGGGGAAGGCTTCTTAGAAGCACCCTGCTTCTGAGAAGGCCTCGGCCTTACGTCTGTAGAGAAGGCCCGCGCCTTCTAAGAAGCAGGGGTGCTTCTAAGAAGCCTTCCCCCCTCCCCCTACCCCCCTCTGCGCGCCGCCAAGTGTTGTTCCGATGCGGGCGCGACTGCGCGCCGTGGCGGCAAAGTGCCCCCACGGCTCCTTAAAAGGGCACAGAGAGCGTGCGATTTCGCGGGGCGCGCGGGCTGCGGCCGGAGACGCGCGCGGGGGCCTCGCTGCGCCCTCCCCCTGCCGCGCGGCGCGCGCCGCGCGACGATAGGAACCGAGCGGTGCTCGCGCAGGGAGCAGGGGGAGCGGGGCGCCGACGCTGGAGGCCTCCCAGCGTGGGGCGCGGGCCTCCTCCTCCTCCTCCTCCTCCTCCTCCTCCTCCTCCTCCTCCGCCTCCTCCTCCTTCATTCCTTTTCCTGATGAGTACTTCCTCCCTGTCGCACCCCGAGGACGGTCGGAAGGGCGGGCCGAGCGTTGCGCCTGAGACTTCCTCACCACTTATGAGCCTCAAACTGAAAACTGGCAACAGCTTCGCAGATGCAGGGCGGGTCGCTTCCAAAATGCGATTCTCGCCTAAACGCCGCGCAGATTCGCTTGGAACAACAAGTTGTACGGATTCAGAGTGGGTCGTTTTCAAAACGTGGTTTTCGCCTGAACGCCGCGCACACTCGTGCAACAAGTGCACGAGCTTCACGGATTCGTGACCACAGCCCCGCCCAAAAAGGCCCCCAACACGGGGCCGACATCCTACCCCACTTCTTGGCATCGCTCGGACGCCCATTTCCCGTGCATGCTTCGGGTTCGTGCGTTTTTTTTCTGGCTGCTGGATGGTCCTGGATGCTCCTCCATGGTCCTCGCCGAAGAAAAAAGGCACACGTCCGAGCGATGCCCGGACATCCTACCCCACTCGGGAGGCCCTGGAGACGTGGCACGACCCCCCAGGCGTAGGTCGGGCGTGTCCGCCTACAGAATTATATATATACATATATATATACATATATATATATATAAAAGCCATAAACAAACATTTAAACAAAAAGCAACAACAACAACAACAACAACAACAACAAAACAATAACAAACAAAAAAAACTCCCCTGACTATTTGTTCTGGCTATTTTTGAAGATCCCCCCTGCAGTGGGACAGGCCCGACTTCACCCCGGGGGCCGCGGCCGCGCACCTCCGGCCTGCCGCGGCCAAAGGCAGGCCGCGAGGCACACCGGGCGCGCAGCGGAGCGCAGGCTAGGCGGGGAGAGAGAGAGAGAGAGAGAGAGAGAGAGAGAGCGCGGCCATAAGCTCCTCCTCCTCCTCCTCCTCCTCCTCCTCCTCCTCCTCCTCCTCCTCCTCCTCCTCCTCCTCCGGGCGGGCGCTCGGACGCGGGGCCGCGGGGCCGTGCACGAGAGCTCGGGGGCCCGGGTCTCCGAGGGCGCGATGCCTAAGTGGCCATCGCTTTGGACGTCCGTTCTCTGTGCTTTTGTTCGGTGCGTGGCTTTTTCGGCCAAGTGATCAAGGATGCTCCTCGATGGCCCTCGCCCAAGGAAAAATGCACACGTCCGAGCGATGCCAAGCTGAGGCCTTTTTCGCCGGGCGGAGGGCTCACGGTGAAATTCGGCTCTACGCAGGAGGGGCCCTGAGGGCAAGAGTGGCCTCTGGTGCGCGACCTTTTTGGGGGGGCCGCGGGGGGGCCAGACATGGGTGCGCAAGCAGCTGCTGCGGCTTCGTTTTCAGCCAGCCGGGGACCCATCTGTGCCCGCACCAAAGGTCACTCTGGCGAAAGGTCACTCTTACGTCCAGTCGTGAAATCCATATGGGCTCTTGCACCTCGAAAATCAATCCGCCTTGTGATTCACCTTCTGCAGATTCAGGCCTCGGAAATTCATCGAAGCGGCACTTCAGACTTCGCCCTCTGCCCTCCGCCCAGAGAACATGCTCGGGATCTGGTGACTACCTACCAGACCACCCCAACCCGACCCCAAGACCCGACGTTCGGGCTGGGGGGGGCGGGGGGGCGGGCTTCACGTGCGTTTTTCCCATATCCCCCGACACCCCCACTGGAGATGGAGGGCAGATCGGGGCCTCCCTGACTCCGGATCCGCCCTACTTTGGGGAAATTCGCAAGTGGGGCTTCGAATTTCCGCCTTACTTTTCAAGCCCCGCTGATGCCAATTTCCGCCCTACTTTTCTGTTGCTGTTTCTGTGGATGTCCGCCCTATTCTATGCTGGGTGCAGCAATTTCCGCCCTACTTTTTCGGCCTCTTATAGGTCGATTTCCGACGCAGTTTTAATTTGGAAAAAAAGCCAAAGTAGGGCGGATCCGGAGTCAGGGCTCCGGGTTGGGCTGGGGCGGCTTGGTGGGCGGCGATCTCTTCAGCCCCGGCGCCGCGCCTCGATCTCGGCCTCTGGGCCCCGACTCCGGCTCCGCCGCGACTTCCTGGGCGATTCCGCAGGCAGGGCGGCCACCTCCGACCTGCTGCTGTCCGAGCTGCTCGGATGCCGGTGTCCGCTCTCCTTTGCCGTCGCCGTCTCCGCCCTACCTTTTTGCGAAGAGGTCCCCCCTGTTCTCCCGAGGCGGAAATGTCCGCCCTACTTGTTCGCATCGGGATGCACTTCCGACACGGATTCTAGCTCAGAGACTCAACCCAAACTACCACGGTACGGCGGATCGAGAGTCAGGGTGGGGCTCGCTGCTGGGCCCGGGGAGCATCAGACATTTTGAGCAGGGACCGACCGTCCTGGCATTCCTATAGTCCTACCACGACATGTTCTTCGAACCCAAAAATGTTCTAAGAACGAAAGCAATGTTCTTAGAACATAAGCCCGATGTGCTCAAACAAGACAGACTCCACCAGAATTGTTCTAAGAACATCTCGTGGAAGCCACAAGAGGTTCTTAGAACATTGCTTGGTAGGGCTACAGGCGAGCCAGGACGCTTCGCCACTGTTTGAACACTGATATTGGACAGATAATGCGGGATGACGATTAATGAAAATTGGAGAGAACGATTTAAAAATTACCCCAGTGCGACCCTACCTAGAAGTTGGAGCCCCTAGGAAAGCAGCATGAGTTGCAATGCTATGCTTTGCTATGCCATGATGTGCTGCGCTAGGTCCTAGCGGCTAGGATATGCTATGCTATATTATGCTATGCTGCGTTATGCTATGCTATGCTCTGCTATGCGATGCTATGCTAAGCTATGCTATGTCATGCTGCGCTATGCTATGATAAGCTATGCTATGCTATGTTATGCTAAGCTATGCTAAGCTGCGCTATGCTATGCTATGCTATGCTATGGCACGCTATGCTATGTTATGCTATGCTATGCTTGGCTATGCGATGCTATGCTAAGCTATGTTAATGCAGCGCTGCGCTATGCTAGCCTCCGGACTTGAGCCGAAATGGTTACGGAAGGCACTGCTTGCGGGGGCTCCGGTCCGGCCATCGAGACTAGCTCGGCATCTGTCGCACATTGCTTTTGCTTTGTCTTTCCTTTGCTTTGCTTTTGCTTTTGCTTTGATTTGCTTTGCGTTGCTTGTACTTTGCTTTGCTGTCGCTGCTGTTGCTTTGCCTTTGCCTTACTGCTATGCTATGCTCTGCTATACTATGCTATGCTGCGCTGTGCTATGCTGTGCTGTGCTGTGCTGTGCTGCGCTATGCTATGCTATGCTGTGCTATGCTATGCTATGCTATGCTATGCTATGCTGCGCTATGCTATGCTATGCTGGGCTATGCTATGATATGTTGTGCTGCGCTATGCTATGCTACGCTATGCTATGCTATGCTGTGCTCTGCGATGCTAAACCTCAGCGAAGCTAAGATGAAGGTAAGTTAAGCTAAGATAAACCTGAGCTAAGATGAAACTAAGCTAAGCTAAGATGAAATAAGCTAGCTAAGATGAGATAAGCAACGCTAAGCTAAGGAAACGTCACTGGGGGAACCGCGGGGCGGATACCGGGGGAACCACCTGGGACGTTTTCCACTGCCCGGCCCCTTTAAGCTAACCGAGTAAGAACCCTTCTAGGCAGAGCCTAGGTAGGGAAATAGTTGTCTGCTATTTCTGCACAAATTTCTGACTGGAGGAGAACGATATATATATATATGATGTTCCACCCCGCGGCCGGTTTTTTCTAATCGTCATCCCGGGCGCCGCCGCGTGAACACGATCCCCGGTCATTTATGAATCGTCATCCTCCATTACCCCTGGAGAAAAGGTTGTGACCTCCGAGGCCGTACATTGAACGATTCACGTCGTCGGGTGTCCAGGCCGGCAGAACCCGGAAGGCGCCTGGCAGCGCCTGGTCCTCCGAGGGGGGCGCTGCCGCGGCGGCGCGCAAGGACGCGAGACGATGCCGAAGCCTTGGCCCAACGGTGCCTCCCGCTCTTCGTTCCACCTCGGAGCCCCTGGGGCCCTCTTGGCCTCCCGAGGGGTGCTCTGGAGGCCATGAGGGGCCTCCTTGTGGACATCCTGGGGACACCCTGGGCCAGGGACGCTTCTGGCAACCAAGGCGAAGCCAGGACGAGGATACATTCGGGCGACGATACATCGAGAATCCCTGAGGTCTGGCGGCTCTGAAGGATGTCTCCGGCGCCGCGGCCTTCTCAGAGCGTTCCAGGACGTTCTGAGAGTGTTCCGCAACGCTCTGGAACGGACTCATCCTCGTCCTAGCCGCGGAGGAGGAGGAGGAGGAGGAGGAGGAGGAGGCGGAGGTGGCGAAGGAGGTCCTAACCCCGTCCGAGCCAAGGACACATCTGGCAACGCCCGACAGGAGCTCGGGCGGTCGTGCTGTACCGCACGGTCGGCTCAGCCGACCCCGAATCACGACCACATCGCCGCCACGGAGCGTATGGAACTGCGGTGGCCTCTGAGCAGGCCGTCAGCCCGGCGGGCGCCGAGGTCCCAGACCAGCAGCGAGCAGTCGTCGCTCCCGCTCACGGCGCGGTGCTGGTCCCAGTCCGCGCACACGCACTGCACGGCGCCCGAGTGCCCCGCCAGCTCCTGCCGGGAAGGGCTTCTATCGGCGACGAGCAAAGGGGGAAAGTGAGTAGGAGGAGAAGGCCTTCTCAGATCGCAGCGGGGCTTCCCGGAAGGCCTCCGGCCTTCTGAGCGGCTCTTCCCGTGCCTCCGGAGGAAGCAACTCGGAAGGCCGGGGGGACTTCCGAGCCTTCTAAGAAGTACCTCTCCATCTCCCTTCCTACACGGTTTCCCCCGGGGCCGTAGGCGAGGAGGAGGAGGAGAAGGAGGAGGAGGAGGAGGAGGAGAAGGAGGAGGAGAGAGGAGGAGGACGAGCCCTTCGGAGAAACCCTCCATCCCTTCCCCCCTCGACCTGGGCCCCTCGACCCTCCCCGACCTGAACTCCTTCTTCCCCTCCCCCCACCCCTCCTCCTCCTCCTCCTCCTCCTTCCTCCTCCTCTCCCCTCCTCCTCCTCCTCCTCCTCCTCCTCCTCCTCCTCCTCCTCCCCTCCTCCTCCCTCCCCCTCCTCCTCCTCCTCCTCCTCCACCCCTCCTCCCTCCGTCCTTCCTCCTCCTCCTCCACCTCCCCACCTCCTCCTCCTCCCTCTTCCCCCCCTCCTCCTCCTCCACCTCCTCCCTCCTCCTCCTACCTCCTCCTCCTCCTCCTCCTCCTCCTCCTCCTCCTCCTCCTCCTCCTCCTCCTCGCCGCCGCTTCTGCGCGCCACCACCATGCCTGGGCAGGGCAGCCCTGGGCCCTCAGGGCACGGCGTGCGCGCCCCCTCCCGGGGCCGAGACTGGATGGAAGCCGATCCCGCACCCTCCTGGGGCCCAGGACTGGATCGGGCAGATCCTCCTACAGAGGGGATTCTGGACGAAAAATCAAAAATACCCAACAAACAATCCAAACATGTTTGTTTACAACATACATATATATATATACATATAACAAATATACTAAATGTACGAGTACATATATATATACGAACAATACGAATAATAATCATACGAGTGGAAGTAATATTAGTATTCGTAAGACAGCATTAATATTATGAACAATTATATGGGAAATAGTAGTAAGAAAAATAATACAAATATTAATGATAATCCGAATAATAGAAATTAGACGAATGACAGTGATACTATTAATCATACGAATAACCACCATAATAATATATATATATATATATAATAAAGATGGTCCTAATCATAAGAATCGGAATGCGATTACTCATAATCATCATGATGAGAATAGTAATACTATACGAATAATGATAATGGTAAACATCGTCCTCATACTATGTTTTGACTATTATTGAATACTCCCCCTGTAGAGGGACATGCCCCACTCAAGCACAGGAGGGCCCTGGCCAAGCACGGCGGTGGCGCACCCGGCGAGAAGCATGCTGCGGACCTGCGGCTGCTGCGACGCGCCCGCCGGCTCGCCGCCGCGGAGGTCCCAGAGCCGCAGCTTCCCGTCCTCCCACGCGGGGCGGCGACACGTCCGGGCCCACGCCCTCGCGGTCTGGACTCCGGGCCGCGCTCCCGTGGACACGCGGCAGCACAGGACACGCTCCGCGCGGGGCGCCCGCGAGCAGAAGCGCGGCTCGCAGCCGCGGGGAAGCGCGGCCCAGGGGCCCGACCCGCGGGGCCGTGGGCACGGCACGCGCGGAGGCGCTCCCCGCCCACGACGTCCTCGCTGCCGCTGAGGGCCCGGAGCCCCCGCCAGTCCACCGACACGCAGCGCACCCAGCCGCCGTTGGCCTGGAAGCGCCGCAGCTCCGCCCCGCGGCCGAGGTCCCACAGGACGAGGGAGCCGTCGTGGCTGCCGCTCAGGGCCCGGTCGGCCTCCCAGTCCTGCAGGGAGGAAAACAGCGGCATCAGCACAAGCGTTCGGAGCTCCGCGCGGATGCCTCGGATCGGCGCTGGGCCCCCCTCGCCGGCGCGCGGGGGGCGCCTTTGGCGGCGCCAGAGGCGCCCCCCAGGGGGTCCAGCGCAGATACAAGAGGCCCGCGCACAGCTCAGAAAGCTTCTATCTGCGCTGTCTCTTGCCATCGCTCGGACGTCCATTCCCAGTGCATGCTTCGGTGTCGCGTTTTTTCATATTTCGCAGGATGATCCTAGATTTAGGTCGGGCGTGACCCCCCACAGGCGGATTCTGGACAAAAAATCAAAAATACCCAAAGCATACCCCTAAATAGTGAAAACGTATGTTTAAAAGTCGTCCCCAGAGTCTCTTTGCTTATTTTGGAAAATTCCCCCTGTAGAGGGACAAGCCCGACTTAATCCTAGATGCTCCTCGATCGCCCTTGCCGAGAAAAAAAATGCACACGCCCGAGTGGTGCCGAGTCTTTGCTCGTCTCTTCGAGGTCCACGGCGAGGCAGTGCACGCCGCTGCGGTGCCCGCGCAGCTCCTGCTGCGCCGCCCCCCTCCTTCCGAGAGAGACCAGAAGGCACTGACACCGCTGCTTCAAATCCCGTATTAATCGACCCCCCCCCAAAAAACAGACCCCCCTCCAAATATTCCGGACCCCCCTCGTCGACGGGGCGCCTTGATAAGCCGGACCCCCCAAGCTCCAATCCAAAGAACACGCCCTAACAGACTGGACCCCCCAATTACAAAAAAGGCGCCTTGGAAAACCGAACCCGGGGGGACGATTGATAAGGGATTTGGAGTACTCCCCGCACCTCTCCCAGGGTGCGTTCTGACCAAGACTGTCGACACGAGTCCAAGGGTGGCGACGCGGGCATCCCAGGAGGCCCACGAAGGACCTAAAGAAAACGGGCGAGGGGCAGCAGAATACAGTCAAAAACCCTAATGAGGACGCGCGGTAAGGACGCAAGACCCTTGGAGGCCGAAGTTGGGGTTTTTTGGGGCGGCGGACGACGAACACCTCAAGGACGCAAGAGCAAGGAAGAGCAAGGACGCAAGAGTACCCTGAGCAAAGCCGCGCGTCCTTATTTAGGGGTTTTGACTGTACGGCACCCTGTCCTCCCCTGATCCTCAGGCACCAGATCCTCACTGTGCAGTCGTCGCTGCCACTGGCCGCGCGGAGCGAGGCCACGTGCAGGGAGACGCACTGCACCAGGTCCTCGTGCCCCCGCAGCTCGGCGACCGCGTGCACGGCGTGGTGCAGGTTCCACAGCTGGACGATGGGCCCGTTTTCCACCACCACCACCATGAGTTGCAGGGGGAGGGAGGTGGAGGAGGAGCAGGAGGAGGACGAAGAGGAGGAGTAGGAGGAGGACGAAGAGGAGGAGGAGGCGGAGGAGGAGGAGGAGGAGGAGTATAAGGAGGAGGAGGAGGGGGAGGAGGAGGAGGCAGGACGCGGAAGGAGGAGTGAGGAGGTGGTAGTGAGCGTGGACCTCCTCCCCTCTCCAACTAATGGAGGTGGTGGTGGTGGAACAACAGGCCCAATCACTGAGCCGCGCTACCTCAAGTCGTCCCGGGCCACCGCCGCACGCCCACGTCCCAGTCCGCCGTGCACGCACCGCAACCCGACCGCCCTGAATACCGGTAGGTCCTCCACAGGGGTAAGAGGATCCTAGATTTCGGAGGAGGAGGATGAGGAGAAGGAGGAGCAGGAGGCCGTGACCACAATCGAAAGGGGGTGGCGTGGAAGGGCAGGAGTAGGGAGGAGCAAGACGAAGGCAGCAAGGGAGGTAGGATGCGCGAGGGGAGGAGGAGGCCTGAGGAGGGGTGAGGTGGAGGGGACGAAGGATAGGATTTCGGGGGAGACCGGCGCCTGGCTCTCGGAGGTCCGCCCTGCTTTCGCGGCTCGGCGCTATAGAGGCCCCACCCCCGGCGCGCGGGGCGCCCCCGGGGGGGCGGCAGCGAAGGAGGCCGCCAAGGGGGGCGGGACCAGCTCCTACCTAGTCTTAAGTGGGGCGTGTCCCCCTACAAGGGGATGATCGACGAAAACTGCAAGATACGCAAAACAATACTCCAAAATGGAAGGAAAAAAAATGCCCCCCAACCAGTCCCCGGACTATCTTTTACTATGTTTGAGTATTCCCCCTGTAGAGGGACAAGCCCGACGTAAACTTAGTCCAGAGAGCCGCGCGGCACTCGGAACATCCGTGCGTATGCGCTGTGCTCCCTTTCGATCCTCAACGCCGAGCCGCTCTTCGAGGGCCTCGCCCGGGGGGGTGCGCTCGGACCATGGTCTCGGCTGGCCCCCCGAGGCGGCCCCTGAAGGGCGAACACCGGGGGAGGCTGACAGTATGCATCGGCATCGCCAGACTCCCGACGTCCTGGTGCCTTCACAACGTCGACCCCCAGACGTCTAGACCCCCGCCCAGGGACCTGTTCACCATCCCAGGTCGTTTTACGACGGTCCCGAGGCCTGGTGACGCCCCCCGGAGGCCGAAATCGGCCAACAGAAACCTTCCGCCGCAGCTCTGCCATCACGAGAGGGGGTGGGGGAAGATCGATACACCCCCCCTCCCCGATCCTAAGCGCCGAGCCGCTTTCCAGGTCCCACAGCTGCAGGGACCCGTCGTGGCCGCCGCTCAGCGCGCGCTTGGAGCCCCAGTGAACCGCGGCGCACTGCACGGCGCCGCCGTGCCCCTCCAGCTCGCGCACGCACTCGGCGCGCTCCAGGTCCCACAGGATGAGCCTGTGGTCACGGCTGCCTCGGGTGCGCCGCCCAGTCTGACGACCGTCGGAGATGCACCCCAAACGACGCGAAACCGAAGGGCGGACAGTGCCACCGCAGAGGAGGAGCACGGATCGTGTCGCAAGAGCGTAGTGGAAACATCAACGGCAAGGCAGGGCAGAACTCAACATCGAAGGAGCTTGAAAGGCAGGGCGGGAATTTCCGCCCTACTTGCGACATCGCCCCAAGTACAGCGGATCCAGAGTCAGGGTCGCGTCGCGAAACAATGATGACGGCAAGTGTTTTGAGATGTTCGGCCCCAGAGGGCCCTCACCGGCACCTGGGACCATCCAAAAACAGCTCTGTAAGCACAGCCGATCCCAGGGACTCCATCGAGACCTCTGGGTCCACGTTTGAAGGGGCCCTGGGACACACAAATAAATACACACAAATAAAAGGATGCCCCATATCTTCCCACATTTTATGGAGTTCTGTCTTCTCCCCCACCTCCCCTATTTTCCTATATTTTCTGGGGAATCGACGCTTAATTGTGTCTGTGTGTTTTTCCCCTCCTGAACGTTGTGAGAAGGAAGCACTCACGCCGTCGGGGGTCCGAACGGGGAGGGGGGCCACATGACGAGGGGGGGGGGGCGCAGCGTGGCCCGATAAGCAGGTGCGCGGACGAGGGGGGCGTTGGCCAGGAAACGCACGGGGCGAAGGAAGAGAGGGGGCCATGGCATTCTGGACACCTCCTCCTCCCCCCTCCTCCTCCTCCTCCTCCTCCTCCTCCTCCTCCTCCTCGTCCTAATCCTCACCCCTCCCCCCCTGCTTCGGTCGGCGTCTGGCCCTGCCAAGACGAAGGACGAGAGGAGGCCATGACACCCCGCGGCCCGGCCAGACTCCACACCCGGCGGCGCGCACAGGGGGGGCATTAGGGGGAGGGGGAAGAGCCTCTCAGAGGGAGGCTGCTCCTCAGAAGGCGCGGGCCACACAGCTGCAGACAGGGCGCGCGCCTTCGAAGAGCCAGGCGCCAATGAGCATGAACCACACGGGCCCTGCGTCTCCGGGGCCAGCTCGTATCTCGAGAGGGGGTCCGGAGACCGTGCGGGTAACGGGACCGCGCGGCGGCCTCGGAAAACCCCGAGAGGCCGCACCGCGCGGTCCGCCGCCGCACGGCCGCGGGGCCTCGGCGGCCCCGGTGAGAACGGCCCGAGTCCCGGAAGCGGCGACCCCGAAACCCCACCGGACTCACAGCGCGACGTGGTCGAACCTGCCAGCGAGAAGGTTGACGAGGCGTGTGTCCGCCCAGTGACCACAGTTCGTCGATGCCGTGGCGGAGGCGTGGCTCGCTCCAGCTGCCCGCTCACCCTCGATGTGCTTGCTGAGCTGTGTTTGTTAACTACGGCCCCAGGGCCCGCGCAGGGCCCCTATGGAGGCTAAAAGCGGCGAGGAGCCCCAGGACCTGCTTCCCTGTGGACCCCTCCCTAGAGATCCGACGCTCCACAAAAACTGGAGCGGGCGGTTTTCGGCTGTTTCCCGCCTCCGGGGGCCCTCGCCGGGCCTCGGGACCGTAAACAAAACTACCTGCGACAAAAAACTGGTCCTGGCGAAATGGTCCAGACCTCGGAGGCCCACGCAGCGAAAAAATTGGAGCAGCCGGGCGTCTGGGCTCATGAAGGATATCGCCCAGGCCTTAAAACTCAAACCCCGGCCCTCTCCCGGCGTGCGTCCTGGCCAGACTCTCAAGGCGAATCCAGCTGTGGCGACGGGGAGGCCCAGAAAAAAGGCCTGGAGCGCACAAAAGTCGCGAGAAGGGACGCTGGATGATCAGGACACTCTCCCAGATATCCGGCTGCTCCAATTTTTTCGATGCGTGGGCCCCGGAGGCCTGGACCACTTCCCTAAAGGGCCGGCTTTTCGTCCCAGGACGCTTTTTGACTGTCCCGAGGCCTGGTGAAGGCCCATGGAGGCCGAAAGCAGCCAAAAACCGCCCGCCCCAATGTTTGTTTGAGCGTCGGGTCTCGGGGGACGCTGGATGACCAGGACACCCTCTTCGACGCCCGCGACTGCCGCTCAGCACAAGCTGCCGGCGCACGCGCACCAGCGTGACGAAGAGCCGCTGCGCGCCCAGGGCCTGCTTCATCAGGCTCCTGAGGGGGCAGGTGCGGGGCGGGGGGGGGGGGGGGAGCAGTGACCTGGAATCGGCGATACATCGCCCATAGATCGGCGATAAGCCTCCGATAGCGAATC
>CAUYUJ010021433.1:43941-48941 GCA_963575745.1 Prorocentrum cordatum
TCCTCCTCCTCCTCCTCCTCCTCCTTCACCTTTCGAGGCGCGCTCGAGCGGACCGCTCGCATGGAGGTGGGCCCGTGAAGTCTGCGGCTTCCCCTCTGCCTCGAAGACGAAGCCAGGACGAGAATACAATCGGGTGAGGATAAACATCGAGAATCTTCGAGATCCGGCGGTTCTGAGGGAAGTATCGGGCGCCGAGGCCTTCTCGGAGCGTCATGGAACGCTATGAGAGCGTTCTGGAACGCTCCAGAACGGATTCGTCCTCGTCCTGGCCCCGTCCGAGCCTCGTCCTCAAGTGTGATAGCAACAACTCTCGTGATTGTGCATGTTTTGTATCACACTTGAGCCCAGTATTGTTGGCACTGCAGCTCAAGATTGCACATGATTTACACGAGTTGCTGCAGGTGTGCAGGTATGCATGAAGGCCTCGTTGCGTGAATGTGTTGCGAACCGTAGCCGCCGAGGCTCGAATCTAGAAGGCGCACGGAGGGTCCTAGAGCCGGGCGTAAAAATTGCGCAACCACCGCTTGAGAGCTCTTTGGTACCATCGCCTCGTCCTCGCCCTCCTCCCCAGGCACGGCCAGGGCGCGGGATCGGAAGGCAAGAATGAAGGGGCCCCAGGACACACAAATAGATACACACAAATAAAACTATTCCCCATATTTTCCCATATTTTCTGGGTTTCTGTCTTCCCCCCCACTTCCCATATTTTCCCATCTTTTCTGAGGAGTCGAAAATTCATTTTGTCTGTGTGTTGTTTCCTCTCCTGAGAGAAGGGGGGAGGGCAGCTCGGCCTCTGGTCGCCGCGGGCAGGGCATCAGGACGGGGAGAGCATGACCCACACCACCGCCCCCGTGCGTGTGGGTGTGTTTGGAGGGCGAGGGCCCTCGAACAGCTCGGCCCCATCCACCGTAAGACGAAGCCCAGAGACGAGGCTGACGTCGGGTGGTGTGAAATCGAGGATCTCTGGGCTCCGGGAGCTCTGGAGGATGCCTCGCGGGCGCCGCGGCCGTCCCAGAGCGGCAGGCTCTGGAGGGGACGGATTCTCGTCCTGGCCCCGCCCGCGTCAGTCCCACCCACTGGACAATTCTGCGTCGCCGCGCCTTCCTCCTCCTCCTCCTCCTCCTCCTCCTCCTCCTCCTCCTCCTCCTCCTGCTCCTCCTCCTCCCCCTCCTCCTCCCCCTCCTCCTCCTCCTCCTCCTCCTCCTCCTCCTCCTCCTCCCCCCTCCTCCTCTTCCTCCTCCAAGGAGACCAGAAACGGCCGCCGGGTGTCAACATCGAACGCGCGGCGCTACGGCCAGCAGTGTGGCCGAGGCCGAGGCCGAAGCGCAGGTCGAGCCTGAGCCTTGAGGCGCAGAGGTGCCATCTGACAAACTGGCCCGTTGTCAGATGACACTACTTCCCCGGACCCCTGGCGTGACGTCGACCCCCAGAGGTCTCGACCCATTCCCCGGGTGTAATTTTCGTCCCCACCACCCGTCTTGGATATTCATGACACGAAAACTGGGCGAGGGCTGCTAAAACCGTGGCTGCTAAAACGGCCCCCCCGAAAAGAAAAAACAACTTCCCGGAATGAGGCGCGGCACGCGGCACAGTCAATGGGCTTCTTCCCAGAAGCACGAAGACAACTCTTCCCGGAGGTCGAGTTCAGCAGCCACGGATTTCGCAGCCCTTGCCCGGCTTCCGAATGACTCTCCAGGGGTCTGGGACCCCTCGAGGCTCAGCCTCAGCCTTGCGCAGCTTCCGACTCGGCCTGGGCCACAGCGCCAGCCCTCACCCCACCAGGGAGAGGGGTGGGTCGCGGGGCGGGTCGCCGGTCGCGGCGCGGCGCGCGGACAAGTTGCAGGGCGACTCACGGGCAGGTGGCGTGGTGGGCCGCGGGCAGGTCGCGGGGGCGACGACGACAAGGCAGCAGCAAGAATCCGCACCGTGGGGTTCCTGGCTAGCGAGGCGCCCAGGGACAGAATGATCCCGGTCGTCCCCGTCGCTCTGACGTGGTTTCGAGGAGAGACACTCTTCCCCAGGCGACCAGCAGCCAACCAAGAACCATGAGGACACCATGCTCACACACGCCCACCGTCCGTCACAAAAGCGCAAGGCGCACTCTGCTCCACATTTGGAGCATGCGCGACCAACCCAGTGCGGCTGCCCCCCACCTTCCCCGTCAAAAAGCAATCCAAAGTACACTGTGGGGCAAAGTCTTGAGTCATGTGCATGAGGCCCGCGAGCACTTCGTATTGTTTTCGACAGGGACGGCGCGGGTGTCAGAATGTTGCCTGCTGTGCGCAGGGCTACCATCCCTAACCAAAAAACAATATAACATGCATCTCGCACTAAATCTGGATCATGCGCGGTCACCCCGTGATCACTGTCAAGTGTTTTTTTGACAGGGACGGCGGCGGTGGTTGCGTATGTCCTGCTGTGTGCAGCCCCACCAGACACAATGATGGGTATTGGTTTTCTACAAGGATGGTGCGGGCCGACATGTTTCCCGATGTGTGCTGTCACGTGCGCAGGCGCACTTGACACACTCTGCACGTGCCCCGAACGTGGCACACCTGGCGCGGCTGGAGTATGTGGCGCATCTGGCGCACCAGGCGTGCCTGGCACGTTCGCCCCAGGGGTGCATGGCGCGCGTGGCGTACGTGGCACGCGTGGCGCACCTCGCCCCAGCGTCGCGCACGTGGGGTCGGTGTTGGTTCCCAGAGCTGGGAAAGAGCTAGACGGCTTGCTATCTGGGGGGTGCCTTGACCCCCGTTCCCCCCCCCTGGGACTGGAGGAGATGGTTCGCGAGGCGTTAGAGCGTCCAAGATGGCCTCAGCGAGGAAGCCAACATCACTGTTTCCACTACGATTTTGGCAACGTTTTGGCATCCTGGGGGGGCTTATGTACTACGGCCCCTCCTTGGGCTGATCTCCTTCAAGATGACCCAAGATGGCCCCCAAGGATGGCCCATGACGGCCCCAAGAGGTGCCCAGGCGGCCCCCCAGGATGCCCCAAAGAGGCTACCAAGAGATCCCCAAGAGACCCTCCAGAAACGCCCACAACGTCCCACGAATTTTCAGCGGGAAAAATTAGCATCACTGTTGCTACTAATGGTTTGGCAACATGTTGGCTTCCAGGGAGGGGGGCGAATTGACGAGCCTCCCATCTGTTGATCGATCTCCTCCCAGATGGCCCCACGATGGCAACGGAGGCTGCCCCAAGACGGCCTGAAGAGGTGCCCACGAGGCCCCCCAAAGGCCCCGAAGATCACACCCAGAAGGATCCCAAGAGACCCCCAAGAGGCAAGCGCCAGACGCCCCGAGATGCTCCCTTGAAGCACCCAAGACACCTCGAGAGGCACCCGAAACGGCGATGAGACCGTCAGGAAACCCCAAAAGGACTCCAAGAAGCTCTCGGGAGATATCCCAAGAGACTCCGAGAGGCATACAAGGAGGCTTCTGGTCTTTATGCTCCTCCTCCTCCTCCTCCTCCTCCCCCTCCTCTTCCTCATCCGCCTGCTCCTCCTCCGTCCTCCTCCCTCCTCCCCCTCCCCCTCTCCATACTCCTCCTTCTCCTTCTCCTCCTCCTCCTCCTCCTGCTTCTGCTCCTCCGATTCCTCCTCCATCCTCCCCCTCTCAGGGATATGTAGCACCCCGCAATTGCGGATAAGAGTGAGGGGGCGGGCGCGGGCGACGCGGGCGTCGTCGAGCCGGCGGACCTCGTGGCCCCACCTTCCCTGTCGATGGCGCTATCCTCCTCCTCCTCCTCCTCCTCCTCCTCCTCTCTCCCTCCTCCTCCTCCTCCTCCTCTCCTCCTCCTATTCTTCGTCTCGTCCTCGTCGTCATCGTAATTTCCTCCCTTCCTCCACCTCGTCCTCCTCCTCCCTCCTCCTCCTCCTCTCCTCCTCGTCCTCCCTCTCCCCCCTCGTCCTTCCATCATCGTCCTCCCAATTGTCGTCCTCCCCCTCATCGGCCTCCATGATGGTTCTCCCATTGTCGCCCATCATCATCATCATATCATCATCATCATCATCATCATCATCATCATCATCATCATCATATCATAATCATCATCATCATCATCATCATCATCCCTCTCCTCCCCCCTCCTCCCCCCCTCCTCGTCCTCCTACCCCTCCTCCCCCTTTCCCCCCTCCCCCTCCTCCCCCTCCTCGTCCTCCTCCTCCTCCTCCTCATCCTCTTTCTCCACATTCTCCTTACATCCTCTCTTCGTCCGCGTCCTCCTCGTCCCCTGTTTACTCCTCCTGCCTCCCCCATCCTTCTCCCAAGATAAAGGCAACGAAATAATTTTTTCCCACTTTATGCTCCCCGACTTCTCTGATCAAGGCAACTCGCAAGGGCAAAGTTGCTGGACGGGCTGGTGTGAATGCGCGGGGCTTGAAGAGGTCGTTGCGGGCTCAGACGGCATGCAACAATCCGCCGCCGCGCCTGTGCGGCATTGGTTTGTTCAATGAACGTGGTTTGGGTCGCGGGTGGGTCGCGGGCTCTCCACCTCCACCTGGGAGGAATGCAAACGCAGCCCGCCGCAGGCGCCGAAAAATTTGGTTTGTACACTGAACGTGGTTTGGGTCGCGGGTGGGCCGCGGGTTCCCCACCGGGAACGAATGCAAAAGATGCACGCCGCAGGCGCCGAAACATTTGGTTTGTACCCTGAACGTGGTCGCGGGTGGGCTGCGGGCTTTCCACCTGAAACGATTGCAACAGATGCCCGCCGCAGGCACCGAAAAATGTGGTTTGTACCCTGAACGTGGTTTGGGTCGCGGGTTGGTCGCGAGTTGGTCGCGGGCTCTCCACCTGGAAGGAACGCAAAAGATGCCCGCCGCAGGCGCCGAACGTGGTTTGGGTCGAAAATGGGTCGCAGGTGGGTCGCGGGGTGGGTCGCGGGTGGGTCGCGGGTGGGTCGCGGGTGGGTCGCGGGTGGGTCGCGGGTGGGTCGCGGGGCACCGGGCGGGTGGCGAGTCGGGGTTGGCGGGGCGTCGCGGGGTGGGTCGCGGGGTG
>CAUYUJ010021433.1:51441-58941 GCA_963575745.1 Prorocentrum cordatum
CCTTCTACTCATCAACCCTCATTGCCAAAAATCCTCCACAATCAACCTCCACCACCATTCTTAATTATCCTCGCCTCCTCAACCCTCAACCGTCAACAACCCTCCCCCTTAACCCTCCACATAAGCAAACCTCCTCAACCCTCCTCATCAGCCCTCCTCCTCAACCTTCCTTCTCGAACATCCTTCACAATCATTATCCTCCATTTCCCTGTCCTTTCTGCCTCATCCCCCGTCTCGTCCATCCAACTTAGTATTCTTCGACCCTCCTGCCAACCCCTCCTCCGCAACGCTCCTCAACCGCCTTACCAATCCTCCTGTTCACCCCGCCGCCTCCCCCTCCTCCTCCTCATCCTCCTCCTCCTCCTCCTCCTCCTCCTCCTCATTCTTCTTCCTCTTGAACAACCTTCAGAAACGCTCTTCCCCAACCGTTCGCTTCTGCCTGCACTCCTCTGGGATGAAAAAAACAAGGATGGTGAGGGTGAAGAGTGCGCAGAGGGTGGGGGGGGGCGGGGGAGGGGGCAGAGGAGGAGGAGGAGGAGGAGGCGGAAAAGGAGGAGGGGGGGCAGCGCGAGGAGGGGCAGCGCGAGGAGGAGGGGCAGCGCGAGGAGGACGGCGAGGGAGGACCACACCCAGTGTGTGCCACGCCGGACAGCACCGGGAGGACATATAAAAACAGGAATGCGCCGAGATCGGCAAAGCGCCTCCGGCGGGCGCCGAGCCGGCGCCCCCAGCGGCGGCGTCTTCCCGGCCAGCCTGGCGCAGCACCTCCGTGGCGCTGTGGGGGGGCGGCGCGCAGGATGCTTCCGCGACCGCGCAGGTCACCGCAGCTACGCGCTGCGATGAGACACGATGGCCGTCGTCTGGTTTGTTTGATTTGTGTTCGCTCTCTCCCTCTCACTCTCTCTCTCTCTATCGTTCTTCCTCTCTCTCTCTCTCTCTCTCTCTCTCTCTTTCTCACTCTCTTGTCTCTCTCCTCCTCTCCCTCCCTCTCGCTCCCTCTCTCTACCCCTCTTCCACATACAGAGGGGGCCCATCTCCACCTCTCCCTGCTCCCCCTTTGCCGTATCCCGCTCTCGCTCGTCATCCTTCTCCCCCTCAACCTCATCCACATCGTCCTCCGCCTCCTCCTCCTCCTGATCCCTCTCCTTGCGAGTCGCTTCCCAAAGCCGCGCAACCAGGGGGGCCTCTCCTGGGGATTCGCAGCGCCAGCTCTGTCCTGCACGGCATGATGCCTCGAGAGGGGCCTGGGCGATCAGCTACTCCTCCTGCTCATGCCGTTGAGACGTGAGATTCGGGCTCGGGGGACTCGGGTTGGCCTGACGGGGCCATCATGAAAATGACGAGAGCCAATCTGAAATTTGACGCGAGCTCACGCTGCAGAGATCCCACGAAAACTGAACCGTCGAAATAGCTAGTCAAATCTTGTCGGCAAGCCCGAGGTCCGGCGCACTCGAGTCTTACGTTTCCCCGATCATGGCACCTCATTGAAAGTGATGATTATCCTGGTTCCTGGTTTCGAAGCCTCGAAGAAGGCATGTGCTTCGTCAACATATAGAACCTCCATGTCCTCCTTCTCTTCGAGTTCAACTTATTCCTCCTCATCCTTCCTTTCCTCCTCCACATGAACTTTGTGAGCATCCACATTCGCCTCCTGGTGCTCCTCTTCTTCCACATCCCTGCTTCCTCCTGCTCGTGCAGATCGCAATCTTCCTCTATTCACCTTCCTCCTCTTATCCTCCTCCTTCCACCTACTCGCTCCCCCCTCAACTCTCTTGCCTCCTCCTCCAATATCATCCATCCCCTCCGTCCGCCTTCCTTCATCCCTCTATCACCATTCCTCGCCCCTCCCCGTCCCTCTTCATCGCATGCTTCCTCCTCTTCCCCATCATCCCCAGCCCTTCCTCCTCCTCCTGCTCCTCTTCCTCCTCCTCCTCCGCCTCCTCCTCATCCTCCTCCTCCGCCTCCTACTCCTCCGCCTCCTCCTCCTCCTCTTGCTCCTGCTCCTCCTCCTCCTCTTCCCCTCCTCTCCTCCTCCTGCTCCCTCTTCGACATTCCCGCCCTGTCCGTGCGCCTGGTGCTCCTCCTCCTCCTCCTCCTCCTCCTCCTCCTCCTCCTCCTCCTCCTCCTCCTCCTCCTCCTCCTCCTCCTCCTCCTCCTCCTCCCTCCTCCTCCCTCCTCCTGCTCCCCCTCCTCCTCCTCCTCCTCTCCTCCTCCTCCTCCTCCTCCTCCTCCTCCTCCTCCTCCTCCTCCTCCTCCTCCTCCTCCTCCTCCTCCTCCTCCTCTCCTCCTCCTCCTCTCCTCCTCCCTCCTCCTCCTCCCCCTCCTCCTCCTCCCTCCTCCCTCCTCCTCCTCCTCCCTCGGGCCGATGCCTCACTTCCCTCCTCGGCGCCACCTTCGACGGCATGGACCCAGGAGTATCCCTAAGGATCGAGTTCATAGAGGCTTGGCTTCAGCACTGGATACGCCACCCGAGCACGCACGCCAGGATCATCAGAGCCTGGCCAAGGATCAAGACCACCTTGCTCGCCGCAGGCCCCAAGTTGTGGTGCAAGGTCAAGGGACCCACAGGCGCGGCCATCGCGACCCTGCTGGAGGCCACTTGGGAGCCGACCTCAGCTACCACGTGGAGGCGTACGAAGGACGGCTACATTGAGGAGTGGAACCTCCCCCCTGCCGATAACCCTGACCTCCTCGACGCTGACATTCACACAGTATTGCAGGACCTCAGCGAGGATTTACACAGGCTCCTCTGGACCCAGGCCGCTACGCATGCTCATGGAGACACGCTGGCTGGAGGCGCAGACATGGTCACTATCCGCATTGAACAAAGGAGGTTCCTCGCAAACGGCGACTTCAGCGACTGGGCCCTCAACAACACCATCATCAGCGGAGGACAGTGGACCAGAGACCGCCTCCACATCGCGGGCTACCAGATCGACAAGAACTGCGACCGATGCAGCGCTGGAGTTCCTGAAACCTTGTTTCACCGAATGTGGCAGTGCGAGGCGAATGTGGGACCCGAGTTTGAGGCCAGTGACAAGCTACTGCCGCGCGCCGTGGCGGGGGTCGATGCCGACCCCGCCTTGTGGCTCCGTGGCATTCCCTCTGTCGCTCTCACCACGCCCACGTTCGAGCCATTGACTGGGAGGGACGGGTGGGAGTTTGTTGGGGCGGTGCGGGAGGGATCGCCGTCTTGGGAAGGAGCTCGTAACGCTGAGGGCGAGTTGTTTCTTTTTGGTGACGGGTCTGGCGGAGCCTTTTCCGACGACGTCAGGCGACGTCGCGTTGGATCTGGCCTCGCGGCCCTCCGTTGGGACCCTCCCTCGGCCTCCTGGACCCTCCACGCGGGCCTCCTTGCCCCCCTCCCAGGCCCCCGCCAGACCGTCCCAAGAGGCGAATTATATGCGTTTTGCCTGACACTTGAGACGTGCCAGCAGGATTTCACGTTTGTTACAGATCACCTTGCCCTGCAGCGTGGTTGGCAGAATGGCAGATGTCTCAGGCCAGGCAGCCTTAGTGGTAAGAATAAGAATGGGGATCTCTGGCTGAGAATTCGGCACCTCGTGCAGGATCGACCTGGCGGCGTCTCCTCGGTCACCGTGCTCTGGACCCCATCTCATGCCGATCCCCAGACTTTGCATGGTTTCCAAAAATTTCTTGCTCTCGGCAACCAGCAAGCCGACGAGCTCGCGGGAAGCGCGGCCCACAAGTCGGCCACCCTTGCCCTCCCGCCTGTTCCCAGGACCGATGAATACGATGCTATAGCAGCCATTGTCCGACAGAGGGCAAGACTGATCCTACGTTCCTTTGGCAAGAATTCAGAGCCTCGAGGACTGTGGCCAGAGAGGCAACCCACCCAGGAGGCAGCCCCTCGTTCTATGTTGCAGACCGCGATCGCGGCTTCTCAGCACAAATTCGAGCGGTGTGCAGATAAATGGCGATGCTCTGCCTGCCTCATCATCGTCGATGCTTGCCACGTTATTCCAGCTGCCGCCACGGAGTGTGTACCGCCTTGCCCCCTTCCCGAGTTTGCTGCGTGTGGCGAGGTGCTGTGGTCGCGGGGTCCCCGTGTGATCAGTGGCAAGGCGATACACCCCTCCCACACGTTGGCCACCATCCCCAAGTGGCAAATGTTCTTCTGTGTGAAGTGCGGCCATACGGCCACACACCAGGTTAAAAGCCTACAGTTTCCTTGCCCTCTCTCCCACCAAGTGGGAGAGCGCAGGGCCCTGGGACCCACTGGCAAAGGCCTCGAAAACCTCAGCAGGATCAGGCGAGGCCTTCACCCGTCCAGATCGGGTCCCAGCAAGTCTGTTCTAGAGGCTATGCACGTTTCGGCAGCCGAAGCCGCGATCGGTTCCTACGCGGCGGGTGCTGCCTCCGAGTAAATTGCGAGGCCAGGGGGGCCTGTCGCGGTGTGCCGTGGGATGTCGCCCCCCACGGCCCTCCGAGAAATATTGGATGGCCCCCCTGGCGTCTCTGGGTTCCGAACGGACTACGTCCGATTGCTCCACTCCACTCCTCCTCCTCCTCCCTCCTCCTCCTCCTCCTCCTCCTCCTCCTCCTCCTCCTCCTCCTCCTCCTCTTCCTCCTCCTCCTTCTCCTCCCCTCCCGTGAGGACCGCCCCCTTCGCCGGAACGCCAGAGAACGCGGCGCCGATACAGTGCAACTGCGATGATCGCTTTTCTGAACTCCGCCTTCCCCCCCCCCCCCACCCCCACCCGCAATGCTCAAACGGAACACTTGGCCCCGGCGACGCTCCGTGGCCCTTGCTGCTACGATGTGCCCCTCCGAGACGCCGAGGACAGAGAGAAGCTCGAGCATTGTCGACCTTGGGGTCTTGGAGCCCGAACCTGTCACGCTCATGCTCGGGCGAAGGAGGCTGCCACGGGACAGAGAGAGAGGAGCCTGGTCCCAGGAGGAGAGCTCGGGGCGCGACTTCTTCAGGGCGTCGCGCACCTCCCCCGCTGCGAGGGCAGCGCCGTGGGGGGCGCGCCAGGGGCGGGCTGTCGCGGAGAGGGGCCGCAGGGGCGCGGAGGACGGAGCGTTGGCCTGGACGCGCCGGGCACCGCGTCGGGCATCGCAGCAGGTGCTCTCGCAAAGCCGCTGCGACCAGCGCAGGACCTCGCCAACTCTTCGGACGGCCCCGCTCGAGAGCTCTGCCGCTCGGGGGAGAGGGGCGCGCCGGGTCAGGGTGGACGTGCCTGAACTCAAGGCCTTCGCGCAGCCTCGGGTGCCGAACGCACATCTTCAAATCCCAAGTCCTCCCTGTTTCTGCACATGCCCTCCTGCTTTTGTCGGCCACGCGCAAGAGTGACCCTGGGCAAGAGTGACCTCTGGTAAGCGGCTCTTCGGGGGCCGCGGAGGGACCAAACACAAGCGCGCAAGACGCAAGACGTTACTATCGCATCGCGTTCGGTGATCGGGGGACCCCAGTGGGCCCACACCGAAGGTCACTCCAGCGAAGGGTCCCTCTCTTACGTGTAGTCGAGCCCCGGGACTGTGCCCAGGAGGTAGAGGAGGAGGAGGAGGAGGAGGAGGAGGAGGAGGAGGAGGAGGAGGAGGAGGAGGAGGAGGAGGAGGAGGACGAAGGGTCACGCGACGAGCAAACGCGGGTCCCACGCGAGATGGCACAGCGCGATCCTGCGCCGTGGCTTCGGCGGGCCGCCCGTGCGGCACGCCACACTCTTGAGGCGAAGGGCGCCGACGCGTGGCCTCACGCGTGTGAAGGGGCCCCAGAACACACAAATAAATACGCACAAATAAGAATATTCCCCATCTTTTCCCATATTTCCTGGGTTTTTGTCTTCCCCCCCCTTCCCATATTTTCCCATATTTTCTGGGAATCGACGATTGATTGTCTGTGTTTTTCCCCTCCTGAGCGTGGCCTTACGCGAGGCCGGCCGCGTGACACGGACGTCCGCGCAGCGCGTGCTCTCAAGAGCCACGCGGACTCGTGCACGACTGCCTACCAGACCACCCCAACCCAACCCGAAGACCCGAATTTCGGGTGGGGGGTGGGGGGGGTATGGGCCCCAATGTGTTTTGTCGACGTTCCCAGAGACCACCCCACTGGAACTGGAGGGCAGATCGACGCCTTCGGGTTGAGTTGGGGTGGTTTGCATGTGTTTTTCCTATGTTCCCAGACCCACCCCCCACTGGAAATGCAGGGCAGATTGACGCCTTCGGGTTGGGTTGGGGTGGTCTGGTGGGTGGTGAGTGCACGCGCGCGTCCTGCGTCCTGCCGCTCCTGCCAGATGCCGAGAACGCACTCCGCGCGTCGCGGCGCGCCGGGAACGTCGGGCGGCCCTGCGTCTGCTCCCGCGCCGCCCCCGCCCCCCCAGGGGGCCACATGCGAACCCTACCCCTACCCCCAATGATTTCTGAGGGGGGGGGGGGTCACTTCGTTCGGGAGCTCCCGAGCGAGGTGAACCCCACCCTCCCCCTCAGAAATCGTGGGGGGTAGGGGTAGGGTTCGCATGTGGCCCCCTAAGAAAGGCGCGGCCCCCGCGGGAGATGCAGTGTCCTGCTTTGCCCCGTCGTCGAGTGTTTGCGGGCAGGTGTTCGTCCCCTGGCCATCCCGTGTTGGGTCCACGTCTTGAGAAGACGGTCGCCGCGTCCCCCCGCCACGCCTCTCCTCTCCTCCGCCTCCCCTCCTCCTCCCCCTCAACTCCCTCCTCCCGTCACCCCCGTTACTTTGCCACACCCCTCACACGTTGCGTGGCCCCATAGGGAGCTCCACAGATGGCCCCAGTGCCATGGTTCGCATGCCCCCCCCCCTTTTGTGGCGAGCGCGGGGGGGAAGTGAGAAAACGCGGGCCTTCTCCAAAGGCCGGAAGTCCCCCGGCCTCCTGAGAGAAATTACCTGAGCCGTCGACGCGAAAAACCGCTCAGAAGCCCCGCCGCCTTCTGAGAAGGCCGTCTCCGTATCACTTCCCCCCATGGCGCTCCGCCGAAATGTTTATGCGCATGCGTGGGGATTTTAGACGAAGCATGGCAAGAACACCTGCGCGTGAATCTGCACAAAAAGGATGCGCGATATCAGCCAAACTTAGGCAGGCAACTACCTATGAGTGCACATACCTATGAACACACGAGTGTATAGATCTGGTTCACACGTCAATTCAGATATAGATATCTAAATACATGTATGTATGGGGAATTCATTGTGTATACCCACAAAGTTATGTGTATATGTGTATATGTGTGTATGTGTATGTGTGTATGTGTGTATATGTGTGTATATGTGTGTACGTGCGCAGCCCGACTCCCAGCACCCAATATTCGCCTCACTCTGGTACCATCGTTCTCTCTGTTCCGTTCAACCTTCCTCCTCCTCGTCCTCCTCCTCCTCCTCCTCCTTCTCCTCCTCCTCTTATGCGTCCTCCTCATCATCCTAGTCCTGTTGTTTCTCTTCCTCTTCTCCTCTTCTTGCTGCTGCTGCTGTTCCTCCTGATCCTCACTCTTCCGATGAGGGGGAAAGAGCATGGTAGGACACAC